>JBAMCH010000014.1:3537500-3962500 GCA_037075245.1 Drosophila mimetica | reverse complement strand
GGTCTCATTCTCAAGAACACGCACACACCCACGCACAGGCATTTGCAGCCACAAAGTCATTCAACAAGAAGAAGAGTGTAATTTGCTACAAATGCGGAAAACCAGGACACATCAAGGCCGAATGTCGGAATGATGGATCTCAAAAGAAGAAGCCACCCCCAACCCCTGTTCAAAAGCAGTGCAGCTTGTTGGGAGCCCTGGACTCAGATAGCCTTGGTCGTTCGAAGTGGTGTTTGGATAGCGGAGCTACGAGTCATATGTGCTGCGACGATAAGATGTTTACAAGCATGAAGGAGCATTCTGAGTTGATTGGATTGGCTGGAGACGGATTCCTGAAAGCGGAGGGAAAAGGAGTGGTCAAGCTTAAAACAGATCGGTACACCATTGTCCTAAGCGACGTTCTGTATGTGCCAACGATGAAGGCAAATTTTATGTCTGTAAGTCAAACTGTATCGAAAGGCAATCTGGTGCATTTTAACGAAAAGCATGCCAAAATTATTCAGAGCGGAGAGTGTATATTACAAATCAACAGAACTGGAAATCTGTATATATTCGAGGGAATGTCCGGCCAATGCCTTGCTGCATCCAGTATCGACGGAATGCTATGGCACATGCGATATGGTCATTTGAACTTTCGTAGTTTAACCGATTGTTTCAAAAAGGAAATGGTTCGCGGAATCGAAGGCTGTAATATCCCACCAAATGCATCATGTAGGACATGTATGCTAAGCAAAATACATGTTCAACCATTCCCACAGAAAACTGAGAGTAGAGCCAGTGAAGTGCTGGAACTTGTTCACACAGATGTATGCGGCCCTTTGTACACGATCTCTGGGCGGAAATCGTTACTTTCTTTCGTTCATAGACGACAAGTCCCGGCGTATCTTTGTTTACTTTCTAAAAGGTAAAGACGAAGTTTTCTCAAAGTTTGTGGAATTTAAGGAGCTTGTGGAAAGGCAAACAGGAAAGCTTTTAAAGTGCATACGTAGCGACAATGGAAAGGAATTTGTTAACACAACCTTTGATAAATTCCTCAAAGCAAATGGCATCATGCGTCAGCTAACAATCCCGTACACCCCACAACAAAACGGGGTAGCAGAGAGAGCTAACCGTACATTGGTAGAGATGGCGCGTTGTTTGCTGACACAATCTGGACTTGGCGAATCGTTATGGGGAGAGGCTATATACACGGCTGTATACCTGCGAAACCGATCGCCAACAAGCGCTTTGACAGACATTACTCCAATGGAAGCGTGGAACGGTAAAAAGCCTTCAATTTCTCATTTAAAAGTTTTTGGTTCTTTCGCAGTAGCTTTGGACAAAGGTCACCAACGCAGCAAATTCCAACAAAAGGGAAAGGAATACCGAATGGTTGGCTATTCTCGTACAGCCAAAGGATATAGGCTCTATGATCCGAACACAGGACAAGTCATCGAGAAGAGGGATGTACTGTTCGACGAGCGAGCATTTGACCCGACTGCTGATTCAATATCCTTTGACCTACCACAAGGTAACGGTACTCCAGAGCTCCAAGATGAAATCGACAGCAAGGATTTAATCTCTAATGGCGAAGGCAAGCCCTATTCAAGTGGGTACGACCTATCGGACGGGGAGAGCAAGGATGCAGAACAACATGGTCGCAGCAGTGATGAGTTCATCAGCGCAGACGATGAGGACAGCGCAGAGGACGGTGACTTAGAGGACGATCGCGCGGAAGTTGAAGACATTGCAGCCAGAGACGTAGGACGAGTGGGTCCTGGAAGACCAAAACTTATTCGAACGGGAAAGCCTGGACGTCCGCGAAAACAGTACAATGTCCTGGGAGCAGCAGTTAATGGCAATGTATTTCTTCCGGTAAGCTACCAAGAAGCAATTAGTTGTCCCGATTCCGAGCTGTGGCTAGAAGCGATGGAAAAAGAATACAAGGCCTTGATGACTAATCAAACTTGGCAACCAACGCGCTATTGGATGTAAATGGGTTTATACAGTGAAGAGGGATGCCAATGGGCAAGTCCAACGGTACAAAGCACGTTTAGTAGCTAAGGGTTGCTCACAGCAGTATGGAATTAATTATTTCGAGACTTTTTCACCCGTCTGTAGGATGGAAAGCATTCGTTTCATACTGGCCCTGGCTGCACAATTAAAACTATATTTGCATCAAATGGATGTATGTACTGCCTATTTGAATAGCGATTTAGCTGACACTGTTTATATGAAACAACCATGCGGATTTCTGGACAAAGATCATGCGAACGGAGTGCTTTTGCTAAAGAAGGCGATCTACGGTTTGAAGCAATCGGGAAGAGAGTGGAACTACAAGTTGGATGAAGTACTTCGTGGAATTGGTTTTAGTTCATGTAAAAACGAGCCATGTCTATATATGAACACTGATGGACCCCATTTATCCCTTATTCTGGTATACGTAGACGATCTGATCATAGCCTGCCAAGACAAGGAAGATTTGATAAACATTAAAAGCAAAATCTCTCAATCGTTTGACTGTGTCGACCAGGGACAGTTACACATGTTCCTGGGTATGGAAATTCAACGAGAAGGCGAATTGGGAGATATTACTTTGAGTCAAAGCCAATATATTGAAAATTTGCTTCATCGGCACGGCATTCGAGAGTGCAAACCAGCTGCCACACCACTTGATGCAGGTTTTCAAGTTTTATGCGACAAGGATGAATGCAAAAAGGTGAACGAGCAGGAATACCAAAAGGCCATAGGTGAAATCATGTGGCTAGCTCTATGTACAAGACCAGATATATTACATTCAGTATCTAAATTGGCTCAACGTAATAAGGATCCCCACATTGAGCATTGGACAGGAGTCAAGCATGTTCTTCGATATTTGGTATCAACAAAGGATCTGAAGTTGCATTACAAGAATTCTAAGGAGGCATTATCTGGATATGTGGACGCAGACTGGGGCGGTGATAAAACAGATAGGAAATCACATACAGGATATGTCTTTTACCTAGCTGAAGGACCGATATCTTGGAAGTCAGAAAAACAACGCAGCGTGGCACTCAGCAGCACGGAGGCGGAGTACATGGCTTTGTCGTCTGCATGCAAGGAGGCGATTTCATTGAGACGGCTTATCCTGGAGATCGGCTGCGGGGATTCCAAAACATCGACTACAATGCATACCGACAATTTAAGTGCTCAGCAATTGGCTAAAAATCCTGTACACCATTCCAGATCTAAGCATATAGACATAAGGTACCACTTTGTACGAGATATTGTTAAGGAAGGGCAAATTATTCTTCAGTATCTTCCAACTAATCAGATGATTGCAGATATACTAACTAAAAATCTGCAAAAACAAAAGCATTGCGAGCTTACTAAAAAATTATCTCTATATTAAATGTATAATAGTTTTCTTACATTGAGGAAGGGTATTGAAACAGCACTGTAAACTATTAACATTATTATCTATATCGATATATCACGAACTTGCATCACGTACCATCATTAACATTATCGAATAAAGCGATTACTGTCTTACGCATATTTACTCAACCAGATCGGACGTCTTTTTCTTTATTGAGCGGAATAATCATCAAGAGAACATTACAGTGATGAAAATTTTGTTAAAAGGTTTCGCTTGTTCAAAAGCAAAAAATTGTTTTGCGACTTGAATCTAAAGTAAGGAAGTAAGAGCTAGATCCTTCCAAGCCTGTTCCTTTTGTTTCCAGTTGACGGCGTCAGACTTGTTGTTTTCTAATATGTTTTTGTTCTCCGAAACCAGTTCTACAAGGATGGTCTCCTGTTCATCGGTATAATTTTTACCGCAAAACTTCTTTTCTGCCGACATTGTTCTTTTATTAGTTTGAAATGTTGTTTATACCATCAGCTGTTAGTATGACTGTTTTATGGTATATTTCGATAGTTTTTCGATTAATTTTTGACAATTAGTTAACTCTTCTGATGTGCGCCTTTTATTTGGAGTTTTAAATGACGGACGAGAAAACGAAAACCGATTTGCCGCCGGGATAAATTTATCCTTCCATTAGCTAAATTCTACTTTGCAGGACGGACGAGAAAACGGCCCTAAAAGAAGGATTTCGTCCAAAGGGCCCGTCTGTTTTTTTATTTATAATTTTCTCAAAAAGCCCCAAATTCAACGGATTTTATGCCACTGGTTTCAAAGTAAGATCTATCTTGAGGAATAAGCTGTGCATTTTTTTCATTGATTTATTACTTTTTTCCAAAAATATACGACTATTTTGAATTACTTATTAGTTCTTTCTGACAAATAGCTACAGCAAAAACGTACTGGATAATATCTACCTTTGTGAAGATTTCAAGGATCTATTGTCTTAACTTCAGCCCTTGGCGGCTTCTTGGATACGAAATAGCGCTCAGAACGTGGCCTGCACATCACGTTGTCTCATTTTTGCGCCCCTCTTCGTTGGACAGACCGCCGATGGACTTATCGCTCTACTGCTCTTTTTATCCGATCTCGCCTGCTTTTTCTTTTATCAATTTTCAATTACTCTTCAACTATACGAAAATGTCTATACATTGCTGCGCCAAGAAATGCGAATTTAGCGGCACCATCTCTGGTGAAAATTACTTGATGTACTGTCTGTGTGACAATTGCTCACATGTTAAATGTGGCGGTATCGGTCAACACGGTAGAATCGGTGATATTGTTTGGAAATACAGCCAATTCTAAAGTTTTTACCATTATTTATCAAAACGTACGCAGTCTTTTGGGTAAACTCAATCTAATTCACACTAATAGCGCGTCATTTGACTTTGATGCCATCGCTTTTACCGAAATCTGGCTTAATTCTTCCGTTTCCGACCATTAAATCTTTGTTCATAAGTTCTCTACTTATATAACGGATCGTCCTTCTTTTGCTGGTGGTGTTCTTATCGCGGTAAATAACAATTTCTCTTCTAAGCTGTTTCCTGTTGCTAACGAGGTTGGTATTGAAAGCTTTCAGCTTTCATCTATTTGACCTGATCATTTGACAGATTTGACAGTATATTTAAACCACCTATCTGCCATTCAGTTTGTGATGTCTGCCTTAGGTCAAGCAGATCAAATAACGGTAATGGGTGACTTTAACCTCCCACATATGTCTTAGTTTACCTGTGATGACTCAAATCTTTTGCTACCTAAAATTCGTAATGATTTTATCGATGGGATAACAGACCGAATCAAAGGCTTTACTAAAGTCAGTAAAGATTACATCAGTTTGCATTGTGGATTAAGAGCCTTGACTAATGAAGGTCGTAAACTCAAGCAGGTTAGTTGTTGTAGACCGGCACTTTGTGAAACCATGCTGTTTAGAGGATATCAAGGAGCGACACTGGTGCTGCAGTTAATTGCAAATAAGTTTTTCAAAGAGTGTAGGTATAGCACTAAGTTTGGCTATGCCGCGATAGTTTCTGATATCAGATATACTACCTTTTCCCTCGCTCAAATCAACTCAGTTGAAACTTATCGGAATAGACTCTTGGACTTCATGTTTGTAGGTAATGCCGCTCTTGCAACAGTTTCTAGAGTCAATGCAATTTCCCTTCCTGAAGATCCTTATCCCATTAAACCATTCTTACAAATCGACTGCACCATCCCCTTGTCCGACAAAATGTATTCGGAAAACAGATTATACTGGCCTAAATTTGTATCTTTTGAGGATTGACTGGTCATTTTTATTGGAAATCCAAGAAATGGGTTCTGCCGTCCTACAATTTTATAACTCCATTTATCCAGCCTGCTGGATGCTTTTGTCCCAACAATAGCTATTTCGACATATTTCAAGCCCCAATGAATTTCCAAACGTCTGTCATACCTAAAAAGCAACAAATCCAGGCTTTATAAAAAATATCAAAAATCAAACACCAAGATCAAGAACAGTATTAATGCCTTCAAGTGCAGAGTGATCTATTGAATATGTACAAATATATGGATTGGATCGATAAAATGACATGGATTTACATTTATCTGGATTAAGCAGTAGCTTGTTGACCAGGCACCAGGATTGAAGGTTATTTAAGTCGAGCTGGAGCTGCATGTAGGAACTAGGTGAGGTCAAATGCATACACAACTTGACATCATCCGCAAACATAAGTACTTTGGAGAACTCAATTACTTGAGGAAGATCATTGATAAATAAGCCAAATCGTAAAGGACCGAGGTGACTCTGGTTCACCCGAATATACGGAAACAGCTTTTGAATAAATGCTGTTGTACTGGACCTTTTGGGTACGATTTGTTAAATAAGAACGAAGCCATGTCAGTAGAGTTGGAGGAAAACCGAGGAGGAAGAGCTTGTGGAGCAGTAGCTCGTGGTTGACCGAATCAAAGGCTTTACTAAAGTCAGTAAAGATTACATCAGTTTGCATTGTGGATTAAGAGCCTTGACTAATGAAGGTCATAAACTCAAGCAGGTTAGTTGTTGTAGACCGGCACTTTGTGAAACCATGCTGTTTAGAGGATATCAAGGAGCGACACTGGTGCTGCAGTTGATCGCAAATAAGTTTTTCAAAGAGTTTAGGAATAGCAATAAGTTTGGCTATGCCGCGATAGTTGCTGATATCAGATTTCCTACCTTTTTTATGTAGCGGAATAAGAAAGGATTCTTTCCAAATAGATGGAAATGTGCCAGTAGTAATCGACTTATGAAAAATCAAAGTTAATGGAACTGCAAGTGGTATGGCGCAACGTTTGAGGACACAGCTTGGAACCATATCGGGACCCGCAGAGAATGATAATTTAATCGTGGATAGGCTACGTAGAACTTCTCCTCCATCAATTAGAGGGTCGAAAATGGCGTCAGTGTGGGGTAGCTGGTATGAGTAGCTACAATTGATCCTGGTATTATTTGTGGAATACATGGATTGGAAAAAAGCCGCAAACAGGTTGCCAATATCTTGATCATTCGATGCAGATACATTATTTAGCTGTAGTGATGGAGGAAATTTGTTGGCTTTGCGCTTAGAGTTGAGGAAGGAGTAAAATAATTTAGGATTGCTGCGAAATTCGTTTTTAGGATTGCTGCGAAATTCGTTTTTACAGCGTAGGAGGTAGCTGTTATAACATTCAGAATTATTCAGAAAGTAATTGGATTTAGCAACGCTGTATTTGGAAAAATCAGACTGAAGTCCTGTTTTGTCGTACTTCTTATAAAGTTTAGTTTTTATATTTTTTAAGTGAGCCAAGTGTTTGGAAGTCCATGGAGGGCTGTTAGAGTTATTGACCGTTATTGTTATTGATCGATGCTTTCTATGGCAGCTATATTATATAGTCGTCCGATTTACGTTAAATTTAATTCGAAATTTTGAAATAATAAAATAAACTTATATTCCAAAATCGAAGAGAATACAATAAAAATTAACAAAGTTATAATTTTGTTCCTATTAATTTCCCTTTAGTTTTCCGATCGTTCCAATGGGAGCTATATGATATAGGCGTCCGATTTTAATAAAATTAAATTCGAAATTTAAAACTATTAAAAAACTGTTATTCCCAAGCGTGGAAGGTTATATGTCAAAAAACACTGAAGTTACAATTTTTTTTCATTATTTTTCCGATTAATCCTATGGGAGCTATAATATATAATTATCCGATCCGGCTGGTTCCTACTTATATACTACCTGCAATAGAAAGACAACTTTTGCTAAAGTTTCATCCCGATAGCTTCAAAACTGAGGGACTAGTTTACGTAGAAACGGACGGACGGACGGACGGACGGACGGACAGACGGACGGACGGACGGACGGACAGACAGACGGACAGACGGACGGACAGACGGACGGACAAACGGACGGACAGACTGACGGACGGACAGACTGACTGACGGACAGACGGACATGGCTCGATCGACTCGCCTAGTCATGCTGATCAAGAATATATATACTTTAAATGGTCGAAAACGTCGCCTTCACTGCGTTGCAAACTTCTGACTGAAATCATAATACCCTCTGCAAGGGTATAAAAACGTAAAGAAATTTTGTTCATATGAAGTTTGTTTCTTTTGGACGACTTTTTTTGGGTTGTGTACTAGCCCTAAGACGGTAAAAGAATTTCTGTTTTTGTTCATTTTTTAAATTTGTCAAAGAAGAAAAAATGGCTTACATTTGCAAAAATAGTGAAATATTATCTAAGAGCAGATTCCAATTTTAACTTTAACGGAGCAGATCCCTCTGCTCTATATGTGAGCCCTTTATGATTAGGTTTATCACTCAGCATGTCCTTTTCAATAAATTAAATTTGTAGTTTCTTAGGGCATCTTCCGAGCGGCTGTTTCTCTCCCAAACTTCGAGAAGAGCAGCGTGTGCAAGCTCATAAGCTGCTGGACATAAAAGGAAGCGTTTCCGACCATTTAAAGTATATACATTCTTGATCAGAATCACTAACCGAGTCGATCTAGCCATGTCCGTCTGTCCGTCCGTCCGTCTGTCCGCCCGTCTGTCCGTCCGTCCGTCCGTCTGTCCGTCTGAATAAACGCTGAGATCTCGGAAACTATAAAAGCTAGAAGATTGGGACTTGGCATGCAGATTCTAGGGGTTAACACGCAGCGCCAGTTTTTCACGCCGATGTGCCACGCCCCCTCTAACCGCGAAAAACTGTGGCATCCTTATCTCGCATAAGCGACAAATTTTGTCATGGTACTTCATCCACCGTGCAAAATTTGTGCGGTTGGATTGTGCGCAAGTGTTGCCAGACATTCGAGCGTTGTCAATCTGGTTCCACTCTTCATTCGAAAACAGCTGATTCTATTTACAGTTAAATATAAATCAAAATTGTTCAAGTCATCTAATTTATTTTAAAAGGAATTCCCGCAGATATCAAGACCAGAGAAATTACTTCGAACATTACAGTGATGAAAAATTTGTTAAAAGGTTTCGCTTGTGCAAAAGCAAAAAATTGTTTTGCGACTTGAATCTAAAGTAAGGAAGTAAGAGCTAGATCCTTCCAAGCCTGTTCCTTTTGTTTCCAGTTGACGGCGTCAGACTTGTTGTTTTCTAATATGTTTTTGTTCTCCGAAACCAGTTCTACAAGGATGGTCTCCTGTTCATCGGTATAATTTTTACCGCAAAACTTCTTTTCTGCCGACATTGTTCTTTTATTAGTTTGAAATGTTGTTTATACCATCAGCTGTTAGTATGACTGTTTTATGGTATATTTCGATAGTTTTTCGATTAATTTTTGACAATTAGTTAACTCTTCTGATGTGCGCCTTTTATTTGAAGTTTTAAATGACGGACGAGAAAACGAAAACCGATTTGCCGCCGGGATAAATTTATCCTTCCATTAGCTAAATTCTACTTTGCAGGACGGACGAGAAAACGGCCCTAAAAGAAGGATTTCGTCCAAAGGGCCCGTCTGTTTTTTTATTTATAATTTTCTCAAAAAGCCCCAAATTCAACGGATTTTATGCCACTGGTTTCAAAGTAAGATCTATCTTGAGGAATAAGCTGTGAATTTTTTTCATTGATTTATTATTTTTTTCCAAAAATATACGACTATTTTGAATTACTTATTAGTTCTTTCTGACAAATAGCTACAGCAAAAACGTACTGGATAATATCTACCTTTGTGAAGATTTCAAGGATCTATTGTCTTAACTTCAGTTCTTAGCGGCTTCTTGGATACGAAATAGCGCTCAGAACGTGGCCTGCATATCACGTTGTCTCCTTTTTGCGCCCCTCTTCGTTAGACAGACCGCCGATGGACTTATCGCTCTACTGCTCTCTTATCCGATCTCGCCTGCTTTTTCTTTTATCAATTTTCAATTACTCTTCAACTATACGAAAATGTCTATACATTGCTGCGCCAAGAAATGCGAATTTAGCGGCACCATCTCTGGTGAAAATTACTTGATGTTCTGTCTGTGTGACAATTGCTCACATGTTAAATGTGGCGGTATCGGTCAACACGGTAGAATCGGTGATATTGTTTGGAAATACAGCCAATTCTAAAGTTTTTACCATTATTTATCAAAACGTACGCAGTCTTTTGGGTAAACTCAACCTAATTCACACTAATAGCGCGTCATTTGACTTTGATGCCATCGCTTTTACCGAAATCTGGCTTAATTCTTCCGTTTCCGACCATTAAATCTTTGTTCATAAGTTCTCTACTTATATAACGGATCGTCCTTCTTTTGCTGGTGGTGTTCTTATCGCGGTAAATAACAATTTCTCTTCTAAGCTGTTTCCTGTTGGTAACGAGGTTGGTATTGAAAGCTTTCAGCTTTCATCTATTTGACCTGATCATTTGACAGATTTGACAGTATATTTAAACCACCTATCTGCCATTCAGTTTGTGATGTCTGCCTTAGGTCAAGCAGATCAAATAATAGTAATGGGTGGCTTTAACCTCCCACATATGTCTTAGTTTACCTGTGATGACTCAATTCTTTTGCTACCTAAAATTCGTCATGGTTTTATCGATGGGATAACAGACATGTCCCTCGCTCAAATCAACTCAGTTGAAACTTATCGGAATAGACTCTTGGACTTCATGTTTGTAGGTAATGCCGCTCTTGCAACAGTTTCTAGAGTCAATGCAATTTCCCTTCCTGAAGATCCTTATCCCATTAAACCATTCTTACAAATCGACTGCATCATCCCCTTGTCCGACAAAATGTATTCGGAAAACAGATTATACTGGCCCAAATTTGTATCTTTTGAGGATTGACTGGTCATTTTTATTGGAAATCCAAGATATGGGTTCTGCCGTCCTACAATTTTATAACTCCATTTACCCAGCCTGCTGGATGCTTTTATTTATTTATTTGTTTATTTATTTGTTTATTTAAAGCAATGTACTGCTCAACAATAGCTATCCCAACACTAGCTATTTCCACATATTTCAAGCCCCAATGGTTTTCCAAACGTCTGTCATACCTAAAGCAACAAATCCAGGTTTCCAACTTCCGCACTGATCCAAAACAAATTGTCTCCTTTTTGTAAGCGAAAATATAATGCTTTTCCTCCGTCTCTTCTCTATCTCAATAAAACAGAAAATTCTCGAGATTTCCAACTTATATACGTATTTTTTCCAGTCAACTTATTCTTCTAACCCCTACCACACCACAACACCATATCCGATTACTCTTCTTCAGCCTCTTTGCCCTGGCTGCCTAAGATCTAGAGGAGGAGGTGTCAAACTATCAGCAGTTCCTAAACTTCTGGAACATCTTCAACTTTAACATCTCTGCAGGTCTTTAATATCCCCTTCTCAGCATGGGTTTATTAGACATCGATCAACGACAACCAATCATCTTGAGTTCTCACACTTGAATAATAAATTTTTTCAGCACGGTCTACAAACTGACGTTATGTTCACTGATTTTAGCAAGGCTTTCGACTCTGTAAACCATTCACTGTTTTTACTTAAACTTTCCTATTGGGGATTCCCAGATAACCTTCTAAAAAGGATAGAATCGTATTTATCAAATCGCACACAACGTGTTCTCGAAGCTTCGGCAATCACAACCTAAACCGCATTACCACCTAAAATGACCTTGGAGTCCTCTTCGATTATAAACTATGCTTCAATAGCCATAATACTGCAATTGTAAACAAAGTCAAGGGTGTCTTAGCTTTTAAAAGCCGAAGGTCCAAAAAATTTGACGACCCGTACACTACCAAAACACTGTATGTAGCTTTAGTACATCCGATACAGGAATACTGTTCCTGTGTGTGAAGCCCGCAATATAAGAAGCCCCAAACTATTATTGAATCTGTGCAAAGCCAATTCTTGATCTTTGCACTGCGTAATCTTGGCTGGGATTCTAGTAGTCTACTACCTTCTTATCGAGGCAGACTTAAATTAATCGACTTGCCGTCATTACAACACCATAGAACTTGCAATGCCATAATGTTTGTTCATAAGCTTTTTTTGGGTCTCGTCGATTCTGAATTTCTTCTTTCCTATATTGAATTAAATGTTCGATCAAGACACGTTCATTCAGGCCTTTGCGCTTGCCTTTGTGTAGGTCTAATTATGCCCAACATGAATAATAAATGTATGTAATGATAATACAGTAGCCTATACAATAAGGGTGTTCAATTGCGTTGCAAAATTGTAAACTTTGTAGATTTGCCAGAGTAAAAAAGTGACCGACCTGTTTTAAAAAATCATCGCCAGATATTGACGTATAAAAAAGGATAAGTTCCTATTTTTTGTATTGCTTCTTGTTTTTTGAGGAAAAAAGACAGAAAATAGTACATTTTCTTACTTTATGTGTGAAGTCCGCGAATTCTTAACCGTTAATGGTGCGGAGGATGGACAGTAAAGTTAATTACTTGCATTCTAGACTATTCTTATTTGTTCTAAGCGAGTATTAAGTTAAGCCGCGATATCTTCAGATGCTCAGTTAAACTCATTTTAAACTATTGGTCAAGGACTTCACTTTCTTTACGTCGAATCTCAAATAAAGTTAAATGCACCTAAAAAAGTAGTACTTAAAACCTTTTTTTAACCCCCTATTTCTACACAAGTACAACAGATAACTTTCCGCCGCTGTACAAAAAAATATTGAATAATGGGGGAAAAGTTTCAAAAATAAATACAAAAGAAAACATGAACTGTGGTCAGCAAAGAGCGATTCGCTTTATATCGCTGTGTTTTACTTAAGAGGAACTTAGCCCCCCAAGAATAAGAGCATTTAATTTAGATATTTTTATACCCTTGCAGAGGGTATAATGATTTCAGTCAGAAGTTTGCAACGCAGTGAAGGAGACGTTTCCGACCCTATAAAGTATATATATTCTTGGTCAGCATGACTAGGCGAGTCGATCTAACCATGTCCGTCTGTCCGTCTGTCCGTCCGTCTGTCCGTTCGTTTCTAGCAAACTAGTCCCTCAGTTTTGAAGCTATCGAGCTGAAACTTTACCAAAAGTATATAAGTCGGAACCGGCCGGATCGGACAACTATATCCTATAGCTCCCATAGGAATAATCGGAAAAATAATTTAAAAAAATTATAACTTATGTGTTTTTTGACTTATTACCGTATGCTCTTAGAAATATAATTTTTTTAACTGTTCTAAATTTCGAATTAAATTTTAGAAAAATCGGACCACTATATCATATAGCTCCCATAGGAACGATCGAAAAATTAAAGGGAAATTAATAGGAACAAAATTATAGCTTTGTTAATTTTTATTGTATTCTCTTCTACTTTGGAATATAAGTTTATTTTATTATTTTAGAATTTCGAATTAAATTTAACATAAATTGGATGACTATATTATATAGTTGTCATAGGAAGGATCGATCAATTAATGTTAAAATAATCCGTAAACTGCTATAATTTTGTTTGTTGCAAATCTAAATTTAACATTTTTGTAATCTCAAATAGAATATGAACGATCTGCAAGGGTATATAAGCTTCGGCTGGCCGAAGCTAGCTTCCTTTCTTGTTTTTATTTATTTATTATAGGTATATATATATAGTGAAATATCCATAGTACCATATATTCCTATGTACATGTCCACGCACCCACACATAAATGCACACATTTAACGATCGCCCTCGAGTTACCCCTTTCATAAAAAGCTCTAAAGCTCAAAACCGAAGTATGATCGAAAATGAAGTAGGAGCTAGTGAGCAAGTTCAGTTCAAGTTCCAACAAAAAAACAAATATTGTAATCGGTTTAAATAAATGAAATAAAGTTTTTTTTATATTAAACTTACGATACAATCATTTAATTGGCGCAGTTGGTAGGATCTCAAAGTCCTTTTAAATAAAAAATCCCGGTACTTATCAACTAAAAAGGATAACACTATACCTACAACTAATTTATCCTCATCAGCGTAATATCCGTGAATAAAAAAGAGACAATAAAAGGAGATCCGCCAAAGAATCTACAAGTGATTATTCGCACGCAGAATTTTTAAAATCCAATTCGGTCAATCCGCGCTGTTAAATTTAACAAGTGCCAATATTGCATAAAGAAACAAAGACACAATGGCTAATGATACAGTGCTACCCCAACTATCGGAAATCCATTTAAACAAGCTAATCGGGCAAATCAAAAAATTGCCCAACCATCGATGGAACAAGAAAGAACCATCGTCGATTCGGCGCAAGCAGTCATTGAAGAGGAAAAGTCTAACTTATGGCTGACAGCCCGAGCATCCCTAATCAAAGCTTTTAAGGATCACAGGCTTTACGAGGACATCATCCAACACATCCGAGATACAACTTACCACGGAAGTATTAGTAAGTTCATAAATTAACTAAAAGCCAGATCCTTAAAAGTACACAATAAGCTAGAATTAGAATCAGACCCTGAAGATAGGTTAATTTATACAAGTTCCCCAAGTAAAACAATTAAGAATTGCATTGAAAGAAAACTTCCCGATAGGTTATACAATTCTCTATCAAAAAGGGATATCACAACAATCTCTAACCTAAAAGAAGATGCAATGGCTTTGGGACATTGGGATGCAGATCCATTTGATAATTATAAACCAAAACGTCAGGGTAACCGAAGGAATGTGGGAAATACATAACTTTTTCCTAAGATATAATTATTATTCGCAATTTCCAAGAAATCAAAATTTTAATAATAGTCTAAGAGAAGTAAACAATTCAACAAATTATCAGGGCCCGACGAATTTAAAAGAAATTTATATCAAGGTAGAAATCAAAACCCATTAAACCTTCAACCCTCAACTAATATGGCAACAAAGAGAAAAAGGGAAAGCGCCCAATACAAATTGGACATAAAATTTTTGCAAGTTGCCTCGGACCAGGAAAATGTAGCCCATATGTCAGAGTGATGATTAAGGGAAGACTCCTTAGGGCAATAATAGATACAGGTTCATCTATTAACTTAATGACGGAAAATTTTGGAGGAGACAAGGAACGAGAGGAAAATATAAAAGATAAATTACGAGGAGGAAACGGTCATGTTAGGAGACATACTACTCTACATGAAATTAACGAAAAAGTTAAAGAGGATAAGACCGCATTAGAATGCCTTAATCCACCCCCTAATAGACGATCAATCCTTCAACTTTGCAATTAATAATGAATTAAAAGAATGCAACGAATACAGGCTAGAATACTTAAATAAAGAGGAAAAAGAAAATTTAAAGAAGGTTTTGTTTGAATACAATGACATTCAGTACAAGGAAGGTGAAAATTTGACTTTCACGAGTACCATCAAACATTCTATCCAAACAAAACATGTAGATCCAGTATATAGAAAACCTTACAAATACCCTAAAACTTTTGATGAGGAGGCCAATAAACAAATAAACGAAATGATTGATCAAGGAATCATTCGTAAATCTAAATCACCCTATTGTTCGCCAATTTGGATAGTCCCAAAAAAGAGTGATGCATCCGGTAAGCCAAAATTCAGATTAGTGGTAGACTATAGGAATTTAAACGAGATAACAATTAACGACAAATTCCCAATACCTAGAATGGACGAAATATTGGACAAATTAGGTAGATACCAATACTTTACCACTATCGATTTAGCTAAGGGTTTTCACTAAATCCAAATGGAAGCAAGGTTAATAGCAAAAACCGCATTCTCTGCAAAACACGGTGATTACGAGTATACTCGAATGCCATTTGGACTTAAAAACGCCCCTGCAACTTTTCAAAGATGTATGAACAATCTGTTAAAAGATTTAATCTATAAAGATTGTTTAGTATATCTAGATTTATTCCACTTCATTGGAAGAACATATTTTGTCATTAAAAAAGGTGTTCCAAAAGTTAAGAGATGCGAATTTGAAACTGCAAACAAACCAAACGCAAAGAAGATCAGTGCCATTATAAATTTCCCAATACCCAAAACTCCCAAAGAAATAAAATCTTTTTTGGGATTATGTGGATTTTATCGAAAATTTATACCAAACTTTGCAAATATTGTTAAACCAATGACTTTAAAATTAAAGAAGTGGGCAAAAATTAATACACGGGTTTACAAAAAAAAATTGATGAAATACGCACTTTATGAATTTATGATTTTCGGTTAAGGTACATCTCCCTGAGTTCGAAAATGGCACTTTTAATTTTTTGTTTTTTGCACTTCTTTAATTTCTAACTCGAGTTGTGGTAAACCGATTTAGGCTATCAAAGACTCATTTTACAGGTAAAAGAATTACCTTTAACTTTCTTTTAAACAGCATTGAGTTCCATTCATTGGTTTAGAAGCTACACTTCATCAAAGCTGAAAAAGTTGGAAAAAATGCAAAAAAGCTGGCATAAATGGCTACTTTAAAAATACACGCCAAGTTAAAGGTAATTCTTTTACCTGTAAAATTAGTCTTTGATATCCTAAATCGGTTTACCACAACTCGAGTTAGAAATTAAAGAAGTGCAAAAAACGTTTTTTACACTTAAAAAAAAAACTGTACCATACAAAAAATTAAAAGTGCCATTTTCGAACTCAGGGAGATGTACCTTAACCGAAAATCATAAATTCATAAAGTGCGTATTTCATCAATTTTTTTTTGTAAACCCGTGATATCAAAGAAAAAACCTATGTGGAGGCTTTCAAAAAAATGAAAGTATTAATTACATCAATAAACCATTTTTCTTAACAACAGATGCTAGAGGAGCAGTATTATCTGAGAATCATAAACCTGTTTGCTATGCTAGTAAGACCTTAAATGAACATGAAAAAAATTATTATAGAAAAATATTTCAGATCTTACCTATTCGGTAGGCCATTTGAAATTGAAACTGCAAAAGTGGAAGATAAAGCTGAATGAGTACGATTACCAAGTTAAATATCTACCAGGTAGTGTTGGGTAAAAACTGCTCATTTGGGTGAACATGTTCACTTGTTCTTTTTTTCTTAATGAGTCAACTCACTCAGTTTGCTCACTTGTTCACTTGTTCACTTGCTCACTTGCTCACTTGCTCATTTGCTCACTTGCTCACTTGCTCACTTGCTCACTTGCTCATTTGCTCACTTGCTCACTTGCTCACTTGCTCACTTGCTCACTTGCTTACTTGCTCACTTGCTCACTTGCTCACTGGCTCACTTGCTCACTGGCTCACAGAACACCTTAACTTTCTCACTGGTTCTGAGAAAATAGTTGATTGACTATAAAACCGTATGCAAAATGCATCCAAAAAGTAAAAATAACTATTTTTTGAGCCAAAAACAGCAAGAGAGCAACTGAGCAAGTGAACTAAAAATATCAAATAAGAGAGCAAAACTGAACAAGTGAACAAAAAAGAGCAAGTAGAAGAGCAAAACTGAGCAAGTGAACAAAAAGGAGCAAGTGAGCAAAAATGAACAAGTGAACAATAAAGAACAAGTTAGAAGGAACATGTTCACTCACTCAGTTTAGTGAGCAACTCTTTTTTGTTCACTCACTCATGAGCAACCCAACACTACTACCAGGTAAAGAAAACTATGTAGCTGACGCCCTATCTAGAACCAACATAGAGGAGACCATGTTTACGGACGATGTTGAGGAAAATGTACAGGAAGAGTTATCTAGTAACGCAGACGCAACCATACACAGTGCACAGGAATGTCAAAATTATATCGCAATAATAGAAAGACCATTTAATTATTTCTCACGACAAATTGAATTAATTAAAGGAGACGAGGACACAACTAATGTCACACACTACTTTCAAAAAATAAAAATTAAAATTACCTACAAAGAAATGACAGAAACATTAGCAAAAGACATAACCAAGGAATATTTATGTACCAAAAAGAGTGCAATTTACTTCCATGATGACTCAGATTTCCTTATATTCCATTGAAATCATAAGTCCAAATCATTGAACTAAATTGGTAAGATGTACAGCGTGACTTGAGGATATACTAACATACACAAATTTCAAAGAAAAATTTTGAAACGTCATAAAGAATTATTACATCCAGGCATAGAAAAAACGACCAGATGGTTTAAAGAAAAATATTATTTTGCTGGCTATCAAACATTTATTCAAAATATAGGTAATAAATGAATGCGAAATTTCTAACATTGACAAAACTGAACATCGAAATACCAAATTAACATTTGAAATTACTCCAGAAATTCAGAACATAAGAGAAAAATTTATTATGGATTTTTATATATTTATATTTTTATATTTCTATCATGCATTGACGTATATTCCAAATTAGCTACGTTAGTAGAACTCACAGGTAGAGATTGGTTAGAAGCTAATAGAGCCATCATGAAAGTATTCAATGAAATGGGAAAACCACAACGTTTATGTGTGTAGCTTTACACAATTGGTTAAATTCAGAGGGAGTACAAATTCAGGTAACAACAAGTAATAATGGTATATCTGACATAGAAAGATTTCATAAAACGGTGAACGAAAAACTAAGAATCATAGGAAGCGAGTCAGATATTGAAAGCAGGTACACAAAGTTCGAATTAATTCTTTATATTACAATCACAAGACGAAACATAACGCTAGGAACCAAATACCAGCCGACATATTTATGTACGCAGAAACCCTTGACTATGACACACAAGAGAGGAAAATAAATAGAATTAAAAAATTAATGAAAAACGCCAGGATTACGAGATCGATCCAAAATACAAACAAGCTCCTTTAGTGAAATCCAAAACGACAAATCCATTTAAAAAGATAGGAACGTTGAGAAAAATAGACGACAAACATTTCGAAGCGACAAATAGAGGAAGAAAAATAACTCATTATAAACCGAAATTCAAAAAGGAAAAAAAAATTAATAAAAGTAAATACGATAATTCCAGGCAAACGGAAGGAAACGAACGGACTCAGGAACAAGTCAATTAAAGCAATAATTTTCTGTATAACATTAGTGACTGTAATTCAATTAATGGCTGGACAAAGCATTGAAGTAAACCTAGTACCTAGTACTAGTATTTAAAAAAGATCTATAGAAATTCCAACTAACTATGAATATCATTATCTAAGTGTAAACATCACAAAAACAGAACAAACAGTCGAAAGTCTTTTAAGAGAAACCGAGGAATTTAATGACGTTATCCAAATCCGATATTTAGTAGAAAAACTAAAAAGGGAAATTAATGGCATTACAATAGCAAAACGTAATAAGAGAGGTTTATTCAATATAGTGGGATCAGTTTAAAAATATTTATTGGGAATTTATGATAAAGATGAATTGGAACAGAAAATAAATAATTTAGTAACTACTAACATTTAAACATGATCATTGATGTCGTAAATAGCGGAATCAAAATAATCAACAAGTTAAAAGAAAAAGGAGAGAGAGATCAACAGGTCAGCGTTTAAATATTTAATTTGCAACATTTCACTGAATACGTAGAAGATATTGAGATGGGAATGCAAATGACAAGCTTAGGGTTATTTAATCCAAAATTATTAAAACACGATTATCTGAAAAATATTAACCCTGAAAAATTGTTGAAAATTAAAACTTCTACTTGGCTTTAAACAGACACAAATGAGATTCTGATTATTTCCCATATTCCTTCAGAGATAGTTAAAGCTCCTGTATTTGAAATTATTCCTTATCCCGATGAAAATAATAATATTTTGACAGAAAAATTCTTGATAAATATTTCTTTAATGAAGACAAAATATTTAATAAAGAAACGGGAAACGTTGTAATCTATGACTGCATAAACGGAATAATTAGACAAGAAAATACCGAATGCAACTATACCAAAACTTATAAAAATTTCCAAATCAATTATGTCGAACCCAATATTCTATTTACGTGGAATATCCCAAAAGCATTGCTAAATCAAAATTGCATCAATAAAGAAATTTCTATAATCTGAAATAACCTCATAAAAATCATTAATTGTTCCATACAAATAGACGAATTTACACTTCAAATTCATACACAGAGCGTCTATGTTAAGGGGGGACATCTGAGTAAAATTTTTTAAAAATCCAAAAAATTTTTTTTGTTTAAAATATTCTTTAGGGTCTTAAAAATAACATACCAAAAGATAGAGTCTGGGAAATGTATCTAAGTATCGAAATTTTCCATTCTGCCGCGATGCCTCATATGTATATCCCAGGCACCTTAAAACTTTAAACGCGTTTTTCTCGAAACCACTTTTTTTGAGACTGCCGAAAACATAACTCTAACAAATCTTAATCGATCGATCTGAAATTTTCACAGTATATTTAAAATACTTATGTCTATCGACACACGTAGGATTTTTTTTTTATATTGCGTACTTTTTTTTTTATTAACACCTTTGTGACGTTTTTTTCCATCACTTTTATTCAATCTCTCACCATTTTGCAAAAAATCAATATATCGAAAAAATCCTACGTGTGTCGATAGCCGTTGATGTATAGAAACTAACAAAATTTAGATCAAAAATCTAGATCAAAAATTAAGGACGTTAGCTTTCCGGCCATGGACCCCCTTCAATCAAAAAGGGCCTACGAAGAAATGCTGCAGAGCCGCCATTTTGTTTTTGATTTTTTTGAAAAAAATTCATTTTATACTTCGAACCTTATATTATTAAACCTAGTTTACAAATTTTTGATTGGCCTTTTCATTTGGTCAAAAAAAATTCCTGAAAATCCGCTTTTTTTTGCCCGTTTACTCAGATGTCCCCCCTTAATAATAATTAAAAGAAATTGTAAAATCACATACAAAATATTATAATGTATTTCAAACTATTACTTTAACAACCTTTGTAATCATTATTATAAGCATTTTATTGTATTTATGGTATAAATTTAAGAGCATAACGAGAAAACTCATTGTAAAATATGTAAAACCAAAGGAAGAAACACCAAAGAGTACAGAAATTGTAAACGATCAACCCAATCAGATTAACATAGAAGAAAATGTAATGTTATACCCACGACTATCGACCTGAGGACAGGCCAAATTCAACGGATGGGGGAGTGACATATCCATAGTACCATATATTCCTATGTACATGTCCACGCACCCACACATACATGCACACATTTAACGATTGCCCTTGAGACACCCTCTAAGAAATAAGAATCCCCAAATTTAATTGTCAACAAGCCAACGCCTTTATGAAATAAGAATCCCAGATTTAATTGTCAAAAAGCCAATGGGAAATTAGTAAACCCAAGCAGTCCGGCCATGAAACAGATGACCACAGTTTATACTATAAACTTTATATACTAAACAATTGGAACGAGCTGCTGTTTTCGATTATTGGCACGTTCCCACGATCCAGGACCCGCCTGGAGTCTAAAGTCCAAAGCTTTCATAAAAAGCTCTAAAGCTCAAAACCGAGATATGATTGTAAATGAAGTAGGAGCTAGTGAGCGAGTTCAGTTTGAGATTTGAATTCAATAAGCCGGAGTTCTTCCAACAAAAAAACAAATATTGTAATCGGTTTAAATAAATTAAATAAAGTTTTTTTTTATATTATACTTACGATACAAGCATTTAATTATATATATATTTTATAATTTATTATACCCTTGCAGAGGGTATTATGATTTCAGTCAGAAGTTTGCAACGCAGTGAAGGAGACGTTTCCGACCCCATAAAGTATATATATTTTTGATCAGCATGACTAGACGAGTCGATCTAGCCATGTCCGTCTGTCCGTCTGTCCGTCTGTCTGTCCGTTTCTACGCAAACTAGTCTCTCAGTTTTAAAGCTATCGGGATGAAACTTTACCAAAAGTCGTCTTTCTATTGCAGGTAGTATATAAGTCGGAACCGGCCGGATCGGACAACTATATCTTATAGCTCCCATAGGAATAATCGGAAAAATAATGGAAAAAAAATATATCTTCGGTGTTTTTTGACATATTACCTTTTGCTCTTGGGAATATTTTTTTTTTACTGTCCCGAATTTCGAATTAAATTTTATAAAAATCGGACGACTATATCATATAGCTGCCATAGGAACTATCAGAAAATTAATGGCAAATTAATATGAACAAAATTATAGCTTCGGTGTCTTTTGACATATTTCCTTCTACTCTTTGGAATATCGTTTTTTTAATACTTCTGATTTTCGATTTAAATTTTATAAAAATCGGACGACTATATCAAATAGCTCCCATAGGAATGAACGGAAAATTAATGGGAAATTAATAGGAAAAAAATTTTAGCTTTTTTAATTTTTAATGTATTCTCTTCTACTCTTGAATATAACTTTATTTTATTATTTTAGAATTTCGAAATAAATTTTACATAAATCGGAAGACTATATTATATAGCTCCCATAGGAATGATCAATCAATTATTGTCAAAATTGCTATAATTCGGTTTGTTCCAAATCGAAATTCAGATTTTTGTAATTTGTAATTAAATAGGAATTAACTGCAAGGGTATATAGACTTCGGCTGGCCGAAGTTAGCTTCCTTTCTTGTTTTTCTTTAGAAATTGAATTTTTTAATTCCTAAGATGTTTTTAACTCGCTTGTAGGAACTGGCGGTCTTTTCTCCGCTGGCACCCGTCCGATTCCTCAGGTTCTTATGGATGCGCTTGTAAAGCGCATTCTCCGCGTTCTGGTCCCCTTCCATCCTTCGTTATATCTCCCGTATTTCTTTGTGCAGGCCTTGTATGGCTTTGCGGCATCGCTGCCGGTATTCTTTCCGCCCCTTTGGGTTCCTTCCGGTTCTTTCGGGAATGCTTGTGCTTTTTTTCTAGAAATTGTAGTTCATGAACGCACGGGAAAATTTCAAAATTTTTGTTCAGTTCTAGCTGCTCCTGATGATATCTGATTTCTTGCCTGCTTGTATAGCTGCCCGTATCGCTGCCAGTTGCTCATTTCTCGCCGAATTCTGCCTTTTATAGGGTCTCCGCTCTTGGTTCGTGCCCAAGTTCCTGGGATTACTTTCATAGGATCAGGCGAAATACAGGTCTTTTGCATGGAATACGCCGTCACTTTTCCAGCTGCATTACATAACTCCTATACCCCTGGCTCACCTTTTGTCGGATGAGATCCATCTTATCTGGCAGGCTTAAAGTGGTTGGTTTAAAGTGGCGCCACACCCTTTCTAATGCCCTTAAACCCCGAAAAACTGTAGCGCCCACAGTTTTAAAGGTAGAACGAAAATTGCTTGTTTAGACAATACAATTGATCTAAAAACAAGAAAGGAAGCTAACTTCGGTCAGCCGAAGTTTATATACCCTTGCAGATCACTCCTATTTAATTCGAAATTACAAAAATGTTAAATTTAGATTTGCAACAAACCAAATTATAGCAGTTTTTATATTATTTTGACACTAATTGATTGATCCTTCCTATGGCAGCTATATAATATAGTCGTCCGATTTATGTACAATTTAATTCGAAATTCTGAAATAATAAAATAAAGTAATATTTCAAAGTAGAAGGGAATACAATAAAAATTAACAAAGATACAATTTTGTTCTTATTAATTTCCCTTAAGTTTTCCAATTGTTCCTATGGGAGCTATATGATATAGTCGTCTGATTTTTATAAAATTTAATTCGAAATTCAGGACAGTTGAAAATTTGATATTCCCAAGAGCAATAATTAATATGTCAAAAAACACCGAAGACATAATTGTTTCAATTATTTTTACGATTATTCCTATTGGAGCTATAAGATATAGTTGTCCGATCCGGCCGGCTTCGACTTATATACTACCTGCAACAGAAAGACGACTTTTGGTAAAGTTTCAGCTCGATAGCTTAAAAACTGAGGGACTAGTTTGCGTAGAAACGGACGGACAGACTGACGGACAGACGGACGGACAGACGGACAGACGGACGGACAGACGGACAGACGGACGGACAGACGGACGGACAGACGGACGGACAGACGGACGGACAGACGGACGGACAGATGGACAGATGGACAGACGGACATGGCTAGATCGACTCGTCTAGTCATGCTGATCAGGAATATATATACTTTATGGGGTCGGAAACGTCTCCTTCACTGCGTTGCAAACTTCTGACTAAAATCAGTATACCCACTGTAAGGGTATATAAAAGTTCTTCAAAACTCCTAATTGGTTGTCTTTACAGACCAAATAGAACAGTTCCTTACGCTGATGAAATCGACATATTGACAAACTTAAGTGTACAACCAACATAATTCTAGCAGGCGATCTGAATAGCAACATGTTAATTGAGCATTACCTATCGGATAACATAGCAGCACTAGGACTGCATATAGTTAACTCCAGCAACGCGACGCATTTCTCATGCACAACTGAAACATTGTTGGACGTATTTTTTGTTAATGACATCTCTAAGATCCTTTTATATGACCAAATTTCAGTTCCAGTATCTTCAAAACATGGCCTCATTTTTCTAACATATAATCTTGACATCCAAAATAATGACCTTTCCATAGAATGTAGAGACTTTAAAAACCTAGATATGAGGAAACTATCTACCGAGTTTCATTCATGCGACTGGTATTCAATTTACTCCATGACCACGGTGGACTCTTAAGTCAAAAAAATTGCAGTCCAGTGTTGTCCAAACTTATAACAAACTAGTCCCACTATGTAAGAAGTCCTTCAGACCTTGTGAACAACCCTGGTTTGATGAAAATGTTAAAAATATACGGCCCTGTTCTAGTTTTCACTTCCGAAAGATTCACACGGAATCGAATTTCCAAGACCTGTTCCAAGACTCACTTCCGAAAGAACTGCACGGATTTGAATTTCCCTATGTTGTTACTCTGTTAACTTCCGAAAAACTCACACGGAAACTTTCCGCCAAGCATTTGACAGGCGGATTTAAATCCGCCAGCATGAAAATTAATTTTTCAAAAATACTTCGCGTCATCTTTATATGACAATATTATTTTTATCAAATTCCTTGATGGTTTATGTTCATATTTGCATCATGGGAATTTGAATTAATTGAAGACTTGACTTATTAGGAATTATTTTGTGGTTGCACCTCAAAACCCGACAAATTCTAGACTTGACAATTAATGCAAATCCGTCGCCCTTGTTCTAAATTCCACTCGGATTTAGTCAAAATTGCATAGAGTTGTCACGGTATGAAAATAAGTAAGTATTTTGTTAGGACTTATTCTAAACTTATCTGATAGAGTTCATGGTTCTTTTATAGGAAAGATAATTTTTCCTACTTAACGATATAAGTATTTTTGTTCGAAATTTCATGTGAAATTTGATAGGGGGACATTTGATAGGAACTTTATTTTTAGACTTTGGCAACTCTGTACGCTCGAGCAGTATCCAACACTATTAAAAAACAAATAAGGGAAATTTAGTTCTGCTAAAGGGAAATCCGATAATGTTAACAAATTCACTTCCGAGTGTAAACTGGAACAGGCCGGATAATAAAGATGATAAACCTGGCATACACCAAAAGGAAGCGTTACAGGACAAACTTGTAAGGGCGGTTAAAATTTGAACAAGTCAAAATCCAGATTACCAATACTTATTGGAGTTAACCAATCTGGCACCCCCGCAACCTGTGTCTAGGATAAACACTTAACATTTCCTAAAGCGAGATCGCTGTAAAACTCGCCACTGTGGGTTATGTCCCGGATAACAAGTAGCATTCCCTAACGCAAGTTCGGCCAGAAATGCAACTCTGCAACTGTCAGAAGCTTGCGGCCATGTTTTCCGGCGTCAATTCGGTCTCTGGTAATGTAAATCTGAAAGCGTGCGGACGTAACCCACATTTAATTGTGCCCGAAGAACAAAACTAAACCGCGTGGGATTCACCATTAGTCGACGACCGTGCAGCAAGTCCCGCCACAGGCGGAGACCACCGATTCAACCAGAGACGAGAGATATTTTCTGTTTTTATCAATCTTGGTATGTAAAAAGTGTCATGCCTTAAGTGATCGAATTTTGAACGAAGTAGCCCTCAGCTACAGGCTGCCCCCGCCGTGAGACAGACACGGGGGAAATCTTCTGAGCCGGCAGCGGGTCACGTGCACCACACCGGCCGCAACACCGCCGTGGAGCATTTCCATCACCCATGTGCGGATGTATATTCTTAGTTTATTTTGTATCATAAAGCTTAATTCTTATTCTGTTGTAAAGGGGAGTCTCGTAGGGAACATATGTAATTAATGTAATCTCGTTAACTTGCCTCAGCCTACAACACCTCCAGCTACGTCATCAGGCCTGCTGACTTTATGGGAGACTAAGTAAGTACGGCATAGCCGCTCATCGTTGATCATTATTACATATGAATTTCCCGAAATGCTCAATAACCGCCCGAGATTATTGAATTATTATTGAATATTAACTGAGGGTTGGTATTACTCGGCATATGCCCCACCAGTTTATGTAATAAGTAAACTTCTATTAAAATTCGAAGTCCCATTAAGTAATAATTGTTAAGCTTTGTAATCAAGTTGCTTTAATAGATAAGAAGAAAATGCCCCGAATCATGACAATAAAATGGATTGAATAACATTGAAGAACAATGCCTAGCTAATTTAAATAAGGACACCTGAGGGAGGAACGGTTTTTACAAACGGGGAAATTATTGAATTTTGTCTTAATTTCCAGGAGGGCGGGTATAGAACGGAAGAAACCACCAACTTATTCTTCATAAGCCTGCTGAGCTGCTTTTCCTTACTGAACTAAATCTAGTACATCCCTTCCCGCTCCTTTTCTTTCTGTCTACATTTTGGTTAGGTGACGACTGCGACCCAGACCCACCCCAGCCCCGAACCTAGTCGGCAAGTTAGTTAGACAGAAAAGACGCTCGGGCGTAGATATACAGTCGTGTTCGTTACATACTAAATGGCGCCCAACGTGGGGCCCGAAAGGACCTGTTTTCCAAAGGATTTTTTTTTGGATAATCTCTGTTTATAAAAGATCTGACAGCCAATTGTCCGGATAACTCCGCGAACACCTTCCCCTTCCCAGGATTAGATGCCCACCAAAAGCCTTTATAAGTAGTTGAAATAGTTTATGATTTTTGTGTTCAAGGATTTGCTGGATTTGTCCGAATTGAACGAACCAGACCGGTCATAATATCATAAAAAAATGTAGGGTGACGCGATGTCAAACTAAAGAACTAAAGAAATCAATAGGTTAGTTTCTAGTAAGGAATGAAAGTAATGGATTATTTCATTTCTATACCGACTAGAACTTCCAATTGATAACAAGTGTATTCGTTTGATTGAAATCGAGATTGTTTGATATTGTATTATTACAGTTAGATCCTCTTTCAACTAGACAAATATTTGCATTATAATTGAGAGTTTCCGTATCACAAGTGGGAAAAGCATACTCAGTGAGCTTGATTAATTGTTGAAAACCGTATCCGAACTCAGGTCAAGCCTTGATCATCTTAAACGTATTTCTGACATCTTAAGAAAATTATTTAGTAAAATGCCTATCACAAGGAGTAACGAAAACCTTGCCGTTATTAATCATATTTGTACCATTTGTAACGAAACTGTAACTCCAGATTACCAATACTTATTAGAGTTAACCAATCTGGCACCCCCGCAACCTGTGTCTAGGATAAACACTTAACATTTCCTAAAGCGAGATCGCTGTAAAACTCGCCACTGTGGGTTATGTCCCGGATAACAAGTAGCATTCCCTAACGCAAGTTCGCCCAGAAATGCAACTCTGCAACTGTCAGAAGCTTGTGGCCATGTTTTCCGGCGTCAATTCGGTCTCTGGTAATGTAAATCTGAAAGCGTGCGGACGTAACCCACATTTAATTGTGCCCGAAGAACAAAACTAAACCGCGTGGGATTCACCATTAGTCGACGACCATGCAGCAAGTCCCGCCACAGGCGGAGACCACCGATTCAACCAGAGACGAGAGATATTTTCTGTTTTTATCAATCTTGGTATGTAAAAAGTGTCATGCCTTAAGTGATCGAATTTTGAACGAAGTAGCTCTCAGGTACAGGCTGCCCCCGCCGTGAGACAGACACGGGGGAAATCTTCTGAGCCGGCAGCGGGTCACCTCTGCAAGTGACGTCCACTTGTGGATCAATCGTCGGACAGGACCCTACGGCCACCGCATTCCACGTGCGGATCGAAAACCCGCAAGTCGCCCCTGTCTGCCTGTACACCGTTGAATCCTGCTGCTACTGGCGTATTCCATTCAAGGATCTTTCTACGGCTGCCTATATCCATGGGCGGATCTGCATAGGACCGGCACGAATCATAGCCCAGTGTGAGCGGCTAGGATAGCGGAATTAAGGACAGGGAAGACGACGCCTAAACACAGCACGACAATTTGGAACGCCTAATTCAGCACTGATAAGCAGAGAGTGTTAGGCATGTGGTGGAACGAATTACGCGCCTCAGTTTAGTTTATACCTTTTTCTTAAATGCACTGATACCCTCTGCAGTCAGCTACTTTAAGTTAAAGTAGCTGTATATTCTTAGTTTATTTTGTATCATAAAGCTTAATTCCTATTTTGTTGTAAAAGGGAGTCTTGTAGGAAACATATGTAATTAATGTAATCTCGTTAACTTGCCTCAGCCTACAACTCCTCCAGCTACGTCATCAGGCCTGCAGACTTCATGGGAGACTAAGTAAGTACGGCATAGCCGCTCATCGTTGATCATTATTACATATGAATTTCCCGAAATGCTCAATAACCGCCCCGAGATTATTGAATTATTATTGAATATTAACTGAGGGTTGGTATTACTCGGCATATGCCCCACCAGTTTATGTAATAAGTAAACTTCTATTAAAATTCGAAGTCCTATTAAGTAATAATTGTTAAGCTTTATAATCAAGTTGCTTTAATAGATAAGAAGATCGTTGATCATTATTACATATGAATTTCCCGAAATGCTCAATAACTGCCCCGAGATTATTGAATTATTATTGAATATTAACTGAGGGTTAGTATTATTCGGCATATGCCCCACCAGTTTATGTAATAAGTAAACTTCTATTAAAATTCGAAGTCCTATTAAGTAATAATTGTTAAGCTTTATAATCAAGTTGCTTTTATAGATAAGAAGAAAATGCCCCGAATCATGGCAATTAAATGGATTGAATAACATTGAAGAACAATGCCTAGCTAATTTAAATAAGGACACCTGAGGGAGGAACGGTTTTTACAAACGGGGAAATTATTGAATTTTGTCTTAATTTCCAGGAGGGCGGGTATAGAACGGAAGAAACCACCAACTTATTCTTCATAAGCCTGCTGAGCTGCTTTTCCTTACTGAACTAAATCTAGTACATCCCTTCCCGCTCCTTTTCTTTCTGTCTACATTTTGGTTAGGTGACGACTGCGATCGAGAGTCAAAAGACTCACCCCAGCCCTGAACCTAGTCGGCAAGTTAGTTAGACAGAAAAGACGCTCGGGCGTAGATATACAGTCGTGTTCGTTACATACTAAATGGCGCCCAACGTGGGGCTCGAAAGGACCTGTTTTCCAAAGGATTTTTTTTGGATAATCTCTGTTTATAAAAGATCTGACAGCCAATTGTCCGGATAACTCCACGAACACCTTCCCCTTCCCAGGATTAGATGCCCACCAAAAGCCTTTATAAGTAGTTGAAATAGTTTATGATTTTTGTGTTCAAGGATTTGCTTGATTTGTCCGAATTGAACGAACCAGACCGGTCATAATATCATAAAAAAATGTAGGGTGACGCGATGTCAAACTAAAGAACTAAAGAAATCAATAGGTTAGTTTCTAGTAAGGAATGAAAGTAATGGATTATTTCATTTCTATACCGACTAGAACTTCCAATTGATAACAAGTGTATTCGTTTGATTGAAATCGAGATTGTTTTATATTGTATTATTACAGTTAAATCCTCTTTCAACTAGACAAATATTTGCATTATAATTGAGAGTAGTTTCCGTATCACAAGTGGGAAAAGCATACTCAGCGAGCTTGATTAATTGTTGAAAACCGTATCCGAACTCAGGTCAAGCCTTGATCATCTTAAACGTATTTCTGACATCTTAAGAAAATTATTTAGTAAAATGCCTATCACAAGGAGTAACGAAAACCTTGCCGTTATTAATCATATTTGTACCATTTGTAACGAAACTGTAACTAGCGAAGTTCCGTTCATTGAAACCCCATGCCGACACAGATTCCACAGGGAATGTATTTCTCAGTGGATGCAAACCAACGAAACTTGTCCTAACTGTCGTCGAGGCTGTGATTTAGCGGAGCTTAACCTGTCAACAACGACCAATAGCTTGAATATTGCACCCGAGTTGCCTTCACCAGCGTCGATTCCTAGTAGTGCCAACCACGCCACGGGCGCTATTCCTCGAACTAGACCGAATACCAGAAGTAGTCACACTCGCGATAATTCTGGAACATCCAACGCAAGATCAATGCCACCCGGGCGCAGCGCAAGAAGGATTCCATCAAACGCCCCCCGCTTCAACAGGAAGTGTGTCAGCTAACCCAGCCACAGTATCCGAACAACGAGTTAACAGTCTAATTAGTGAATCCCTAATTCAATTTCAAGAGACAGTCAGTGCTTCAATTACCGAACAGATTCCAGTAGCCTTCAAGAACTTAAATTTCCCGTCCCAAAGTCCGGTTACTAGACATGAGGAAGCTCAACTTGAATGGGATAACGTTCTTCCGGATCACCAGAATTCCTTCAGATCGGAATTTCCGGAGATTGCTCCAAATAGAGCAGGCAGGCCAGATAAAACTTCATCCCTGATTGCGAACTGGCATCTTAAATTTAGCGGATCTCAAGGGGATATGCCTATTGAAGATTTTATTTACCGGGTAAATTGTTTAACCTCTCGTTGTTTGGACGGTAACTTTGACCTTCTGTACCAATTCGCCTATCTGTTGTTCTCAGGAGCAGCATTGGTATTCTATTGGCGATCTCATCGTAATTACACCGATAGAAGTTGGCTCACACTTTGCACCAGACTCACCGAACGATATCAACAACAACGTACGGATGAAGACATCAAAGATATAATTAGACGCCGAAAGCAGAAACCGAATGAAAATTTCGACGATTTCTTGGACGCAATGTTGGCCTTAGCCGATACCCTGCGCATTCGATTGTCCTATTCAGATTTAGTGGATGCGGTCAAAAGAAATTTAAAACCCGAGCTAAGACACGAACTATTGCATGTACCAATCACAAGCTTAGCAGCCTTACGTAGCGAATGTCATAAACACGAAGAATTCTACTAGCACGTTACTAGCAAATTCACGTCGAAAACCCCAAACCCCAAACGTTTTGTTCAAGAGGTTATGTACGAAGATGACGCCCACATCGATCAAGAACAGGAGCGAGAAGTAGAAATGAACGCCCTTCGTTCAACAAAATGCTGGAATTGCGACGGCTCTGGTCATCGCTACCATGATTGCCTAAAACCTCGACGTGTGTTTTGTTACGGTTGTGGGAAACTGGACACGTACAAGCCCAGCTGTGCAGATTGTAATCCGACATCGGAAAACTCCAACCGGGATGTCCGAAGCCGTCCGACACCAGACGTCCGTCATTAAATCACGAATCGGATAAAGGGAGTATTAACTCGGAGTCAAGCCACGGAGTTGATATTCCAAACCCATCCGACACCCTTTTAAATCGACATACTATGCCCTTCCACCAGCGATTACAACAATATGAAAAACGCCGAGCTGAAATCTTCCGAGACGAGGTCGAATCGAGTCCGAAACTCCGGTCCACTAATCGTTTACGACAATATTGATCACAAAAACACCGCTTAGGCCAGGCCTTAATCTCATCTCTTGTTCATAAAGGAGATGACATTCGACCATTCACCTATGTTACGCTGTTGAACGACCGCTATTTGGCTTTGTTAGATAGTGGCGCGAATAAAAGTGTCATAGGCGGTAAACTAGCCCTAAGAATTCTGGAACAAGGGATAGCCTTCACCAAATCAACAGCAAACGTTAGAACAGCAGATGGTCGGAAGCAGACAATTTCAGGCATTATAACCTTACCAATAGAATATAATTCAAAGCAAATTTTCAATTTCTTATCGTTGAAACAATTACTCAGGATGTAATTTGTGGCATAGACTTTTGGAAGACATTTGATATTTCATTAAGTTTTCAGGTCAACGTGCTCACAGCAGAATCAAAGGACTTCCCTCAACTTCCACTAACTGCTGCACAGCAACGTCAACTTCAAGCTATAATGGACTTATTTCCCTCGTGTGAGCGAGAAGGTTTGGGAAAGACGACCTTAATTGAACACACGATCGACACCGGAGATGCAAAACCTATTAAACAAAGGTTCTACCCCATATCACCAGCCAAAGAAAAGCGCTTATGTGTAGAAGTCGATCGGATTCTGAGCCTAGGCGTAATCGAAGAAGCTCCAAGTTCGGCATGGTCATCGCCAGCTGTACTAATCGTCAAACCAGGCAAGGACCGCTTCTGTCTAGACTCACGTAAGGTGAATGAAGTAACGAAAAAGGATGCGTATCCCATGCCGAGCCTTGAAGGTCTGCTTAGTAGATTGCCACCAGTACATTGCATCTCTAAAATCGATCTCAAAGATGCCTTTTGGCAGATCGGCCTCGAGGCCTCTTCCAAAGCAAAGACGGCATTTACTATTCCGAACAGGCCTCTCTATCAATTCACTCGGATGCCTTTTGGCCTCTGTAACTCACCGCACACGATGTGTCGACTCATGGACCAAGTAGTGCCCTACACAATGAAGGACTGCCTCGGTCATATTGTGGGCGAAGGAAGTCTGCAAGTCAATCCAGAGAAGGTACGAGCCGTAGCAGAGTTTTCGAGACCTCAAACAAAGCGTCAGCTACGTCGATTCCTAGGAATGACTGGCTGGTACCAAAGATTTATTCCGAACTACTCAGCCGTGACTTCCGCGCTCTCAGACCGATTGAAAGGAAAAATTTTCGAATGGAATGAAGCTGCTCAAGAGTCATTTGAGGAGATAAAAACCAAACTTTCTTTAGCACCCTTTCTTCAACATCCAAATTACGATCAACCATTCATAGTATACAAAGATCCAAAATATAGTGGCGGATGCACTTTCACAGGCACACGAAGAAGAAGCTGCTATCTCCGCTCTAGAGGTCGAAAACCTTCCAGAAATTGAGTTAGACTCGCCAGCCTTCATGGACAAAGAATACTTGGAGCTCAAGGACAAGTTTGCGAAAGCTGCCCTTCCGGATTATCAAGTTATAGACAAGTATTTATATCATCGCCCCAAATTTCCAACGTCGGAAGAAGGAGACATCGAAGCAGAGTGGAAGTTATTCGTTCCCGTTTAACTTCGCGAATCCGTTTTAAAGTCCGCCCACTGTCAACCAGTACCTGTACATAGTGGTATTGCTAAAACCTTAGAACGTATCCGAAGGTATTTATTCTGGCCACGTATGGTAGTAGACGTGCGAGACTTTGTAGGAAAATGCGAACTATGCCAGACTTCAAATACAGACTTCGATAGGCCAGTCACCATACCTGGAAGTGTTCGGTCAACACATGATCACCAATGGAAAGGATTACCAGATTCTTAGAAACCTTCGCTTACTTGAAGATAATACAGCCCAACTAAGTCGTCACGATCAGTTCGATAGGATTCGTTCAAATATCCACCGACACATGGAGAAGACTTATGATCAGAACAAGCGAGTATACGACCTCCGCACCAGACCACGCTCATTTCAAGTAGGACAGTTGGTAATCAAACGAAACTTTTCCCTGAGCAAAAAGTGTGAAAATTTCAATACCAAATTGGCTATAATAAAAAAACGGATAGGAAACTCATTGTACTTACTGGAGGACCTGAACGGAAGAGATCTCGGCACATTTCATGCAAAGGATATTTGGGAACGCCGAACCTAACCATCCTTTTTTCAGTTTTAAACTCGAGCCAATAGACTGCGTTTAAATCTAATGGTGTAAGGGCGGTTAAAATTTGAACAAGTCAAAATCCAGATTACCAATACCTATTAGAGTTAACCAATCTGGCACCCCCGCAACCTGTGTCTAGGATAAACACTTAACATTTCCTAAAGCGAGATCGCTGTAAAACTCGCCACTGTGGGTTATGTCCCGGATAACAAGTAGCATTCCCTAACGCAAGTTCGCCCAGAAATGCAACTCTGCAACTGTCAGAAGCTTGCGGCCATGTTTTCCGGCGTCAATTCGGTCTCTGGAAATGTAAATCTGAAAGCGTGCGGACGTAACCCACATTTAATTGTGCCCGAAGAACAAAACTAAACCGCGTGGGATTCACCATTAGTCGACGACCGTGCAGCAAGTCCCGCCACAGGCGCAGACCACCGATTCAACCAGAGACGAGAGATATTTTCTGTTTTTATCAATCTTGCTATGTAAAAAGTGCCATGCCTTAAGTGATCGCATTTTGAACGAAGTAGCCCTCAGGTACAGGCTGCCCCCGCCGTGAGACAGACACAGGGGAAATCTTCTGAGCTGCCGAGCGGGTCACGTGCACCACGCGACGCGGCCGCAACACCGCCGTGGAGCATTTCCATCACCCATGTGCGGATGTATATTCTTAGTTTATTTTGTATCATAAAGCTTAATTCTTATTCTGTTGTAAAGGGGAGTCTCGTAGGGAACATATGTAATTAATGTAATCTCGTTAACTTGCCTCAGCCTACAACACCTCCAGCTACGTCATCAGGCCTGCTGACTTTATGGGAGACTAAGTAAGTACGGCATAGCCGCTCATCGTTGATCATTATTACATATGAATTTCCCGAAATGCTCAATAACCGCCCCGAGATTATTGAATTATTATTGAATATTAACTGAGGGTTGGTATTACTCGGCATATGCCCCACCAGTTTATGTAATAAGTACACTTCTATTAAAATTCGAAGTCCCATTAAATAATAATTGTTAAGCTTTGTAATCAAGTTGCTTTAATAGATAAGAAGAAAATGCCCCGAATCATGGCAATTAAATGGATTGAATAACATTGAAGAACAATGCCTAGCTAATTTAAAAAGGGACACCTGAGGGAGGAACGGTTTTCACAAACGGAGAAATTATTGAATTTTGTCTAAATTTCCAGGAGGGCGGGTATAAAACGGAAGAAACCACCAACTTATTCTTCATAAGCCTGCTGAGCTGTTTTTCCCTACTGAACTAAATCTAATACATCCCTTCCCGCTCCTTTTCTTTCTGTCTACATTTTGGTAAGGTGACGACTGCGATCGATAGTCAAAAGACCCACCCCAGTCCTGAACCTAGTCGGCAAGTTAGTTACACAGAAAAGACTCTCGGGCGTAGATATACAGTCGTGTTCGTTACAAACTATCTGTATGAAAATTTTAGGAAACTTCGTACGAAGGTCCATATGACATTAAACCAGGCCAAACGCTTACACTACCGCTCTTAGTTTGAAGAAGATATAAATTCCAAACAAACTTGGTCTGTCCTAAAAGTCCTAGGAATTGGAATGAAACCCATCACCCATCAATCATTCATGTTAACCACCTCAATAATTTATTTATTAATGTCCCAGTACCTGATATCGTTTCTAACTCGTACCTGAAAACAACTCGTTTACTCAACTGTGATAATAGGTTTAGCATTTTGTATGTTAATCAATGTGATGCCCTTGACGCTATACTTGAAGTAAAATCAAACGCCACTGGCCTGGACGCTATTAATAAAAAAATTTTAAAAATTATACTGCCTCAAATCTTACCATATGTTACCTATATTTTTAACTCTGCCATTAATTTTTCAAAATTACAAAAATCATGCCAATAACAAAGGGTAACGATGAGTATGACCTATAGCTATTCTTCCGTATCTTTCAAAAGCTTTAATGGTATCACATATAAAAAATTTACTTTACAAAATAACCTTATGTTTAATTTTCAATCAGGGTTTCGTCCATTCAGAATCCATTCTGAGGATATTAGGAAAGAAGTCGACAATAATCAAGTAACACTGCTCACACTCCTCGATTACAGCAAAGCTTTCGATACGGTAAATCATAAAATTCTGTGCAGTAAATTCACGAACCTTTTTAATTTTTCCGAAACCTCTGTTAAACTTTTGTCGTCCTATCCAAGTAACCATCATCAATGTGCTGTCTTATCATTTCGTGCGTCTTCATTTTTATGTACTAAACGGGGTGTACCGCAAATATCTGTTTTGGGGCCTATCTTGTTTTCAATGTATGTAACTGATCTTCCCACTGTAGTGTCCTATAGTAAAGTCCATATGTACGCCGATGATGTTCAATTATATGTTAGTGGGAATCTATGTCGTATTAATGACTGTATTCGTGCTTGTAATTCTGACCTACAATGTATTATTCAATGGGCACGTGCAAATGGTCTAGCTTTAAAACCGAAAAAAACTAAATATATGGTCATTTACAAGAAAAAAAATTAAAACTGAAAGTTTACAACTACACTATCCTATGTTGACCACGGAGTTAACCTTGGGTTCACTTTCAATAGCACACTAATCAGGAACGACCACATAAATAGAGCAGTGAGAAAAACGTATGGACTGTTTAGAGAACTTAATGTAAGCCAGAAAAATCTCCCACTCGAAATCCGATTACTACCTACCAAGACCTAATTGACTCCATCTCTACTGCATGGCGTTGAAGTTTTTGGAAGAATGTAGCATTAAACAATATTGCCCAATATGTATTCAACTTGAGGCCCTGGGTCCATATTTCTGAATACGCCAAAAAAATATACAAATTGGATTTAAAATGTGTCATCGATCGAATTACCCTCAAAACTCTACACAAAATTATTGACACTCGGGAACCGTCGTACCTGTTCTCTGAGTTAAGCTTTAGCGCATCTCAGAGAACAAACAATTTGATTGCAAGACGGACCAAGTTGTCAAGTTATTCGTACCACTTCTTTGTTAATGCTGCTCGTCTCTGGAACCAGCTCCCACACTGTTTGAAATCTATAAAAAGCGCCCAAAAATACAAACTTAACCTAACCACACACCTTTTCAGAAAATCTTAATAATTATAGTTTAAGCTTGTAATTCAAATAAAATTAGTTTTAGTTCAAAACAATTTGTAACCTAGAATAAGAATATTGTCAAATCATGTATACCTAACCCAGCGTAACACATTAAATTAAGAGTTTTTTTACTTGTAGTGCTAGTATGCAAAATAAAGAAATAATAAAAATAATAATCAAGAATATATATACTTTATGGGTTCGGAAACGTCTCCTTAACTTCGTTGCAAAGTATAAGTCATTCACGTGTTTACTTATTTTACGAATAGTACATGTAAAAAAAATTTTCAGGCAAATCAAAAATGTGACCCAAGAAGTGGTGTTCGGCTTGCAAAAGAACCGAAGTCATTGGGATTAATACACCCGAAGGTAGAAATTTTCATATTTTTTTGAAAATTTGAAGTTTTTTGGCAAACTAAAAAAATTTTAACTAAAGAAATATATTTTTTTCGGCCAAATCCTGATACACTTGTTTACTTATTTTACGAATAGTAGTAAAGTTTCAGCCAAATGTGAAATGTGAATTTTTTTTTCCCCCAAATCTGTTTGGCTTGTAAAAGAACGGCCCATGTGATATATTATTATTAGCACACACGAAATAATGTTGGCTAAATATAAATCGTAAAGTGAATTAAAAGTTTTCTAATAGAAACTTGTCTTAAATGTAGTAGAAATATGGAAATCTATTCTACTTTTTTTATAAAGCCAAACAAAAATGAGTTTGCTTTTCCGTCCAACGTTGAACTGGAACAGTCAGAAACCAGAATTGGATCTAAAATTCCAATTGTGGTGCGGCGTCTTGACAATTGCGCCGAACTGGTGTCCTGCAGAATTGGAGAGGTGAAAACCTCACGCGGGTATACACCAGCGATCTTTGCAATAAATAGTCGTTGCACGATGTAGAAAGGAACCTGGGTAGATCCCGTCGTGGCAAGGAAATAAGATCCACCTTACGCAAGCTTACGGACAGATGTGGCGCCGATGTGGGAGTCCTAAATGCCGATTGGCGTGACGCAGATGCGAATTCTGGCGTTGTACTGATGATAACAAATTTTACGGAGCGAACGTTTCGCTTTCGAATGAAGCTTCAATAAAAGAGGCGGAAATTATGGCGTCAAGTGTGATCGAAGGATGCCTAAAATTCTAAAATTCTAAAATTCCAAAACATCATGGGAAATGTCTAAGCTACAATGTTTTAGCTAGTAATGCCAGCATTTAAATTTGATATAAATTTTTGTTCTTGGAATGATTTTATGTTTCATAAGGTATCGAATACTCTGCCGCCAATCAGTGTTAGACGCGTCGTGTTTGCATCCATTTACCATTTACGACCAATACATACAACTTTGTAGGCGGTATATGGGAAGGGGAGGGTGGAAAATTTCCGCGTTACGGGATGGAAAGTCGAGTTTGTGGTATTTTCCGGCCCCTTTTATCAGCACTGTGGACACTAATATGTACCAAGAGATGGTGAAATGGCCAGCTATGGCCCAAATGGTATTAAGGTGAAAAGCAAAATTGAAAACCTATTATAATTATTATTATAATAATAATTTTTTATAACTGCTACCCATAGCTTTAAAACATTGTCGAATTCCAATTTTTTCGAATCCTTTCACACATTTTTGAACCTTCTCTTCGCTCAAAAAGTTAAAAAGGGGACAAGTATTTGAAAGCAATAACAGATATGACTTCGACACAAAATTCGTTGACTATTTTGCATAGGGGAGAAGTCTGTAGGTTGGTACACCTTTTGTTTTTGATTTGTCATTTCGACAATCGCTTATGAAACTTCACTAATGCGTTATAACTTCAAAAAAAAAAACAAAAAAATGTTTTTTTCCTCAGGGAAAACTAAAAAATTATTTTTTTTAAGTAAAAAAAATTAATTTTTGAAAATAGGTCTGTAGGTTGGTACACTTTTAAAAATAAATTAAACCCACACTAAAAGTACTCATAACTTAAAACACTTTTCCTTTATGTTAATTAAATCCATTTTAGTTCGTTTTAACTTATTTCCCGTTCAATTTTGAAAAACTTTGACCAAATAACAAATAAATCCAAAATGCTCTTAAAACGATCACATTTTCCATAATTTCTGATGTTAAGTAGTTTTCTGGCTGGAATATGGCTCAGTCCGGCCAAGGTCGCTTAGGGTGGGCCGAGCTTCAAGCTTCATATATAATGTTTTATTTAATGAGAAACCTATGGGTCCCTGCCTATAACTACGCTCTAAATTAATAAACTCAATATTCGAAAAAATATCTTTCAGATATTACCGATAATCAACACAATCGAATAAAACGATTGAGTACCAGTCCTTGTAGTTAAAGTGATCTGTAGTCTCCGCTGCTGTTGGCTTTATCTCAATATGGCATCCATCTGAAAACGTTCTTGGAGTAGAGTAACATGTGTATCTAAATATAAACCAATCGCACCAATACATTGAGGAAATCCTGTTTTCTCAAATCCCTTGACACAGTCATCAACCATTTCTTCAGTCAAAAAATTGGCTGGCAAATACTTCTCTGGGAACTCTGATTTAAACGCACGGCAAAACTCATGAAGAATATTGCAAACACTGTTGGCTGACACTCCGAACAGCCTTCCTACAGTCCAGTATTCTGCCGAGCTACCCAAGGTATAGGGTGCAATAGCGACACGCTTTGGCAAAGGAATGGCTTTGCGAAATGATGTTTCCCTTTTTTGCAGCACTTGCAGTCCTGAGACTAAAATGGAAAATATATGCTTCTTCATCCGAAAACTTTCTTTAAAAAACTCCTCCGCTACGTCCTTTTCCAGTATTAGCAAAATCTTTTCTAAAAGGGCTTTGTCTTATTTACATTTTATTTGTGCTAACAAACATTGACTCAACTGCATCCAAATACTTCGTGGAACTGAGCAGAAACTGAAAGCGTTATTGACGTCCTCTTCGTCCATGTTGTCCATGTCTTCATCGAATTCCAACAATTCGACAATGATCTGATTTAATTTATGTTGCTGCTCTTGAGCGGCAGCTAATATAATTGGAATAATCATGGAAATATTCATTTTTAACTTTTTTCACTTGACACTGAAACGGAAAACATAGTCGGTAAACGGTAGACGGTAGTGTGAACCTGAATTTCATTTTTTACTGTAATACTGCAATGTGAATAGGCTACAACGCACTTTTTAATTTAACGCCAATACGAAAATAACTCTAAAATTTTTCCTGGCGGCAGACAGTCGGCTGCTCCTTGCGGCGGGTATAGGTGACTCACTAACGCCGTGTTTAGGAAAGCAAGAAAGATGGCACGTGGTGCAAAGACGGGCCGGCACGTGGTGCTGTCGCACCACACTGGGGTCGGGAGCGTTCGAGTGTGGTTTGGTCCAGGCTCTAGTAACGTTGTGCCAGCTAAAGCCGCGACGTAAAGTTCGTTGGTTTTCTTCTTGGCAGATACTTCGCAGATAACTCTCGGAAAAGTTATGTTTCGCTCTGCCGCCTTCGTTGGTCCAGTTCGGTCGCCCACTCTGCTCTGTCCCTCCGCTGCTGTTGTTCTCTCTCTCTCTGCTGCTGCTCCCTCAACTTATCTTGTTCTCTTTGGATCTGCAGCTGTGCTCGCGGCTCATTGTCTCGCTCTCCTTTTCTACAAAAAAAAAAGAATAACTTTTTTTCTGAATGTCAAATTAATCCGATTCCAATGTTTTAAACCTCTTACCAATTTAATTTAATTTGGAATTTAAAAAAAAAGTAAAAAAAAAAGTTCTTTGGTGCAAAATGGTATACGAGTGACACAGCTTAAATCTGGCCTGAGCCTGGCTTTCAATGCTTAACCCAAAAGTTTTGATACTAGAAAATAATTACAAAAAATGATTTTATTATTTCTCTAGTTTTGAGAAAATGGGGTGTCCCAACATACAAACCGTCCCAACTTACAAACCTCTCCCCTACCATGGTGGCTAATAAGCCGAATAATCTGCCAATAGTTCTGTATTCCGAGGATGACCCAAGCGCATAGACGATAACAGCAACAGTTTATCCAATACAATGGTTTGGCGAAAGACTTGTCTTTTTTTGTTAGACCTGGCAGCAGCTCGGCCAACTTCTCCAAATGATTTCCTGTCCACGCGGAGAGATTCCTTGAAGAATGCATCGAAATTTTGCTGCACCTCAGTCTCCAATATGTCCCATTTTGATTTTAGGCATACACATTAGGGCGGGTCAATTTGTATGGGGCCGAAAAAAATGATGAATCGTATAGGGGGAATGTAATCTTAATCTTAAAGGATTCTGAACAATATTGACGAACAAACTTAGGCTCTAATATGACGTTTGACCCCCTAAACACAGATATATTACTGAATTTGAATTTCAAATTAAGTAATGTATCTGATCTGACTGTTATGATATTTTTAGTATTTTTCATTCGTGTATGGGGGTCAAACGACATTATAAGTATGTTCGCCAATATTGCTTGGAATCCTTTAAAGATTACGTTCCCCCTATACGACTCTTGGGCTTCCAAATCGATCCACCCTAATACACATGTATATAAATGGAAGTTTAACAATATTAATAATAGGTGGTTTCTCCGCTTACGTAAGTCCAAACTCTCCTTGACGATAGTTCGCTCAGCAGCAGAGCGTGGGATGTGGTGCTTGCTTTCAGCATTTCTCCACATATGGCTTACTCCATGTGAAACGCAATTTGGGGTCAAATATCAAAAAAATTTAAATTTTTTTTAGAATTGAGAATTGAAATATAACGACCTTTTTTTTATCTCTTACTGTTTATTCTTTTTAGAATTAAGCACCGATTTTAAATTTATGCAGCATTTGAGACTCGTTTGAGTTATTTTAATAGTTGGTATGCAACTTTGTGGGACATCTTAATATTATTCAGTGGTGTGTGATACTCCGCCGTCTATGCTGGAAGGGTCAGGTTGACCGTGTCTGTGGGTCTGCAAGGACGAAACTGGACAATATGGACTGGCTACTTCGCTCAGATAGCGGATAGTCCCTTAAGGCCAAAGTACGGCTCTTTAAGCCATTGTTCTCCCGACCGTAAATTGGGGAATAACATGCTGGGGCATGTTCAAACTTGCTTGGGGTGAAGTGGCATCATTACGTTGAAAATAGTGTTTTATTTCGTGACACGGTACTCCCGTGTAACCGTTACCTACCGGGAAAAAAATAATAAAATAGTTGGGGAAAACACAATGAAATGAAGTTAAAAACAAGAGAGAAGCTTCTAAACTATAGGAATAATAGCAGGAATAATAATTTATAAAAAATGCTAGTTATAATATAGATTATTCTTGAAAACTTATGGTTAAGGCACCATGCTCCCTCCACAGCCTACCTGCGCAAAGTGGACGACCTCTTACCGATGAGAATGCTGACTATCTTGTAACACTCTGTAAGAAATATTATTCGGCGAATTTTTCTATATTATTCAAGCTCTAAATTCCCCAATATAAAAAAAGAATAATTAAAACACATGCTAGTTTTAAATAATTTAATGATACAATAAAAAACAAACCAACGAAAAGCACTAATTACAAAAATGATGACGAACAGGGGCCGGCCACCTTCACCGAAAAATGCGATAAATCGTTTAATAAATAGTCATTTAATACTAATTTAGGATACAATTTATAACTAAATGTAAATGAGTTAAGTTAAATTAAATGAGTAAACCAAACAAATATAAGGAAGACATCATTGTACTTCAGTTTCTGCAGATCTGTAACCCTAATTTAATTGACAAATTTTGTTTAACAAAATAACTTTACTCAAACTGGAAAAAACTATGAAAGTGTTCTTTACAACGATGAATTGCTTTTATGTACTTAGCCCCTTACTAGCGTCAAATGTTATTAAATAATCATAAAATACGGACAATTTTCTTATATGGGCCCAATCAGATAAACCGCAATAGAGGTCTCAATAGTAAGGTAAGTAAAAATTTGTGTATGAAGTGCTTTGGTATACGCAACTTCTATGATATGCTCATTACAATACACAAATATATCATTAACTACAAATATCAAAGTCATTATCTTTATACTTTCAATGACAATAAAAAGAAATAAGCTTAGGCTTGATGATTATTTGTAAATACAATTGTCAATTGCCAATGCCATTGAATTTAAAAATGCTTTAAAAACATATTCGTTGCATTTTTTAGTGTACAAATTATAAAAAGTTCCTTATTATTAATCTTGACTAAGATATTAAAACTAGTTTATAACTATCGAAAATTGTGAGAGTGAAAAGAAACGATTAGTTTTTTGATTACGGATGCGACATTAGAGGCTTCTTTTGTATAACAAAATTGAATGCGATTGTATTTATAATAAGCCAAAAGATTAGAGTAGAGTATGGCCCAAGATCTTAGAACTGAAGTCAAAATATTTTTTTAAATCTTTTTAAGAACATTTTTTTTATGTCTCTTTGTTATAATTTATATTTCGAGTTGCGCCTAACCAATTTAGCTAATACATATTTAAATTTACAACTATAATATTAACCTTTAACTTTGCCAAATGTATGAATATATATTTAATATTGAGTAGGGGAGAGACCTGTAGGTTGGTACACCTTTTGTTTTTAATCTGCCATTTCGACAATCGCTTATGAAACTTCACGCATTAGATACCAATCAAAACTTCAAGAAAAACAAAAAAAATATTTTTTTTACTTAGAGAAAACTAAAAAATAATTTTTTGTTAAAGTGTCAAAAAACGACATTTTGAAAAATATGTCTGTAAGTGGGACACTTTTAAAAATAAATAAAAATCACACCAAAAGTACTCTAAACTTAAATAAAATTATTTGAGTGCTTTTTAGTGGACTCGAGGTCATTTTTAGAAGTTGAGTTTGTTATTTCAACAGTCTAGCATTTCAACACACTTGCCCTCTCTGAGGAGTGAACCTCGGACTTTCTGGGATTTGCAAATTTCGGTAGGGCGTCACCGCGACCTCTTCAGCCAGAGTAGAGGATATGAGCTGAGCGTTGAAACTTCTATTTATATCACATCTAGGAATCTATAATTAGGAATTACATACTTCTAGGCTGTGACATACTAAAGCTTCGTCGCTTAAACTTCTAATGTGTGTGAAAGCTATAGTCGTTGTCTGTTTGGAAACAATCTGTTTCCCAATTTCAGACGTGAATACTTAATTGTTGTATTCGAACTATTTATTTACCGTTATTTAATCAATTTTATTTTGTTTTTTTGAGTGGTTTTAGTGGACTCGAGGTCATTTTTAGAAGTTGAGTATGTTATTTCAACAGTCTAGCATTTCAACACACTTGCCCTCTCTGAGGAGTGAACCTCGGACTTTCTGGGATTTGCAAATTTCGGTAGGGCGTCACCGCTACCTCTTCAGCCAGAGTAGAGGATATGAGCTGAGCGTCGAAACTTCTATTTATATCACATCTAGGAATCTATAATTAGGAATTACATACTTCTAGGCTGTGACATACTAAAGCTTCGTCGCTTAAACTTCTAATGTGTGTGAAAGCTATAGTCGTTGTCTGTTTGGAAACAATCTGTTTCCCAATTTCAGACGTGAATACTTAATTGTTGTATTCGAACGCTCGCATTTTTCTTATGCATTTGCATTATGCGATTGTTATAGGGTGTGTCCCCCTTTTTTGTTAGTTTGTGATTTAATCGACCTGTGTTTACTATTTTTGAGTGGTTTTAGTGGACTCGAGGTCATTTTTAGAAGTTGAGTATGTTATTTATTTCAACAGTCTAGCATTTCAACACACTTGCCCTCTCTGAGGAGTGAACCTCGGACTTTCTGGGATTTGCAAATTTCGGTAGGGCGTCACCGCTACCTCTTCAGCCAGAGTAGAGGATATGAGCTGAGCGTCGAAACTTCTATTTATATCACATCTAGGAATCTATAATTAGGAATTACATACTTCTAGGCTGTGACATACTAAAGCTTCGTCGCTTAAACTTCTAATGTGTGTGAAAGCTATAGTCGTTGTCTGTTTGGAAACAATCTGTTTCCCAATTTCAGACGTGAATACTTAATTGTTGTATTCGAACGCTCGCATTTTTCTTATGCATTTGCATTATGCGATTGTTATAGGGTGTGTCCCCCTTTTTTGTTAGTTTGTGATTTAATCGACCTGTGTTTACTATTTTACTATTATTTTGTTTTAACTTATTTCCCCTCCATTTTTAAAGAACTTTGACCAAATAACAAATAAATCCTAAATGCTCTTTGAACGATCACATTTTCCCTAATTTCAAAGCGACCTCTGTTGGGCTGAGGCCTTTTTGTATGCAAAACAGGTGTCTCAACAAAATGGGTAGTTTTTGAAAAAAAAGAATAACTTTTTTTCTGACTGTCGAATTAATCTGATTCATTTTTTAATTTGTTAACAGATAAATTACTAATGTTTTAAACTGTTTACCAATTTATTTCAAGCACGTTTTTAATTTTTTAAAGAATTTTGAAAAAAGTAGACAAAAACTTTTTTGGTGAAAAATGGTACACGACTCTCACAGCTTAAATCTTGCTAGAGCCTAGCTTATAATGTTTTCCCCAAAAAATTCTTGTAGTGGAAAAATTTTGAGAAAACAGAGTATCCCAACTTACAGACCGTCCCAAACCACAGACCTCTCCTTTATATTGTCTGAAACAGCCCGAAAAACTTTTTAACAATTTTTGGAATGTTAAACGTCTGTTGATATCATAAAGACTCGGGAAAAATCCGACAAAAATAGAGACGTTTTTATACCCTTGCAGGGGGTATAATGATTTTAGTCAGAAGTTTGCAGCGCAGTGAAAGAGACGTTTCCGACCCCATAAAGTATATATATTCTTGATCAGCATGACTAGACGAGTTGATCTATCCATGTCCGTCTGTCTGTCCGTTTCTACGCAAACTAGTCTCTCAGTTTTCAAGCTATCGAGATGAAACTTTACCAAAAGTCGTCTTTCTATTGCAGGTAGTATATAAGTCGGAACCAGCCGGATCGGAAAACTATATCCTATCCTAAAATAATGGAAAAAAATTATATCTTCGGTGTTCTTTGACATATTACCTTTTGCTCTTGGGAATATAATTTCTTTAACTGTCCCGAATTTCGAATTAAATTTTAGAAAAATCGGACGACTATATCATATAGCTCCCATAGGAACGTTCGGAAAACTAAAGGGAAATTAATAGAAACAAAATTATAGCTTAGTTAGTTTTTATTGTATTCTCTTCTACTCTGGAATATAACTTTATTTTATTATTTAAGAATTTCGAATTAAATTTAACATAAATCGGACCACTATATTATATAGCTGCCATAGGAATGATCAATCAATTATTGTCAAAATAATACGAAAATTGCTATAATTTGGTTTGTTGCAAATCTAAATTCAGAATTTTGTAATTTGTAATTAAATAGGAATTAACTTCAAGGGTATATAGACTTCGGCTGGCCGAAGTTAGCTTCCTTTCTTGATCATTTTTAAATTGCCGTCCCAACGAACCAAACAAGACCTATTTGAAGAAACATATTTGGCAAAGATAAAGGGTGATATTATAGTTGTAAATTTACGCATATATTAGCTTAATTGGTTGGGCGCAATTCGAGATATAAATTAAAGCTTGGAGATACAAAACAATTTTTCTTAAAATAAAGTAATTTTAAAGAATATTGATTACTTTAGTTTTTAGATCCTACTCTACCAGAACCTACCATCATCCTTCTTGATGTATTTTGATTGTATGCTACTAGTGTTTTCAAAAGATAAGTGTCTAGGTTATTTTATATCCGAAATTTAATTTTAATTCGGTTGCCATTTTCCTGGAAATACTCAAACGCCGAATTTCTCAGAAATGTAGCAGTTTAATAACATGAAACTTTGCAAATAATATTTATTTTTCCTAATGGGAGACTATATTTTATAGCTACCATATTAAACTACCATTGCACTATGGGGAAAGTCAGTTTTTTTGGCATAAACGCAAAAAATAAAAGTTACTAATTTAAAAAACAAATATATTTTTTTAATACTAAAATGGTTAAACTTATTAGAATAATTTAAAAAAAATTTTACGCGCCACCGATAATTTGTTGTAGCCGATCAAAGTCTATCGATTAACGTGCTCATCTCGAAGAAAAAACACGCGTGCAGAGTGTTTAGAGGGCTAAAAAATAAGCAAAAATATGGAACATTTTCGTCAAGGTATGCTTAAATACTTCTCAAAACAAATTGTGTTGTAACTGTTTGCATTGGTTTTTAATGTATTGTGTATGTCTATTTTAGCCGAAAACTAACAAAAGTGTTTGTGTTCTGTTAAGCTTTAGTTAAAAATCTACGCTGATCGACGCAAGGTTGTTATAGAAATGTATTTACAAAATCATGAAGAAACAAGTGTTATAATTGCTTTTTGCCCGTTTTTGCCCCCTTTTAAAAAAAAACACCACCAAATTTTTAACTTTTTGACTTTTTCTTCAGAGGCTTAAGGTGGAGGATATTAACAGTTTTTATTTAAAAACTACATTATCCTATCTTATATTTGTTTTCTTAATAAATATGTTTTCTTTTATTAAAAAAAAAAAATCTGAACATTTTTAGGGGGGTCAAATGGGGAGGTGGTAGTGTGGTGGCTGTGGGTGGTGCTTTTACAACCGTAAGATTTTTTCAAAAAATGGAAAAAACCGAAATTCTATTTGTGCAAAGGGAGTATATATTATAATTTTCAAGGCCCTATCCTTAAAACTAGAGTTTATGCCAAAAAAACGGACTTTTTCCCCATAGTGCATTGTCAAACCATTGCTTGGGCTGCCCCGAGGTCTGGGTACATAATTTTGAATTTTTTTTATCACACTTAACTTTATGGTTTTGTTTTAGTATTTTTTGGTATTAATTTGAAGTTTTATTAATCTGAATAAACCGGGTCATTTCCTGTGATGCATTTGCATCTGTTTGGTTTTTTGGTCCAACCAAGTAAAAATTACGCACTCGTGGTATGTTGTTTTGTATCGAATCTGTATCGCGTATTGGTTTTATATGCGTCCCAATACTTGCTTTTTTAATTTTTTGAATATTTGACTTCCATTTCATGACATTTGGCCGAAATCTAGTTGGCCTCAAATGAGGCTTTACTTCGAATTCTTTAGTATTGAATACTTCACAGTCCACCTGCATAAATTTAATATCTCCATTTATCGCTGTGTTTTCTAAAGGCAGTACCAACGACAATTTTGGTGGAGCACTATTATTGCCATTTAATGGAGGAAGAAGTGCATACTCCATATTAAATGAAAGGACATAAAAAGTATCATCCTTTCGTTCGGTACCACTAATAAAACTAATTGGTTCGCGTTTATTGTAAAGCATTTTTTTTTTGCTTTGATTTACTGTTTTTTGTTTATCCTTTATATCAAATGACAACTCATTTAAGTCTAAGTATGCTTTACGTAATCCTTTTTTATTATGCATTTTACGCTTTTCCTCAAAATAATCTTTTGTTGATTTAAAACCATGTAGGGTACCTAAGTCCTTTTTAAATGTTGATGACATGTTTAAATTTTCGCTAATCATTTTATGTAAGTTTTGTGCGAGCCTAAAATATTCAGATTGAGTGTTTATAGATTTAGTATAGTTGCAACTGCCATTACATTTTCGAATAGTTGAATAGGTTAAAGGCGGAGGCTCATTGGATAAGTAAGTTTCAGGTATATTTTTGGAAATCTTATTAATTGGATTCCCATTATGGTTGCTTTGACTTAAAAAATAAAGAGGAGGAACGACGGCTTCGCCAGAATCAAATCTATTCGGTATATGTTTTTCTTTATATTCTTCCTCTAATTCCACCCAAAGTAAGCGACGACCGGTTAAGCTTGAATATTTTCCGTCTGATTCCAATTCACTACTTCCATTTTTTAAAGTAGAATTGTTGAGAAATGAATTTAAGTTTCCAGCATTAAGTGTTACCATAAAAGCCATTGCAAATAAAACAGCGACATTTTTCTTTACCGTTGCGGTGAGTTTGCTATTAGAATTTTTTGATTTTGTTGCTATTCTCTCGTGTATTTTATCATTTTGCTTTGAACACGAATTGTTTGGAATCAGTTCATTTGCATTTCCAGCTTCACAATCGCAACGTCGTTGTAAGTCGGCAAAGCGGTGTAACTGATTGCGTATAGCAGTGTTTTCCTGCAAAAACATAAAGGTGTATTAGCAATTATTGGAATCGTGTCTCTAAACATATATATTTATGTCATTATGTCATTTATCATTACCAATATATAAGATTCTGAATTAATAGCATGTGTAAGTGTAAAAATTCACCCAGAACGGATTGACATAAAAATAAAAAAAAAAAAACATAAATTCAGAAATAATTAGGAGCCGAGTGTAGGATATAAATTAGAGCCATAAGCGGCCCAAAAGTGCCCCAAAATTCGATTTGTTTTTTTCTTAATTTTTTCTTTTACAATTTTTCTGTTATAAATGTTGTCAAAATGGTTTAAAAAATAGCTCTTCATAATTTTATGGGATACCCGCAAATAACTGCATTTAAACTTTTTTGAAATTCAGTCCCCTTCGTCAAGGTCGCCAATTTGGTTTTTTTTTTATTTTGACGTCATGGGCTCCTACCTATGTGTTGTTGTTTTTTTTATTCAGACGTTCCTCTTAGTGTTACCGTGCAAAGGCAAGGAAAAATACCACAGCCACAAAACACCAAATTGCTCGCCTTAAAATGCGAATATATCGATAATTTTTTTTTGTTGCTTCATTCTTTTAGCTAAACGTTAAATTTTAAATTATCGGTGGAGCTATTCAATTCCCTTTAAGCAAATTTCAAGGAAAATTCGTATGTATATATATTTAGATCATGCTGCTCCGATCAGTTGTAGATTTTGGTAATAGTTTTACAATCGAAGTTTTCCTTAAATTTGTTTTTATTTTTAAAATCCAAAAACCGGATAAGCTAAGACGAAATGTTTCCAAACTATCTATTACCTTTCAAATGTTGAAATAAAAACATACATTCGCCCAGCTGCGTACACACGCACGCCAAAATGCGTATTTTACTCCCCCCACCACTAGATATGTGCATGTGTACGTGTGTGCGTGCATTTCAGCTGACTAAGAAAGTGAGATTTTCTTAAATTCAAATTCATGATAATACTGATATCCTTTTGCTAAAAAAATATCATTTTCATTTCCACAACAGGTTTAAGACATTTTCTACCCGATTTTTGTGTTTTAAAATTCAAAATGCATTGATAATATTAATAAAACATAAATATTCAAATCAATTAATTCTTTTGCTATTTCCCACACTTGCCTCATATTGTTTAAACAAATTGAAATGTTTAAACAATTTCATTCACGGATTCTCCCCCCACCTGCCTTTCTGACATTGTTAATATAATCCTAATTTAAGCTTACATCTTCTTATTCAGTCCGACCTCAATAATTTCCAGGCTTGGGTCTCAACAAACTTGTTATCACTAAATTACTCTAAATGTAAATCAATGTCGTTCTCCCGCACTACTGCCCACACAACCTCGTCCACCCTTGGAAACTCCTTATTGGAGCGTGTGGAGAAAATTAATGATCTTGGTGTGTTGTTTGATCAAAAACTTTGTTTCAATAGCCATATCTCTCAACTAAATCTTTAAACGTAAGCCTAGTTCGCCCAATTATGGAGTACTGTTCTTAGGTATGGAATCCACAATATATTTATCAACAGAACTTAATAGAATCGGTTCAAAAACAATTCTTAATATTTGCTTTGCGCAACCTTAACTGGGATCCTGATCGGCACTTACCTCCTTATTTGTCTAGGCTAAAACTGATTGAACTAAACACCTTAAAACACCGTAGATTTTGTAACGGCGTAATATTTATACACAAACTGCTGAGCGGTGCGGTGTATTCTCCAACTCTGTTGAGAGATATCAATATTGCAATCCCGTCAAGATACACTCGTGCCTTCCGTCCCATCCGTCTACCAATTGTGAGATCTAATTTTTCCCTTCATGAACCTATCAACCTACCTATCAATGTATATCTTTTGAGTCTTCCATTGATTCTATAACCTCCCAAATTTATTGTTACCTCGATTCACTAAATGTATAAATGTATTAATTTTTAAGTTGTTGAGTTAGCTGTCCATAGTTAACTATAAGCCAAATAAATAAATAATCAAGGTGAAAAATTAATGAAAACAAAATACTGAAAACCAAATAATAATTCTAACATGCGAATTAATTTTCTTGATGTTCTTCTATATCACATAAATTTTTGCTTCTCTTTTGTTTTTGTTATTGTCAACCTAATGGTTCAAAAATATGTCTCCAGTCAGGTCGTAGACATTCACTTTACATAACACAAAATATGTGCTTTTTGTAAAAAGAATTTAACTCCTATTGAATTTTTATTCTTCTTTTTCTTATCCTTAGCGAAATTGCAAAGTGATCATGGTAAAACTTTTACTCCTTATTTATTAACCGTTTGCTTTAATGTCAGCAAGAACTATCAAACTGTAGCTTAGATGGTTATGTTATGGTTAACATAGTCTATAGGTCGTGTGTTTAAACCCACCGCAATTCTTGCCAATAAGGATGTTGACATAATTATTTCTTTTTCACTTTGTAAACTATTTTTAGGTAGAGGGTAAAGAGCGGAATGCAAAATGAGTATTCCATAGCCTCTCAGAACAAAGTAAAACAAAATTAAGAGAACTTCAATTTTGACTAGAACTTTGATTTGAACACACGACCTTTAGATTATAAGGCTTTAGTTTTGGTTTTACATTTGAAGTGTTCCTTAAAATTCTTTTATTTTTTAAATCCAAAAATCTGTTTAGCTAACACGAAATGTTTTAGAACTTTTGACAAACTGTTGTATAAAAGAATAGAAAAAAAATATACTCACGGCAACAACATTAATATAAGCAAAAAAAACGTATTTTACAATCTAAATATATATATGTGTGTGTATGTGTGTGCATTGTAGCTGACTAAGGAAGTAAGATTGGTTTTCGTACTGATTTTTCTGTTTTAAAATTTAAATCGCATTGATAATATTGAAAAAAAAAACATAAATATTCAAACCAATCGATTCTCTTGGTCTTCCTTACACGCGACTCATATTGTTTAAACAAATGAAAATGTTTAAACAATTTGACTCACGGCTTCTCCTTTCACCTGATTTCCTTTTTTATTATTTGTAAAGTTTTCAATCTTTATTTCGGCAGGCGAAGCTGCGGGCGACCCTGCTAGTATATATATAATACTAGCAACCCGAGGCGGCGTTGTCCGCTAATATTAGCAAAGCTGCAATCAATGTTTTATTAGGTGAACACAAACACTCTCCAGAACAAAATTAAAGATCCGCCACAGATAACAAAAATACCATTTTTATTTTTTATTTAATGAAGCCTTCATTATGAAGGCGACAGACTAATAAAAAAACATTTAACCGCTTGATTATTTATATTAGCCTAATTTAAACCGCTTCAATGCCATTTCGATGTTCTGCTTAATAGTATGTTTGTAAATTAGAAGAAGAGAGAACGCTATACCCGTTACTCAGCTAAAGCAAGCAGGGTAAACCAAGCAGACGCTTTAAAGCGGCGTCATCTACTGTACATTTCATTATTTGCTTATATCTTTTTACCGAGTGGTCCAATTTCAAAATTTTTGGTAGGTATTACTAAACCGAACAAAACTTAATTTACACTTTTGCAAAATCGGTTAAGATGTGGGCACCAGGATGTTTATACCCTTGCAAAGGGTATTATGATTTCAGTCAGAAAATTGCAACGCAGTGAATGAGACGTTTTCAACCCTATAAAGTATATATATTCTTGATAAGCATGACTAGACGAGTCGATCTAGCCATATCCGTCTGTACGTTCGTCTGTCCGTCCGTTTGTCCGTCCGTCTGTCCGTCCGTTTCTACGCAAACTAGTCGCAAACTAAAGCTATCGAGCTAAAACTTTACCATAAGTCGTAGTATATAAGTCGGAACCTGCCGGATCGGACAGCTAACGGGTGTTCTTTTTAGAGGTATAGAACTTTAAGTTCCAATAAAACAACGATGGATTATTCGATTGACATGAATTTTTTTTATTCGAAAGATAATCTTGTGGCATTACATTTTATATAAGATTTCTGGCTTATGACCGCCAGGGCTGGCTCGGATGTAGTCCAATCTGGACGTCCAGTTTTCGATGACTTTTCCCAACATTTGCGGCCGTATATCGGCAATAACACGGCGAATGTTGTCTTCCAAATGGTCAAGCGTTTGTGGCTTATCCGCATAGACCAATGACTTTACATAGCCCCACAAAAAGTAGTCTAGCGGTGTTAAATCACAAGATCTTGGAGGCCAATTTACAGGTCCAAAACGTGAAATTAGGCGGTCACCAAACGTGTCTTTCAATAAATCGAAATAAAATTGCACTATTTGCAAGCGTGGTTTAGGCGTGAGTGTATTCATGATTAATTGCCAAACCGAACTGAGAATAGATCACTTGACAGCTGTTAAATCGGTCGCCACCCTTTATATCTTATTGCTCCCATAGAAAGGATCGGAAAAATAATGGAAACAAATTATAGCTTCGGTACTTTTGGGAATACTATTATTTAAACTGTTCTGAATTTCTAATTACATTTTAGAAAAATCGGACGACTATATTAAATAGCTCCCATAGGAACGATCGAAAAACTAATGGGAAATTAATAGGAAAAAAATGTTAGCTTCGTTAATTTTTTTTAAAGTCTCTTATACTCTAGAATATGGGCAATTCTCTGCTGTTGCACGCGACGTTCGTACGTTTTGCAGGTGAAAAAGAAAACATCTAAGGGCTTGATCAGCTTTTCGAAGTTTACCGCACTGGCGACGCTATAATTCCCAACCAGTTTTAGCGCGGCTTGCATGGTAACCCACTTCGATCGCTGACCAAGACAGCGATTTCACTGCTGAAGATTGTAGTTGGCTACTACATGAAACATGCATGTACAGTGAAGCCTCTTCGCTCCTTTTTGTGTATTGGCATAATGCCGACGTCTTGGACTTCTTGAAGTCAAAGCCGGCATGACCACGAGTTAGCTAAAAACTTCTCTATCTTCCAGGACTTATTTTCTTTTGACACTAGGCTCAAATTAAAGCTCTTTATTAGCACAATAATTCGTGCTAAAGCTAACTTTGGGCCATTATTCGGTTTTAAGATATATAAAAAAGACCAAGCTTTTTGCACGCAACACCAATAGAAGTGACTTTTTTGACTTCCAGCTCAACTTTCAATTGTAGCCAAACGTGAAGGAACATTTCAATGCAGTAAATAAATAAAATAAATAAATAACATTAAAAGAACAGTTTAAAAGCAACTTTAAAAATACCAAAAAAAATACTAAAAAAGGACATTTTCGTCCATATGTTGGTGATTGTCCTGAAAAATTATCCAAGGATACTCAAATTTCTTGGCTTAGTTGAGAACCCATCTAACTAGAATGAAATATCAGTGCAAAATCATATAGAAATATGTTTTATTCAAGTTTCAAGCTTTTTAGCTTGGTTGGCATCTACAGAGAATGGCCCATATAACTTTATTTTATTAATTCAGAATTTCGAATTAAACTTAATAATAAATTTAAATAAATCGAACGACTATATAATATACTTGTATAGGGCAGTATATACTGCCCTAGGAAGAATAGATCGAATAATGCTAAAATAATACGAAAACTGATGCAATTTTGTTTGTAAGTAAGTAAATCAAAATTTAACATTTTGGTATTTGTAATTGAATAGGAAAGATCTGGAAGGGTATATAAACTTTGGCTAGCCGAAGTTGGCTTCCCTTCTTGTTTTAAGGTTCTTTAAGGCAACTGTGGGCTGCAATAAACTTGCGCTGTGTGTGTTTTTATACCCTTGCAGAGGGTATAATGATTTCAGTCAGAAGTTTGCAACGCAGTGTTTGGGACGTTTCCGACCCTATAAGGTATATATATTCTTGATCAGCATGACTAGAAGAGTCGATCTAGCCATGTCCGTCTGTCTGTCCGTTTCTACGCAAACTAGTCTCTCAGTTTTGAAGCTATCGAGATGAAATTTTACCAAAAGTCGTCTTTCTATTGTAGGTAGTATACAAGTCGGAACCAGGCGGATCGGACAACTATATCCTATAGCTCCCATAGGAATAACCGGAAAAATAAATGAAAAAAATTATATCTTTGGTGTTCTTTGACATATCACCTTTTGCTCTTGGGAATATACAAATTTTAGAAAACTCGGACGACTATATCAAATAGCTCCCATAGGAACGATTGGAAAACTAAAGGGAAAGTAATGGAAACGAAATTATAGCTTTGTTAATTTTTATTGTATTCTCTTCTACTCTGGAATATAACTTTATTTTATTAATTCAGAATTTCTAAATAAATTGTACATAAATCGGACGACTATATTATATAGCTGCCATAGGAATGATCAATCAATTACACAGGCCGACAAAATGTGACATGGGTCGGTGTCCAGGCGTGCCACCATTTTATTTCGATAAATGAGGTTTTTCTAAGCATAAGTTGCCACTACGCCTATAGTCCATCAGCTCTGGTATTTGCGGTATCTTTAATTTAAGAAAATCACAAATTTTCTTAGTCTTTTTGGATATATATATCTTCAAGAGTGGTTAACCAATTTCGGTAATGTTTTCGGAATTAAATAGTTACATGTCTCTTTTATACAGTCGTTTTGAAAAATTCAATCTAACTAAACAACAAGAGAAGGTGGGCGCATTCAAAATTTTAAAGTCACAGCAAAGTTTAAAAATCTTCATTTGTGAACAGTGTTTAAAACTTAAATAAAAATATTTTCAAAGACACCTTATATCCTCAATTTTTGGAACACTCATCAGGTTCTTGTAAGTTGTTTTGAAATTTTTAAAATTAATTTTGTTACTTCCTTCACTGTGACGATTCACAAACTGTGCCCAAACCTGTCACAATTTTAAACAACATAATTCTAAACGGTCTAAGTAGTTTTGCTTTGAATATAAGCACATGAGCGTAGCCTACTAATCTTTAGGGGCTGAAATGCCTGAAGTGTAATCCCCCTCCAGCTTTTAACTTACGACCATGTATAAATATGTTTAAAGCAAGGGTCACTTGTGCTCAAAAATAGTTATGAGTTACGTAAAGTTAAAGACAACTTTGCTGTGACTTTAAAATTTTGAATGCGCCCACCTTCTCTTGTGGTTCAGTTAGATTGAATTTTCTAAAACGACTGTATAAAAGAGACATGTAACAATTTAATTCCGAAAACATTACCGAAATTGGTTGACCACTCTTGAAGATATATCCTAAAAGACTAAGAAAATTTGTGATTTTCTTAAATTAAAGATAACGCAAATACCAGAGCTGATGGACTATAGGCGTAGTGGCAACTTATGCTTAAAAATGCCTCATTTATCGAAATAAAATGGTGGCACGCCTGGACACCGACCCATGTCACATTTTGTCGGCTTGTGTTATTGTCAAAATAATATGAAAATTTCTATAATTTAGTGAATTCAGATTTTTGTAATTTTTAATGAAAAAGGAGTTAACTGCAAGGGTATATAGACTTCGGCTGGCCGACGTTAGCTTCCTTTCTTGTTTTTTTGTGTTTTTGTTTTTTTTTCCTTTTTGGCTCTAGCGGCTAAACGGCTTACTTAAGATGGTCAGTATTTTTTGTGTAGTTGTAGTGTAGTTTGAACATCAAAGGGTAACACTATTATTACAAAAATAAATTAAAAATAATATATATATTAAATATAATGTATAATGTTTTGATTTTTTAGTCCTGTTTCTGCCTGTTATTCTTTTAGAAATTAAACTTTTTTATATTCATAAATTACACCAGTTTACAAAAAAAAATTGATGAAATACGTACTTCATGAAACTATGATTTTCGGTTAAGGTACATCTCCCCGAGTAAGAAAAGGGCACTTTTCGGTTTTTAGGCGTGTATTTTTAAAGTAGCCATTTATGCCAGCTTTTTTCTTTTTTTCCAACTTTTTCAGCTTTGACGAAGTGTAGCTTGTAATCCAATGAATGGAACTCAATGCTGTGTATAAGAAAGTTAAAGGGCATTCTTTTACCTGTAAAATGAGTATTTGATGACCAAATTCAGTTTATCAGAACTCGAGATAGAAAATAAAAAAGTCCAAAAAACGTTTTTTACACTTTAAATATTCGGTTTGACGATTTATTAGAGACTGACTAAAAATGCTGCACGCAGGCAGAACCAGAACTTAAAGAGGAAAGAGAATTCGTTACTCGTTACATTAGTGTAAAACTCAGAAGAAAAAGGAATAAGATATACAGTGGTGCATATGCAAATATTTTCAACACTCCTTCTCACCGCGGTATATCTAATTCAAGAGATTCTTTTTAGTTTAACCTTAGTGAAGTAATACATTTTGTGTGCTTAACTTTACATAGAGCTTTAGTTAGCACATCTGAAGTCATATTTTCGGTTGGAACATATTCAATATCAATGACCTTTTTCTTATACAAATCTCTTATGAAATGATACTTGATATCTATATGTTTACTTCTAGCATGAAAACTCGCATTCTTAGCTAAACATTGAGCGCTCTGATTGTCATGTAGATCATCAATGTTGGCGCCGTCTCGAAACCCATCTCAGATATCAGCTTCAGCACGTAAGCAGCCTCCTTAGCTGCTGTTGAAAGCGCCACATACTCAGCCTCCGTGCTACTGAGTGCTATGATGCTCTGCTTTTTCGACTCCCACGAAAACGCTGCTCCAGCCATAAAGATTGCCCAACCGCTGAACGATTTTCGGTCAGTACAGTCACCTGCCCAGTCTGCATCCACAAAGCAGTGAACAGGCACACCAGTTCGAACAAAGTGCAACTTCAAGCCCGAAGTTCCTTTTAGGTAACGCAGGACGCGTTTAGCGGCCACCTCATGTTCCTTATGGGGGTCACTGCACCTCTGAGCCAACTTTGCCACACAATGTGCAATGTCTGGCCTCGTAGTCATTGCTAGGTACAGCAGTGATCCAATAAGCGATTGATACTGCTTCTGGTTGACTCGTGGACAGTCTTCCAAAATACATTGGTTCTGATAACCAACCTCCAAAGGCGTTGCATTCGGCTTGCAGTCTTCCATGCCATAATCTCGTAACAGCCCGTCGATATACTGATTATGGCCAATTGCCACACTGCCCGTCTCTCCATTCCGCTCGATCTCCATGCCTAAAAAGTGATTTAGCTCTCCGCCATCTACTACTGCAAATTCCCGTGCGATTTGAAGTTTTATGTCGACAAGGTCTTCTTTTCTGGAACAAGCAATAATTAGATCATCGACATATACTACAATTAAGTTAAATTTTTCGCCGTGGTTCTTTTTATAAATGCATGGCTCACTGGGACATTGTACAAAACCAATACGCTGAAGAGTACAATCCAATTTCTGGTTCCATTCACGCCCACTCTGCTTCAGACCGTATAAAGACTTGTGCAACCTCAACACCCTTTTTGGATACGCTGTGTCCACGAACCCTTCCGGTTGCCGCATGTAGACTACATCTTGTAGGTCGCTATTGAGATACGCAGCTGAGACGTCCATTTGATGCATAAACATTTTGTTCTCGACAGCCAGTGCAATCACCAATCGGATGGAAGAATACCTAGCCACTGGAGAAAATGTTTCTGTGTAGTTTATGCCGTACTCCTGTCCACAACCTTTTGCGACTAAGCGAGCCTTGAACCGTTCCACGTTGCCGTACTGGTCTCCTTTTACCGCAAACACCCATTTGCATCCAATAGTTCTCTCGCCAGGAGGAAGATCTACAAGACTCCATGTCTTGGTGGACTGTAGTTGAGAATACTCCTTCTGCATCGCAACCTTCCATTCTTCAGCCTGTGTCAAGCTCAAAGCCTCCTTGACTCCACTCGGTACTTGGACGTCGGCAACACCAATAGCGTTAAGCATATTGTACTCCTTACGTGGTCGTCCTGGCCTTCCAGTACGAATTATCTTTAGCCTACCTGGCCTCGCTGTACTCTGTCGACGCTATCAACCAACTCGTCTTCACCATCTTCGACTCCCGACTGTTCGTCCCTTGCATGATTTCCGTCATTTCCATCATGACCGCCATTTTTCTCCTCACTAAAAACGCTTCCGTTTTCTGCCAATTCTACGGTCGATATATCCTCGCTTTTTGTTATATCGTGCTCAAGAAACACCACATCTCTGGCTTCCTTGATACTTTGCGTATCAGGATTGAAGAGTCTATACGCTTTGGCAGTTTCTGAATACCCAACCAGGATATGCTCTATTCCTTTCTGCGAAAACTTTCTTTTCCTTGTCTTGTCTAGCACAATTGCCTTTGTACCAAACACCTTAAGATGGGATACGCTGGGCTTTTTCCCAAACCATGCTTCATATGGAGTCATGTCTGGCAATGTAGACGTTTCTGATCGGTTCCTCAAATACATCGCAGTCATTATCGCTTCCCCCCACAGGTACTCTTTCGCATTAGCGTGAACCATCATGCTCCTTGCCATTTCCACTAGTGTCCGGTTGGCACGCTCAGCAACGCCGTTTTGCTGTGGAGTGTGGGGAACGGTGAGCTGCCTCTTAATCCCATTGCTTACCAGGAAGTTTTCGAATGCGCCATTAATGTACTCTCTACCATTATCGCTCCGTATAGCTTTAATCTGCTGTCCAGTTTGCTTCTCAGCCAACAATTTAAATTCTTTGAATTTCTCAAATACTTGGTCCTTTGTTTTAAGCATATACACCGATACATAACGCGTCTTGTCGTCTATGAATGTGGCAAAATAACGCGCACCACCTTTGGAAACTGTACTTATAGGACCGCACACGTCCGTATGAATCAGTCCCAACACTTTGCTCGAACGATTTTCCGCCACTTTTGGGAATTGTTTCACGCATATCTTGCTTTTCGCACACGTCTCGCAAACAAAGTCATTCGTGCTACCGGTTACTCCGCGTAGACCATACACCAATTCTTTTCGAATCATGGATTTTAAGCTTTCGAAATTCAAATGTCCGAATCTATTGTGCCACGTTATTACTTGATTTGTTTTCCCGTTTGCAGCAAAAGCCTTTTTATTCATATTTTCGAAAATAAACAAGTTATTCTGTTTTTTCGCTTTTAATACCGTTTCGCCGTTCTTATTCTTGACATTCGCACTACTTTTCGAAAAATTTATTTCGAAACCGTTATTAGTTGCTCTCGACACCGAAATAAAATTACACTGAAGGTTTTGTACGAACAACACATCAACCAATTCAATAATGTTTTCTTGCCAAAACAGTTTTACTGTTCCAATGCCTTCAGCCTCAATTTAATTTTCTCCAACCAGCATTATTTTTTCCTTATGCTCACGAATTGAAACAAATAACGATTTGTTTGCACATAAATGGGCTGTTGCCCCACTGTCAACGCACCAAATATTTTTCGTTAGTCCTTTTTGACTCGCTGCGACAGCGAAAACCGAGAACGACTTCTTGTTCTCCTCGCGATTGCTCTCACTATTGGTATCCTTTTCTGGTCTTGCGTTTTTCTTTGAGTAGCACTTTGCCGAAACATGTCCGTAACGACCGCAGTTCCAACATTCCACATTTTTCATGTCCTTCTTATGCTTAGGCTTTTCCTTTTCGGCACGCGACGAGTACATTTTCTGTTCTGCTCTATCTGACATTTTGTCTCCAACTTTTCCACGTTCTCCCTCTTCCAGCAACTTAATTTTCAGAGAACTCAAGGACGGCAAAGAATCACGCGTCTCCATAGACTGGACAACAAAATGATTACGGTCATTTCGTCTGGAACTGGTTGGTCGATCTCTTGTAATTTCTCGATGACGTCACTGAAATTACACAAATCCACTGCGATACTGTCTGACTCCGACATTTTCATATACAGCAACTGTTTAAACAACTGTATTTTACGCGCTGGTCCACTAGGCATGTGAACACTAGCCACCTTTTTCCAAGCTTCCATTGATGACTTGCAGTGTTTAACATAATTAATCTGGGTCGGCTTTATACACAACAAAATACTCGCGAGGGCCTTTTCATCCTTGTTATCAAAGTTTGCCTGCTCCGCAACCGTTCCACTTTCGTTTTTAATTTCACGACCGCACACAATTGACCAAAGTTCTGAGTGTATCAGCAGACTTTTCATCTGCACTGCCCACGAACTATAATTGTCACTATCAAGTTTTTCTATTGAGTATTGCGAACTCATCTTGTTTATCTTTTTAAAACACAACCGAATTTCTAATTATCGTATAATCTTTTCGACTATTACACAGTAGTTTTCTTGCTGGCCTGGGCCCATAACCTATTCGGTTTGACGATTTATTAGAGACTGACTCAAAATGCTGCACGCAGGCAGAACCAGAACTTAAAGAGAAAAGAGAATTTGTTAATCGTTGCATTAGTGTAAGACTCAGAAGAAAAAAGAATAAGATATACAGTGGTGCATATGCAAATATTTTCAACATTAAAAAAAAACTGTACCATAAAAAAATTAAAAGTGCCCTTTTCTAACTCAGGAAGATGTACCTTAACCGAAAATCATAGTTTCATCAATTTTTTTTCGTAAACCCGTGTTATTTTTAGCTCTAAAGCTTAATAGTTTTATAGTTTCCGAGATCTCAGCGTTCATGCAGACGGACATTCTAGATAATCTAGAAGAGGGTAAAGACGAATTATTGCAAAAGATGAAGTCAATCGGATTAATATAACCGGAGATACAGGTTTTCAATGAGAGGGTACTTCTTCGAATTGGACAAGAGAGAACGCTATAGTCGAGTGCCTCGACTATCCAACACCCCTTACTCAGCTATATTCGGCCAATAAGCTAGTGAGCTGGCTTGGAGGGTGCCGAGCTGAAGACTACCGAACGGGTCGCAGGCGTGGATGTTGGCACGGCCCAGCCACCGCTAAGCCCCAACATAAAGCGCTAATAAGTAGCCCCGGACAGTCAGCGGGTATCTGCGCCGTAGCAGTACCGACGTCGCGCTTGTGCTGCCGCCTCCGACAAATAACTTACACAAACCCCTCCCTACACATAAGCCTACCTACTTGTAAGTGGACTATCAAAAGTGCGCGGACGTGTTTTCCAAGTAGCTCTCCCGAAAATCCTTCTCAGCATCGATAACCCAGCTGCAAGGAAGGAAAACTACTGTGGCTCGCCAAACTTTGTACTCACGCTATCAACACAGGGTGAGATCCTCCAAAGCAACAGCTGCCGAGATCCAGAAAGTCGCCTCTTAGCATCTCTCTGCTGGTCAGGGGAGGCAGGGCCAGGGGGTACATCCCGCGCTTTCCGCTTCTCGCCTCTGTTTTGGTTTTTCCTCCTTCCTATTGTTTTTCGCCCACGCTAGGCTAGCGTTGCCACCCCGCCCACTTGCGGCCAGTGCTGCAATCAGCCAGTGCTGCCATTAGGCCAGGGTTGCCACCTCGCAAATACCCATAGACACTGCTTGGTGTCGCACTGCTTGGTGTTACAACTGTCAGCTTCAAAAGATCGCCCGCCAAGGCAAATTCGGTTCGAATTTACGACGGTAGGACAAATAGAGGTAAAGACAAAGGATCGTATTGTCACCCAACCCCACCGCCAGGCGGCCTCTTCAAAAAAAAAGGGGCTCTGGGGACCGGATAGGGGCGGTAAAACCCCCATCGAGCGCCGAAAGGAAATTCTCGGCCACCGAGGGAGTCTCTACCAACAAAATTCACCGAACGGCAGTTGACGGCACAGGCGATCGTTAAGAGGCCTACCGATGGACGCCTCGGCGGAAGTCGGCAGCCTCACGGGGTTCGACAAACGGCCCAAAGTCCGTCGAACGCCCCCACCATCAGCGCCGCCGGTTATGGCTGGGGAAATGTTCCCCTTTGAGCGGACCGGAGAAAGTGAGACGCCAAAAAGGGGCAGAGAGACCATGAGCCCGGCAAGCCCAGAGAAGCAGGCCAAGAGGACCAAGCGCCAAAAACCCCAAAGGGAGCTGGTGAAGGATTTGGAAAGTCTCATAGACGGACTGATCGCGGTATGCATCGAGAAGAAGCCGGCGGTGCGCCACATAAACCAGAGCATGAAGGATACCCTGATGAGCATCAAGGAGATCCAGATAGAGCTCAGCGAGCAAATGGAGGAATCGGAGGTGGTAATAAGGCGCACCGCGACGCAGACAACGCCAGGCCTAGCTTCTTACAGCCAAGTGGCTAGAGAGGCAAACACCCGCGGGCCAGAGCCAGAAAAGTCCCTCCCGGGGTGGAACAAGGTCCGGACAAGGACGTCGGATCAGAAGGCGCCAAAGAAGAAAAACGATAAGCCGAGCAAGAGGGCTCGCCCTGACGCCCTTATCATAAAGGGAACTGAAGGACACTCCTACAGCGAAATCCTCAACTTGGTAACGAGGAGAGAGGACAACAAGCTGGAAGACGTGCGAAAAAACGTTCGCCGCATCAAGCGCACAGCAAAGGGTGACCTCCTCCTGGAACTGGATGGTGCGTCAAGGGACGACACCCAGTCCATCAAGGAAAGCATAGGCAACGTCCTCGGCGATCGTGCCTGCGTCCGGACAGTAGTGGAAGAGGCCCACGTTGAAATCCGCGACCTAGACGAGCTGACCACCAAGGAGGAGGTAGCAGCAGCCGTTCACGCGCTAACGGGCCACCAAGTGGACGCTTCCATCGTCAAAGCGCTTCGCCCAGCTTACGCGGGCTCAAAAATGGCGGTGCTTGCACTTGCGCCTCAAATAGCCGCAAAACTCCTCTCAGAAGGGAGGGTAAAGGTGGGCTGGTCGAATTGTCGGGTCCGAGAAAGGGCATCCGAACGGCGGTGCTACAAGTGCCTCGAATTTGGGCATATTGCTCTCCGTTGCAAGAGCGGAGTAGACCGCAGCGACTGCTGCCTGAAGTGCGGGCAACCCGGGCATAAGGTCGCAGACTGCTCGCAGGAACCAAAATGCTTCCTATGCGACCGAGCAAAGAAGGCAGACGTGAAGCACATAGCGGGCAGCATGAGATGTCCTATGAGCAAAAAATCGTCGGAGAAGTGAAAATCATCCAGATTAACATAAACCACTGCGAAGCCGCGTATGACCTGCTCAGCCAGACCGTGCGTGAAATCCAAGCGGACGTAGCGCTAATCAGTGAGCCGTATAAAAAGACCCCCGGGCCAAACTACATATTGGATGCGGAGAAGTGCGCAGCGATTCTGACGATCGGCTCATCCCGACCCCAACAAGTGCGCGTCGGATCCTACTTCATCCGGGCTATGGTGAACGAACTATTCATTTATAGCTGCTACCTACCACCACGCCTCTCCCTCGCGGAATTCACATCAGTTTTGGACAAATTGGTGGACGATGCACGGGGAAAAAGAAATGTGGTCATCGCCGGGACTTCAATGCATGGGCCGAGGAGTGGGGATCGGTCTACACGAGCCCCAGAGGGAAAACTCTGCTCGAAACCTTCGCGTCACTCGATGTAGCCCTATTAAACACTGGATCGGAACACACCTTTAGAAGAGGCGGAGCCGGCTCAGTCGTGGACCTCTCCTTCTGCAGCAGCTCGCTTTTTCAACAAGCCCGATGGCGCCTTGGAGAAGTCTACTCTGCGAGCGACCATAAGGCCATAATCTTGGAAATAATGCGAAATCGACCGGCGGCAGCAGCCCCAGCACACAGTCGCTTTAATCCAAAGACGCTCCAGGAGGACGCGTTCCACAGAGCATGGGGAGACCCGGGTATGGGCGAGAACGCGGAGAGCAGCGCTGAGAAGCTTATGGGAGCCATGGCGACGGCATGCAGAGCCAGCATGAGGGAAACGAGGAGTCACCACCGTAACCTAGAACCGGTCTACTGGTGGTCAGGAGAGATCGCAGCAGCCCGCAGCGATTGTCTGCGTGCGAGAAGACTGCATCAGAGGGCGAGAGGTCGCATAAACCTTGAGCTCAGGCGGCAGGAGTACGCCGAAAACCGCAGGATACTAAAGAGACTCATTAAGCAGTCAAAGAGGAAATGTTTCCTGGAACTCTGCGACGCAGCCGACCAGGATTCCTGGGGTTCAGCCTACAAAGTGGTGGTTAAAAAGATGAGCACGGCAAAGCCCCTAGGCCCAGGAGAAGCCAACAGAACAAGGGAAATAGTACAACACCTGTTTCCATCGGTGCGTCCAGCTCCACAGCGCGAACGGGTAGCACCAGCCGCTACACCGCCGAGTATCGTCCAGCCGGATGAAATACGGAAGTTAGCCAGGGACTTGCCCCTAGGAAAGGCTCCAGGACCGGACGGCATCCCGGACAGCGCAGTAAAGCTGGCTATGCTCGAGCACCCTGAAGCATTCGCTGACGCCTTTAACCATTGCCTCTGGGAAAACACCTTCCCGAAGCGGTGGAAGATTCAGAAGCTAGTCCTGCTACCCAAGCCGAACAAGCCACCAGAGAACCCGTCGTCGTACAGGCCAATATGCCTGATCGACCATGTAGGCAAGGCACTTGAACGGTGCATCAGCAACAGACTGCAAGAAGCCATCTCCGCGGCCGGGGACCTGTCACCCATGCAGTTCGGCTTTAGGAAGGCGAGATCAACGGTGGATGCGATCTCGACAGTGAAGGACATCGCTTCGAAGGCAATAGAAGGCACAAGATGGCGGGGAGGCAGCAAGGAGTACTGCCTAGTCGTGACCCTGGACGTTAGAAATGCATTCAATTCGGCGCGCTGGGATGCTACACTGGAAGCAATCCGGCAGCTAGGCGTACCAGAGCCCCTAGTAGGCATCGTACAGTCCTACTTCAGCGACCGCACCCTACTTTACGACACGGATAGAGGGACAATGGAGCACCAGATCACCTGTGGAGTACCCCAAGGATCCGTCCTTGGACCGCTGCTCTGGAATGCGATGTACGACGGAGTCCTAAGGTTGGCACTGCCAGGGAGAACGAGCGTGGTAGGCTTTGCGGACGACATAGCAGTCGTAATCGTGGCCAAAACCATCCCGGAAGCGGAGCAACTCGGAAACGAAGCAGTGGCATCTATCGAAGAGTGGCTCTCGTCGGTAGGCCTCAGCATAGCGCACCACAAAACCGAGGCGGTCCTCATATCCAGCTGTAAGGCGGTCGAGACAGCGTGCATCGAAGTTGGAGGCTCCTATGTACGCTCAGCAAGAGCAATACGCTACCTGGGAGTCATGATAGACACTAGACTGTCATTCAGGGAGCACCTGTTCGAAGCGAACAAAAAGGCGAACAAAACGCTAGAGCTCTGGCGCGTATAATGCTCAACACCAGAGGACCAAAACAAGGGCGCCGACTCCTCCTGCAGTCGGTAACTCGGTCAACAATGCCGCCCCTATATGGGCCGAAGCTGTTAACACGAAGTCATACATAAAGGGCCTGGTATCCACCTACAGGCTATGCGCTTTGAGAGTCTGCTCCGGATTCCGCACGGTATCAGACGACGCAGCCCTGGTGATCTCCGGAATGGTCCCCATAGACCTGCTGGCAATCGAGGCTAGGGAGATTCACGAAGAAGTCAAAGCGCTTGGAAGGCGATGCACTCCCCCACAGAGACGCGACATTAAAACTAGGGCGAGGGAAAGGAGCTTAGGAGCATGGTAGGCCCGCTGGCAGCAATCCACGAACGGACGCTGGACCTTCCAGGTCATTCCCGACATTAAGAGGTGGATGCAAAGAGGAAAAGGAGAAGTAAACTTCTGGCTGACACAGATCCTAAGCGGACATGGATGCTTCAGGAGCTACCTGACCAGATTCGGTCACGACGACGACCACAGCTGCCCCCAATGTGGAGTGGAGGAGACCGCCGAGCACGTGATCTTCACCTGCCCACGGTTTGAGCGTGAAAGGGAAGAATTCCTAGGCGAGACCAGGGACCCCATTGCCCTGGGAGACCGCATGATCTCAGATGAAGAGTTCTGGGCCCAGTTGAGCAACTTTGCCGCCGTAGTCATGAAGACCCTACGGAAAATAGAGAGAGCTCGAGACGAAGTTCGACGAGGGACCTTGAGATGAGCCCCCTGAGCCCCAGAGTAAATCCTGACCCTGCGAAGCAAAGCCACGCGGTAGTCCCGCAGGGATATCAGGAACCAAATTCTTCTATAATCTTCTATATTCTCTTTCTTACTATACTTTCCATGTAAAAAACTCTGTACGCACCACTCCCACATCTCTATAAACCCATTCCCCATAATAAACAGACTGATTAAAAAAAAAAAACACATAAGCCTACCTCTTGCCTATCCCCCAACATTCATCTCACCCCGGGCTGGACTAAGGTGTCACTCGAACAGTGAGAGTTAATCTGGCCGGGGGACCGAGTCAACAAATAACTCGGTCTATAACAGTGGGCTCAGGCAAGTGGCGAGCGCCTGTTCTAAGCCAGCCTTACCCGGGTACAGCGGATCTCTGCCCGAGTGGACTTGTCCTTTCTCCGCAGCTCGTGGAAACAGTTATGGAAAATTTAAATAATAGGTATATAATATATATACTATATATAAAAAAGAAACAATAGAGCCCGACAGTCTTAAAAAGTCAGAAGTCACCACCACAGACGACCAATTAAGCAAGGGTGCCGTACCAAAAGCCCCAATGCAAGCTACATCCACACCAGCCAAGGCCAGCGGACCACGCAGCCAAGCAGCCTCGACGAATCGCAAAGCACAGACCAAAACACCCACCAACGCAGGGGCGGCTAACCAGCCAACCCAACCGAAGGGAGGTGCAAGGGCTGACCTTGTGGTAAGTACCAGGGCTAAGGAGTTTAAGCGGACACCACCAAACCAGGCAGGATCACTGGAACGGAAGAAGGTTTACCGCATCTTGAAACGTCTGGCCACCAACCCTATACGAGAGGATGAGACGTCTAAGGATGATTACCTAAAGATCCTGATAATACCAGAATTCGACCCCGCGAATATACCTAGCGACAGCAACAAGCGGGAGAGGTCGACCGAAGGGGCTCATCCAGCGAGCAAGAAGGCCAAGACAACCAGCCGCGGCACGTGGTCTAGGTCCTTTGCCGAAGTGGTAAAGGATCGGAAGATCATAGACGTCATCGACCAGAACGATGAAGGCGGCAGGATCCCAAGGAACCAGTGAGGTCTGGTTAGGCGGGAACTTGCGACGGTGGCCTTGAAAGTGCTGGGCGAAAACAGTAGGTTGGAAGGTGGTAAAGGTTGAGAAGATAAAGCGCGTCACAATGAAAGTGGTGATCCTTCATCCTGGAACCCATTGCAGCAGCACAAAACCGTGTCAACTAGAGATTCGACAAGGTGCAACTCCGCATCTACGATACGGACGAATTAGCGGAACAACCTGGCTGTTTGTGCGTCATATGAACCACCCAGCGACGATGAGATGGAGCACGAGGAGGCCCACCACACATAGTACGTATCGACTGATTCGGAGCTCACCGAGCACCCATGACACGGCCCGACTGGGGCGCAGTGTGCTCCAGGACATAGTGGAGGAAGCAGAGGGAACCCAGTCCGAACCCAGCCCCCAAAATGGTGCAGTACGTCCAAATTGACCTGCATCACAGCAAGGCAGCATGTGTTGCCCTCCTGGCAACGGGCAAAATAGACATAGTCCTTATGTTATGTCCTTATGCCATGTTGGATACAATATCTGTGGCTTATCAACCTCCACAAACAAGCTTTTTCATATTAAGGGTAAGGGTAAACCTAGGACCTGCATTCTTACTAAAACACACTTTAACACATTTCTAATCCCACAGTTTAGCGAAGGCGACCTAACCACAGTCAGACTGGAGCTAAACTCACACACTCATCACACCATAGCTTCTCCTTCAATACAACTTATTTATCTACAACAAAGGTTATGACCCTACTTTCATCACTAGAAATAGGAGGGAAGTCTTAGGCATTATCTTAATATCTGATACCCTACTCAATCAACTTGAAGAGTGGAAAGTGGGGGCCGAACACTCCTTCTCCGACCACCGATATGTAGAGTTTACAATATCTCTAGAATGCCCTCCCCTGAGAATATTAGAAATCTAAGACGTGGGGTTACTACAAAAAACTCCTCGATAGAAACCTAAATACTCCACCGACTCACGTACTTGACAGTCACGAATTAGAAAACCTAGTCAATACTTTCACTGATATTTGTGGTGTGGCCATTAAAAAGGCCTGCCCAAGTAGAACAGTCATAAAAAAAACACACAAACCGCCTTGGTGGAACACCACCATGGCGGCTCTAAAAAGCGAGTGCAGAACTTACTTCAGCAGAGCTAAGTATAAGAACAGTGAAGCTAATTGGAACACCTAGCATACGTAGCAAGTCCAGTACAAAAAGGAAATTAGAATATTAAAGCGAAGTGCAGTAGCTTAGAATCTACAGCGGAGGCGTCCAGACTGAGAAGAATCATAGCAAAATCTCCATTAACCGTTGGATACTTAAAAACCAATGAAGACACCTGGACAGGAAACAGCCAGGAAACCCTAGAACTCGTGCTAGACACCCACTTCCCTAAAAACACGCAGGCAGTAGAGAACCTCCACATAGTGGAGAACCTCGACGAGCAGAGCATAGTCAATATCTCAAACCCTGAACGCAACAAGTGGGTGATTAACTCCTTTAAGCCCTTCAAATCAACTGGCCCTGACGGCTTCTTCCCAGCCCAACTACAACGGACAATAGATACAAACCTCCCTTGGCTGACAGACATCTTCTACAGCTGTCTGGCACTGAATCCCATACCATCCAGAGGGCTGGACATTAAAGTAATATTTATACCAAAGGCCGACAAGCCCTCTCACACCGCTCCAAAGGACTTTCGTACCGCAAAGGTAGATCAACAGATACTTGCCCATTTGCCCAGTGATGAAAAACTTGCTTCTTTTAGCAGGCAATTGTGTAGGGAAAATGCCAATTCCTTTGGAAAACCATCTAGAAACCTCCTTCACCCCTTACTTTTTTGTGTCACCCCCGTGTATTATGAAACCAGAGATGGAAGAAATGTAAGGGGTGAAGGAGTTTTCTGAATAATAAATATAATGCGAGTAATAAGGTGAAGTTGTTATAAAACTGTACACCTACATATATATGTACAAAATATGTATGTACGTAGCTCTTAGTTAAACAAATCCACTCAATATATATAAACTTGGTTAAGAGATTTCGAAATTTTTGCTTTAATTACATACATACATTTGTACGCGCGCTATACAAAAATTTATATATGTACATACCTTTGAATATTTGGAAGAAGACTTCACCTCTTATCCGCTTGAGAATCACGTCCATCACTTACGAAATTTTTTTTACAACTGACAAAGAACTTCTGTGATCACCCGAGAGACTTCGAGAGACTTCTCTGAGAGAAGTCGGTAGCCCTACTTCGTTTTTTGTCGTTAACATTCGGTAGCCAAAAAATGTTATATTCAAGGGCGATTTCTTTCAAATATTCAAAGGCAATTTTTGCCCTTAAATTCGAAGAAAATGTTTCGGCTGCGACGGCATAGAAAATATGAGATTTTCATTTTTCTATTTTCAAGAAAAATTATTTCTTGAATTTTTTCCATCAAGAAAGGCTTTCTATATTTAAAGGCAAAATTTTCTAACAAGAAATTTTTTTCTATTTTCAAGGGTAGGCCGATTCAATAGCGAGATTTCTAAAATTTAGAAATTAATTTTTGTGAGTGTGCCCACTACCCATACAATTCATAGACTTGTTCAAAAGACCGAACCAGATCAAAGTTAATTCGTTCATACATACATAACTTTTGAGAACTGCAGCTTCAGTAAAAATACAGTGTAAGCTGATAAAAAAAATCTGCGAAGAACAGTCAATATATATAGAAGCACTCTCTGTGCTCTTTACCTTTTATAAGAAAAATATTCTAGTTAAATAGAGTGCACATTTTCCGAACCTCTCGAATTCTTAGACGTTGATGCACGACACCAAGCAAAGTTTCTTATGCGCGGAGCCCTAAACCGTTTTAGGAAAGTAAACAAAATCGCGGACATGGAAAAAGACTATATAACAATAGACAGTTTAAAATACATGCTCACATAGAATGGTTAGCAACATCGAAATTTACAAATTATTAGAAGGAAGAAAATACATAGATTATTGTAATTAGCTTCATGTATTAGAATCGTCACAAAGAACTCTAAAATGATCATGAAGGGCTTAGTTAGACAACGGACGAAAACGACGAACCGTTCTACAGGGTACATTCAGTTAAGGGAACTAAGAAGGAAAGGGGATTCGACATCAACATTAATTAGTTTATGTAAAAACATAACTCCACGACACTTTCTACGATAGTAGCATTCGACTTCCTGTGTCCCAGATTAATCCTCTTAAAACAAGTAGAAGGAATTGTTTTTGGTAACAGCTTTTTGGTCAATCGAAGAAACGAATACACAATCTTCTAGCTTTTATTGTTTCCGAGATCTCCGCGTTCATACAGACGGACGGACACACATGGCTAGATCGGATAGTGATCCTGATCAAGAATATATATACTTTATAGGGTCGGAAACGCTACCTGGTACATACCTTTGTATGATATATAAAGATAAATATTTACTCGCATTCTTAGAGTGCCTTGACTTATTTGAAATTTGAAAGCACGTAGAGTAGATAATAAAACCAAAAACGCCTTAACCATAATTAAAGCATACAATAAATAATAGATTCAATGAATAATAAAATAATAAATAATAATAAAAATTAGTTCCTTTTAAGATTTAATTCTCAGAATTTGTTTTCCATGAATTGTGAAAATTTTGTGAGTTTTAACTTTGGCGTCGAATTCCAAAGACATCGGCAATGTTTCACGATGGGGACTATTTTTTAGTAGTGCCGTGACGTATTGGGAGTAAACTTAAGCGAAAATAATTAGGTTAAGTCCAATAACGTAGGCCATGTAATTCAAAATGTCGGCAAACATAAGTTTTTGGCATTCTTAGCTATACCGCGGAGTAGGTAATAAAACCAAAAACGCCTTAAACCGTAAGTAAAGCATACAATGAACAATAGATTCAATGAATAATAAAATAATGAATAATAATAAAAATTAGTTCCTTTTAAGATTTAATTCTCAGAATTTTTGTTTTCCATCACAGAAATTGTGAAAATTTTGGGAGTTTTAACTTTGGCGTCGAGTTCCGAAGACATGGGTAATGTTTCACAATGGGACTATTTTTTAGTAGTGCCGTGATGTATTGGGAGTAGACTTCAGCGAAAATAATTAGGGTAAGTCTAATAACATAGGCCACGTAATTCAAAATGTCGGCAAACATAGGTTTTTTGCATTCTTAGCTATACCGCGGAACCTGTAGACTTTGGTCAGGTAATTTTACTCAGAAGCACCCAAATATCATGAACAACAAGAAATGGATCGTGGATTTTTTGGCTGTGTACCCGTGCCTTTAACCAATAACCCAAAAAGTAAAGGACCTAGGTGGCTACCCTGTGGCACTCCAGAAGTAACATAAAATATTTTGGAAATTTTATTATTAAAACAGAACATTTGAGTTCCATTAGAAAGGTAGAAAATTATCCCGTTAAGAAGATTTAGTAGAAAACCTAAAGGAGACTGTTTAATCTGTTGAGGCAGCCAAAGGCGATATTTGCCCTTTTGCAAATGTCAGTGGTTATTGTTGTTGCGCCGCCGCTGCCCCTGTGCAGATGGCGGAGCTGGGTCCACAAATTAAAACAACGGAGTCAACGATATTTCCTTCACGAAGTTCTGTGTGAAACTATATTTATACCCGTTACTCCTAGAGTAAAAGGGTATATTAGATTCGTGCAAAAGTATGTAACAGGTAAAAGGAAACGTTTCCGACCATAAAAAGATTATATATTCTTGATCAGTATCACTAGACGAGTCGATCTAGCCATGTCCGTCTGTCTGTCCGTCTGTCCGTCTGTATGAACGCTGAGATCCCGGAAAGCAGAATCTAGGGGTTAATACGCAGCGCAAGTTTGTCACGTCGATGTGGCACGCCCCCTCTAACGCCCACAAACCGCGAAAAACTGTGGCACCCGTCTGTATGAATGCTGAGATCTCGGAAACTATAAAAACTAGAAGATTGGGATTTGACCACGCCCCCTCTAACGCCCAGAAACCGCGAAAAACTGTGGCACCCATAGTTTTGAAGGTAGATTAACGGGAAAAGGAATGTGTATTCGTTTCATCAATACATATTGATTGACCAAATGGGAACCCCCCCCCCCCCCCACCCTCCCTCTAACGCCCACAACCCGCAAAAAGCTGTAGCGCCCACAGGCTTAAAGCTAGAGCAAAAGTGTAAACGCCATTTTGTTTGGGGTATTAATGCTTAACGAAATCGGCCCACTCAGTAAAAAGTTATAATCAAATAATAAAATGACCGGTAGATGGCGCCACTTTTAAGCGGCTGCTTGGTTTGCCCTGCTTGAGACTGCTTGCCTTAGCTGAGTAACGGGTATTTGATAGTCGAGGCACACGACTATAGCGTTCCCTCATGTTTTCTTTTGCATATACAAGTGTCCCAACTTACAGACCTATTTTTCAAAATGCCGTTTTTTGACACTTAAAAAAACACATTTTTTAATTTTCCCTAGGGGAAAACATTTTTTTTTGTTTTATTTTACAGATAGGTTAGGTTTGGTTAGGTTTGAACGGCTGCCAGACTATCGTCTGGCCCACTTAGACCTCTGTGGGTCCGTTGTGATACCGTATGATCTCGTTGTCCCTTTTTTTCCGGGATCCCCCGTCTCTTATGTCTCGTCCTAGAGGCCTAGAGAGCATCTCATGATGATTAGCATGTCTTCCACCCTGAAGATTTTACAAAGGAGTTTAAATCCTTGAGATTGATCTCCGATATTTCGGTCAGATCGTTAAGGAAAGGGTATCCTAAGTGCTTCAGTCTAAGCCTGCAGAGGGCTGGGCAGAAGCAGAGAAGGTGTTCCACCGTTTCTTCTTCTTCCTCGTCCCTGCAGCTTCTACAAAAGTCATTTTTTGGGGCTTTTAGTCTACCGGCATGTGTGCCGACTAGCCAGTGGCCTGTAAGGGCTCGAACTAACATACCACACTCTGTGCGGCTAAGTTTGAGTAGTGCTAACGTTCTTTTATTGTTAATCACCGGCCATGTCTGATGTGTGATACGGCACTTTGATGCATTCTGCCAATTAGTGTTGGCTTGTTTGATGAGTTCATTTCTAATGTTTAGCTTACAAGTTGCCATGGGCATACCGACACTCTCCTTTTCTGGAAGAAGAGGCATGATGGTGCCCTGCCTGGCTAACTCATCCGCTATGCAGTTGCCTACGATGTCCCGGTGACCCGGAACCCATATTAGGCTGATAGTAAACTGCCTAGCCATCTCGTGGAGAGATTTGCGACAGTCTGCTATTGTTCGTGAGTTTGTGTTTATCGAGTAGATTGATTTAAAAGCCGCTTGGCTATCACTATATATATTAAGGTGTCTACCTAGGTTGGTGTTCCCTAAGCAGTCGAGTGCCTCCCTTATAGCGTGTACTTCCGCTTGGAAGACGCTACAGTGGTCCGGGAGTCTGAACGACTTCCTGATGCCTAATTGTTCGGAGTATACCCCTCCGCCAACGTGTCCGTCCAGTTTTGAGCCATCTGTGTAAAAGCAGATTGCGTCTGGCGAGCCTGGTCTGCCCTGCTGCCATTCCTCCCTATCTGGGATCAGGGCCTCGAAGGGTGTGTGTTTATACTCATAGGGTTTACATAGGTCCGTTTTCTTCGGAATCGACTTATCATGCTGAAGTATATTGGCATGACCGTAAAGTTGGGCTTTCCATTGCCCAGTATTCCTTAGTCGAATGGCTGTCGATTTTGCCCTTTCCATGCCTGCCAAGTCCAGGCTCGGGAGGTTCAAGATCGCATTCAGCGCTTCGTTTGGGGTAGTTTTAAGAGCTCCACTAATACTAATATTTTAGCCCAATTGCCTTTTTACAGGAGTAAAGTGCAATTGTTGCCTTTTTGGTTCTCTCTTGGTTTTTCAAGCCCCATTTAAGGCGCTTATCTAATACCAACCCCAGGTATCTGGTGTGCTCGCTAAAAGAGAGATTGCAGTTATTTAGTGTGGGTGGGTTGAGTTGTGGGATCTTGTACCTATTCGTAAATAGGACAAGCTCCGTTTTTGAGGGATTTACCCCGAGTCCGTTTTTTATCGTCCATTCCGATAATATTTTTAGTTTTGCGGTCATAAGATCGCAGAGTGTTTGTGGATACTTGCCATTAAAAATGATGGCGACATCGTCTGCGTATGCCACCACTTGGCATCCTCCTCCTTCCAGGATTCGCAGTAGTCTATTTACTGCGATGTTCCACAGAAGGGGGGATAAAACGCCCCCTTGTGGGGTTCCTCTGTTCACTAGTCTAGTTTGGGTTGAGGCCCCTAGTGCGGCCGTGACCATTCTGCTTATCAGCAGTTTATGGATCAGCCCCACTAGTTGAGCCTCAACCCCTAGTTCAGTGAGTGAATCCGTTATTGCTGTGGGTAGTACGTTGTTGAAGGCTCCTTCTATGTCTAGGAATGCGATCAGTGTGTACTCCTTATTGTTGAGTGATTTCTCGATGCTACTTACCACGACATGTAGCGCCGATTTTTTTTACAGATAAAAGACTAAGCTTTCGATCGGTACCTAACACGTGAAGTTTTATAAGCGAATGTAAAAATGGGAGACTAAAAACAAAAGGTGTACCAACCTACAGACCGCTCCCCTACCGTTTTCATTGTGGACCATAATTCTTTACAGTAGAGGTTACATTCTAGCATAAAATTTTAACTTGATGTGGGTGACCCGTTGCCAACGTGTCAAGTGCGATAGGTTGCATTTCTCTAAACTTGGCTCGGGAAGAGCCTTTACGTTCCGATCGTTCCTGATCCATTTTGAATTGTGCTCAGATATATATAACAACCGTATGCCCGCTGAGAAGCATTAGTATCCATGTATTTCGCAGTCATTCTTCGGGGAAAAACGCACATATCTCAACCCACCGATTTAGCGTCGCATGTGCACGGTTGTGTTTACCAAGTGTCTTGTGTTTGTTTATTAACAAAGTTTAGCCTAACAACTGTGTTAGTGTTTTAAATAGATTTCCCAGTTAACGGATACGTGGTATACTTTTTTTTAAACTTTTCTATTAGATTTGTTTAATATCTTTGCTTTGTTAGTGTAATTTGCATTCTCCTAATTTTTGCCGAAACTCTTGTACTCTCTCTCTCTCTCTTCTCTCTTTCCCGCTTTCTATTATAACTGTAAATTTCACTCTCTTTGAACCTCTCTAAATTTCGTGTAGACTTTTCTTATAGTCTCTCTCGCCTGCTTTACTTTGTAACTGTCCGTGCGTTATAGTTGTTGGTGCCCAACAAGCCACTTTCAGTCGATAGATTACTTTTCTCCCGCGCTCTCTGACTTTCGATTTAATTCAAGATCCGCGCTCTTATACTTTTTGTGCTTTGTGTCTATGCGGTTTTGGAATTTGATACCAGTGTCAAATTTGAGGTACTTTTCAAATTTTTATTTTATTATTTTATTTTATTTCCTTAAATATTTACCTTTTGATTTTTCTTATAATGGCCCTTATTTGCTCAATGAAAAATTGTACTCTTTCTTCTTCACTTGGTGAAGATTTTATTTTTTGTCGGTTCTGCGAAACTATCATGCATGTTAAATGTGCAGGATTTAATGGCAGAGACTTTCTTGAGTCACTTGTTAGTGATATGACAGACGGCCTTTTAAATCTTTCGGGAGTTATTAAAAGCTTGTGAAGAGTTGAATAACTCCACACAAATTCTCTCAGCCAAATAACGGAGGCCGGCCGCTTACCAGTTACGCGGCGAATTAGCGTAGTAGCGGCGCGGCGAGGAGCAAGCAGAAAGAAACTTTCAAAGAGAGTTTGCAGAGTGAGAGTTTGGAGACTTCGAGGTTAGGAGAGAGAACTCTGCCAAAGAGAGTTTGCAGAGCAAGGAGCGGAGAGTGAGAGAGTGGAGACTTCGCAGGCAGAGCCAGAGTGCCGTGTGCAAAAGGGGAAATAACGGATCTGCACCGGACTTTGGACTCTGCCGTGGACTTTGGACGAGAAGTAGAAGTGCCACATCTCGAAGCCTGAGCGACGCACAGGGGTGCCACATGCACCAGAAGAATCAAAGGAACTGCAGCAACGCGGGGATCTTCAGTTCGAAGCCATACGAGAAGGACAACAGGCTCAAACAGAGAGCCATCTAAACCCAGGGTGCCTTGTTCCAAATACTCCTTTGGCGTGTCCCTGCGTCAGCCCAGTCCGTCAAGGGGAAATCGAACAGGTCCTGGCGAGACCAATTAGAAAGGGCGAATCGGTTGTCATCTCAAGGCGCTGTCCTAGAGAAACCTAACGGTTCTACGAGCCCGGGATCGGCGTGTGTCCAAACCCCGAGTACCAGAAGCCACGCTACGTCCAGCCTCACAACCAGCACCTCCAGGAGCGGGGCGCACGACATCGTCAGCTACAGCACCAGCCAGAAGGGACATCGAGCTACGCGGAAACGTCACGGTCAACAAGCAAGAGAGTCAGACCAGGGTGAAACGTTCGTTTGCACTAGGCGTAAAAGAAAGGTGAAGCGCCAAGCAGATTCCTGGTATTACCTCGACTGTCAGCGCGATCCGAGCGAAACCCTAGTGGGACCATCCGGGACAGAGCCAAAGACAGGAGGTTGTGTATCTATTGGCGTAGACCTGTAGAGCGCAGCACCTGTTCACCCTAGTCTGGGAACAGTGACGCTTCCCTAAGCCCAGACGGCTGATCGCCTTGTGAGTCCGAGGCGCTACAAGAAGTCGTTGAGCCCATACATCGTGCACGGGCTTCGCCGAGCATCTACACGGAGCTACAGGGATCTGCAGGACTGGAGCACGGAGTCAACGAGGCCAGCAACCACCGAGGCGACGCAGCAACGCACAGAGGCGAGCATCCCCAGGAGACACCGAGGACCACAAGTGGCGACACCAAGGCCAACCCAGCCATCAAACCCGCTATATTCACGCCCGCAATAAATCCAATCCGAACCCGTGAATTCTGTGCTTTCTCACTGATCTACTGGACGGTCACGTTTATATAAATTTGGTGGGTCGAATACACAACTTCTCTGAGCTAGCCGCACGATTCTCGTGCGTTCGTTACATCTGGTGCCCAAAACGTGATTGTCCCAGCAGTGAAAGCGACTTAGAGCAGAATGGGACAGAAGTGGATTTACCGCCTTAAGACACAGGACTTCGCCTACGTCGCACAGAGGCTAGGCATCGCTCTGGAAGGCAAAGCAGAAGACAAGAGAAGGGCATTGTCAGAATACTATTCTGATACAGAGAACGACCCGAAACTTGACGCGATCTGGAGCATTGAAATGGTTCATCTCCAATAACAAGCACGGAATTTATCGAGAGCTTTCACACCTACTTCCTGCCAAGAGAATTCTTTACGAAACAGCGAGTCGTTCAAAGACTATATGATCGACATGCAGACGCTGATGAGACTGCTTGGGTATTCGACAAAGGAAACACTCAGCATCATAAAAGAAAACTGCACGCCGAATCTTAGAATTTCCCTCAGGGCTTACAAAGTATCCGACTTAGACACGCAGCCTAGCCGATGAATACGAGGAACTGGATAAAGAGTGGGAAGCATTCGCTCAAGAGAACGAATTCTCAAAAGCAAAGGCAGCAACCCCTCCGCAAGCTATATGCAGAAAGTGCGAAGACATCGGCGATCAAGAACCTCGACGTAACCATCAGCGGACATCAACACAACAGGGCTATGAGCGGCAGCCAACCAACGCCCCGAATAACGGCCAATGAACACCACCACAGTAAGGCCAACGGCATCAGGCAACCGACGCAGCCTATAAGTGCCAATGGGCACAACACCAGAGCCGACGGAGACAGCCAACCCAAACCGCATGGAGGCCACCAAACACAACTCAGAGGCCACGAGGGAATACCCACATTACAGACCCCCAGGAGGCCTGTCGAAAATGTGGCGGGTCCGGACACTGGGAACGCGGCTGCCGAAACCAACGCTTGCTGTTCTGCTGGGTGTGCGGCAAAGTGGGTGTCAGGAGCGTCGAGTGCTGCCAGCAAGCGGGAAATGGACGGCGATCCCAGCCGCAGAGGGGCGGAAGGGGATCGCAAAATGCTACCTCTCCAAACTAACTGGCAAGCTGATTGAGGAGGAGCAGCAGTTGTCCGCAGCGGTAACGATTGGTGGAAGCACGTATAAAGCCACAATCGACACCGGGGCAACAGCGAGATTCATAAGCGAGGAACTGGCGGACAACCTGGCTGCCCTCGAAAAGATCACGAGGACAAGACGGCAAGTTAGGTTGGCAGACGGAAGATGCGGCAGGATCAACGCACAGCTCGATGTGGAAGTCGAATTCGGGAACAAACGACTGACAATGAGCCTGCTAATACTACCAGTGGTAGTGGATTCGTTGGTGTTAGGGTGGAACTTTCTAACACAAGTCAGAACCGAGATAAAGTGTGCTGGACACGAAATAATAGTACCAGCCAGGAATCGACACAATGGATGGCTCGAGGAGAAGCTATCAGTGGCAGTCATGCAAGATACACACGAGGACAACGACACAATGAAATTCCTGGAAGTAGAGCTGGCGGGCTTCAGTACCATGACGGGGACATCAAACATCGCAGAGCACCAGATCACGATGAAGGACGATAAGCCTATCAAGCAGCGATACTACCCCAAGAATCCAAAAGTTCAAGGGGAAATTAATGCGAAGGTAGACGAGCTCCTTCAAATGGGGTTCATAGAGCATTCAAAAAGCCCATACAGCTCCTCCATCGTGATGGTGAGAAAGAAGACAAGCAAGTGGAGACTATGCGTAGATTTCAGGCAGATCAACGCGAAATCTGTAAGGATTCCTACCCCATGCCCCGCATAAACTACATCCCAGATCAGCTAAAGGAGGCGCGGTACATCACATCGGGAAGGTAATGCCATTTGGTCTACACTCGGCGTCCGCAACGTTCCAACGAGTTCTGGACCAAGTAATCGGACCCGAAATGTCACCGCATGCATTCGCCTACCTAAGATGTCATCATAGCGATTGGGCGCACGCTGGAGGAACACACAGAAAACCTGAAAGAAGTGTTCCGACGCCTAAAGGAAGCAAACCTCAGGATCAACCCGGAAAAGTGCCAATTTTTCAAGAAAGAGCTGCTGTACCTAGGACACCGAGTGACTAGCGAAGGAATAGGTACAGATCCAGAAAAAGTAGCAGCCATCACCGAATTGAAACCACCCTCAACCGTCAAAGAACTTCGGCAATACCTGGGAGTAGCGTCGTGGTACCGCCGTGCCAGATTTTGCCAAAATAGTCAAACCATTGAATGACTTTCTACGCAAAAGCAGTAAATGGAAATGGACACAGGAGCATCAGATGGCATTTAAGGAAGTTAAGGCTAGACTTGTGGCAGATCCCGTATTAGCGTGCCCGGATTTCAACAAAACGTTCACCCTACAAACGGATGCCAGCGACTACGGCATCGGAGCAATATTAACCCAGGACACGGATAGAGGAGAGAAGGTCATATCGTATTCAAGCCGAACGCTCAACGGCGCTGAGAAGAACTACTCAACGACGGAAAAAGAGTGCTTGGCAATTGTCTGGGCGATCCGAAAACTCAAGCCATATCCGGAAGGCTACCACTTTAAAGTAGTAACCGACCATATGGCCCTGAAGTGGCTCAACAGCATAAAAGGAAGGATCGCCAGATGGGCCCTGGAGTTGCAGCAGTACGACTTTGAGATAGCGTACAGGAAGGGACAGCTGAACGTGGTGGCAGACGCTCTGTCAAGGCAGCCATTGCCCGAAACGCTTAGAGACAATAGAACGTCTGGCAGCCCGATATTACTGGCCAGGTATGTATAGAGACGCCAGAGCCCACGTAAGGAAATGCGAAACCTGCATGAGGTTCAAGCCAAATCAAATGCAGGCGGCGGGCAAAATGCTAACCCAAGTGCCAGAGGAACCGTAGGCCACAGTATGCGCGGACTTCGTTGGACCCCTGCCGCGATCGAAGCACGGCAATTCAATGCTACTGGTGCTTATAGACAGGTTCTCTAAATGGACGGAACTATTGCCGCTATGCAGTGCGACAGCCGAATCGCTTAAAAAGGCGTTCAGGGAGCGTATAATTGCAAGGTATGGGGCCCCAAAGGTGGTCATAACGGACAACGGAGTGCAGTTTGCGAGACGCATTTTTAAAAATTTTCTGGTGGAGATGGGTATTAGACAGCAATTCACCGCACCCTATACGCCGCAAGAAAACCCGACGAAGCGAGCAAACAGGACGGTCAAAACTTGATTGCACAGTTCGCAGGACAAGACCAAAGAACATGGGACGAAAAGTGGCCTGAGATCATGCTGGACGTCAACTCAAGCATATCGGAATCCACTGGATACACCCTATCGTTTCTTACCCAAGGCAGGGAGCCACGACTACCGAGCGCCCTTTACGACAGAGAAACCCTAGGCACCGGACGAGCCACGGAAACCCCGGATGAAAACGCCCTGAAACTCCACGAAACCTTCGAGATCGTAAGGCGAAATCTAGAGAAGGCCTCCCAGGATCAGGCTAGGTATTACAACCTAAGGAGAAGGCAATGGACGCCGGCGGTGGGAGACTTAGTCTGGACTAAGGAACACCACCTGTCCAAAGCTGTAGAAGGGTTTGCCGCAAAATTGGCAGACACAAATTGCCAGTCAACTGGATTATGCGTCAGGCCTAAGCGAGAGTCATCCAATATACGCCAGGCAACAAGGATACAGTCACAAGGATACGGCACAGGGATAAAATCAAGGATATTGCGAGGCAATTGGATTATACGTCAGGCCTAAGCGAAAGTCATCCAAAATACGCCAGGCAACAAGAACATCAAGGATATGCGAGGCAACTGGATTGTGCGTCAGGCCGAAGCGAGAGTCATCCAGTATTACGCCAAACAGCGATGACATTCACAACGGAACTGCACAAGGATAACAGCAAGGATACACAATGATCTAAACAGCAAGGCAACCGGGCTATCGCCAGAGTCATCCGCCGTGGGGAAAAGGAATGCACAAGGAGGGATAGACACAAACGGCTACTCGAAGATTAACCGCACAGGGACTCCGACTGCGAGGCCACAGGATTCTGCGTCAGGCATCACGCCTGAGTCATCCCAGATTACGCCAAGGAGGAAAAGTATGCGCGGCAGACCTTTACTACTTATCCCGAAGAAAGGGGGGCGGGGGCACGGTACAGCTTGAGGGCTATACCGTAGCCAGCTGAACATCCCGGACAGAAAACAAGCACAACCAAATCACCGAAAACCCTGAAATGCAAACAAATGAATGCCGGTCCAGCTAAATTGGCAACTCACCACGGGTAAACAAACCTTGCTGCTGACAGAGCGCGACAACCTACGGCGCAGCCGCAGCCGAGCCGATTAAGGGCATTGACCTAAGAACTCAAGGGCAAAGAAGGGCATAGTGCAGCATCTGAAAGGAGAGGAATGAATAAGGAAAGAAAACAAATCGGCACTTACAGAACAATTGTGCAAACTCACTATGAACTAGGGACAGGGGCGCCTCGATAAGGCGGTCGATTGGCACGGACGATAGTGCGATCGATGGGCACACGAAAATATCATGGTGAATATCGCTAGCGATCAAGTGGCAACGCCGCCCCAGCGATATTGATAGCTGATGGGTATCGATATCGTGGGGAGTTCCGCTAGGCTATCGATAGCTGATGGGTATCGATGACCAGTGGGACCAGACGGGAAAACAGCGCGGGAATCTTGAACAAAGGCCCGCTGGGTATCGATAGCTGATGGGTATCGATGACCAATCGCTGCAACGAGGACGACCGGCGCCGTAGAAACTCTCGCCGAGGGATTCGACAAGATCACCGCGAAGACTCAACGGCTAAGATACACGAGGAAACGCCGGCGAGTAGGAGCGAGTTCTTTTGTTAAAGTTTCCCGAAGTAAGGGGGGAATGTGAGAAGTTGAACAACTCAACACAAATTCTCGCAGCCAAATAACGGAGGCCGGCCGCTTACCAGTTACGCGGCGAATTAGCGTAGTAGCTGCGCGGCGAAGAACAAGTGGAGAGAAACTTTCAAAGAGAGTTTGGGGAGTGAGAGTTCGGAGACCGAGAAGTGAAGGATGAGAGTTTGGAGATTTCGAGGTTAGGAGAGAGAACTCTGCCAAAGAGAGTTTGGAGAGCGAGAAGCGAAGAGTGAGAGAGTGGAGACTTCGCAGGCAGAGCCAGAGTGCCGTGTGCAAAAGGGGAAATAACGGATCTGCACCGGACTTTGCCGTGGACTTTGGTCCAGGAGGACAAGTGCCACATCTCAGCAGCGGAGCGACGCACAGGCGTGCCACAGGCACCAAAAGAATAAGCAGAGCAGCAGCAACGCACAGAAACACAATTTAAGGCCGTGCGTAAAAGGCAAGTGGGTCAAGCAGGAGCAACAGACTTTGGACCTGAAGTGGAGAGATCCAGTGGGCAGAGAGCGAAAAAGGGAAATAACGGTTCCCGGAGGGCCTATATAAAGCCGCGGGGCGCTGGCAACAGGATCAGTCGATCACAAGGTGTCAACCCGTTAAGATCAGTCAAGATAACAAAGTGAATAAGTCAGTCAACCAGTGCCAAGTAATCTACAAGTGAAACACAAGCTCAGTCGTCGGAAGCAGCGCCGTGGGAGCCTTCAAGGAGCAAGATCGCTACGTCGAGACGTTCGGAATTGGACCACCAGGAATCTCCGAATTAAGACACAGGTAGCTGAGGTCCACAGGGCATCACACGGCTAAGTCAAGGCAAACCGTTTCTACTTCTGTTACGACTAAGCCCTCGCATTACGCTTGGCGTGTATATCAGAGTTGAGCAGTGAAGTCCTGCGACAAGAGATCGAAAACTCGGGGCGAAAGCCATCTAAACCCAGTGTGCCTTATTCCAAATACTCCTTTGTCGGGTCCCGGCGTCAGCCCAGTCCGTCAAGGGGAAATTGAACAGGTCTTGGCGAGACCAGACAGAAAGGGCGAACGAGTTGTCATCTCAAGGCGCTGTCCTAGAGAAACCTAACGGTTCTACAAGTCCGGGATCGGCGTGTGTCCAAGCCCCGAGTACCAGAAGCCACAAGCCCGCTATATTCACGCCCGCAATAAATACAATCCGAACCCGTGAATTCTGTGCTTTCTCACTGATTTACTGTGCGGTCACGTTTATATAAATTTGGTGGGACGAACACACAACTTCTCTGAGCTAGCCGCACGAATCTCGTAGCGAGCAGTAAACAAAAATCAGTTCGTTACAAGCTCAATAAAGGGTTTGATTCCGTTTGTGCCCAGTTTAATAATAAAAATTACTAACCGAGTCGCCCAAACGCAAAAAAGGTCGGTCAAGGGCAGTAAAAAAATTTGTGGCATCCACCCCAAATCCAAACCCGGTAACTGCATCAATTTCTGTTGACTCAGCAACTGTGGCAATGGATACCGCTGGGTCCGCCGGAGTCCCTGTTGCTGGAGGTCTTTTCGGGAAAAAATCTTCAGAGCCGGCGGAGATACAGGGACATAGGTACAGTAGGTACTGTTTCTGGTTCTCAGCCGAGTGAGGTTCAGACTGCTGCTGGGGGGCGAAAGAAACTTTCAGTTGTTCCACATAGGAAGCAATTATTTGTTTCTAGATTTACGCCGGATACCAAATCTGAGGATGTTTTGGAATTTATACGAGAAAAATTCCCATGCGAGGATATTGCGGTTGAACAATTTCGATTCTCGCATATCATCTTTTAAAATATTTGCTCCGCCTGATGTGTTTAATGTACTACTTTCTAAAAGCTTTTGCCTAAATGAGGATTTGGTAATAAAAGAATTTGTTCCCAATAAACCGAGAACAAATAACAGGCCTCCCACTGCGCCTAATAAAAGGCTTTCTACTGTGCCAAATAACAGGCCTTCCACTGCGCCAAAAAACTAAAAAAATTACTTTTGGCTTATCAAAATGTTAGAGGGCTAAATATGAAGCTACCAAAGCTTTATGCTGACTCCTCAACATTTACTGAAGATATTTTGGCTTTTACGGAAACTTGGCTGAAACCAGAGATATCTGACTCTGAAGTTCTGGCAAAAAATTTTAACACCTATAGGACCGATCGTTCCCCACGTAGCACACTGAGGTGAGAGACCACAAAAGTGACGATCAATTCAGCCGGCAAAAAATGTGAACACATATAATTTTGTATTTTGTATTTGATTATTAAAAGTAAAAAAAATAACATTTGGACTTTCCGTAAAGTATTTTTTTTTTAATAAATTTTTTTCTTTGGAAAATTTTCTGAAATTTTGGGTAAATTTACAAAAAAATGGTAATTTATCATTTATAGCGCTGAAAAATTATCCGAATCGTTTATGAATTTAATTAGACTACATCTATTAGGAAAACTTAGAATTTGTGGACTTTATAGTAAATATGCGCCAAAAACAATAAGCTAAAAATGGAAAAAATCTTGTATTGCTTGTATTTATTAAATGAAAAAAGTTTATATGTATAACTTCAAAGTCGAGACATAACAAAAAACCCTTGTATTGCTGCTATTTATTAAATGTAAAAAGTGTATATGTATAATTTAGAATTTATTAATAGAAACCATAATCTTAAAAAATATTCTATGATTTAAATAATATAAGTTTTAATCCGATCCATCTCGGTTTCGCCTTCGCTATCGGTCTTGTCGCTCATACATTCTGCTACTTTTAACAGAGTAGAAGCTTCCTTCGGAAAGGTGTGCACTTTTTTTTCGGCAAACCTCCGTTTACTAGATATTATTTGATCGGAGCTAATCAAGAACATATTCAAAATGTCCTGGTTGATATCCACTTTTCTCGAATAAGATTCTATGTATTTTTTAAGTTTAATCGAAGATTGAGATTAAAATGTATTATTTACGTTGTTTAATAATTCACAAGTGTCAATAACAGCTAACTAAAACCGCTGACTAAAGCAGATGAGCGACACAGCTGATCCAAGCAACTGACCGAAACAGCTTACCAACAACTGACATTCAAAAATAAAAAAACGTATTCTTTGTGAAATACCATGTAACTTTGAATTAAAATAACTGTCTTGGGGCAGAACGGGGCACGAAACCCCTTGGTGGGGACTTAGATACATATATCAAGAATTAAAAAAAAAAAATGGTTACGTTTGCTTACGTTTGAAGAAACTTTTGGTCTAATTTACTATAAAAAAGTCACATTTTAAAGGTATTTTTAAGTACATTTTTTCAATAGAAATATTGAAGAAAATATATATTAAAAAATTTGTAAAAATAGTTAAGGGCTTAAATTTATTATTTCCATTTTCAAAAAGTTGATTTGGTTTATTTTTATTGGAAAAATCATCACTCAAAGTGACAAAAAAAGATCAATTTATCGTATTTTTAAAAACTAAAAACCAAAGTTTCAACTTCTGCTTAACATTGTGAGGTTTCTGTAAGACTTAGGACCATAATTCTTTCACTTCCTAATGCAGAATTTTATTATCTTTCACCACATATAACTCACATAAAGCAAATCCAAAATTTGTTTTTTGAATTAATCGTCACTTTTGGGGTTGCTCACCCCAGTGAGCGTAGGGGGGGTGGTGTACTGATTGCCGTTACCTCTAGTTTAACATCGATGAGACTTAACTTTCATATCTCTAACGAAATTGAATTTGTTAGTGTCAAAGTTTCCCTGCAATCCTTTTCTATTTTTGCAACCTGCTCTTATATTCCTCCTTGCTCTGATTTCTCATTTATGAGCACCATCTGTCTGCTATTAAATCAGTTCTATCCCTTCTTTCCAACAGAGACCTTTTGATTGTTTTGGGTGACTTTAATCTCCCTAATATCTTTTGGTCTCTTCCTACTGACTCACTTGCCGCTACACCTTTATCCGCCCATGATTTTGTGGATGTCCTTCTCGAATTATCGTTACAGCAAGTAAGCTTTCTACGAAATTTAATAAATAGACAATTTGATTTTGTATTTGTTTCAGATCCGCACGAAGTCACGGTATCTAGAATTGACGCACTTGTTGTAACTGAAGACCGATATCATCCTACATTGGAATTGACAATTGGCCTGCCCTGTACTGATACCCTTTCTCCTTTAGTTTCTCAAACTGGAGTGAGATGATTTTTTATAAATGTGACTATAATAAACTGAATTATATGATTTCGCAATATAATTGGACTGATTTGAACAATTGCATGGATATTGAAAGTGCAATTGAACTTTTCCATAGCGTTTTAAACACTTTTTTTTACGAATGCGTTCCTGACAGGCTTCCTCCGAAGCAAAACAAACAGGCCTCCTTGGTTTAACAATGCGCTTCAAAGACTAAGAAATCTTAAATCCAACACTTATAATATGTATAAAAATAAGTATAAATACGTGGTGGCTCGTTCAGATTTCAATGTTCTTAACAGTCACTGCTATTCTATGTATTTAAATCGGTGTAAATTGGAATTTTCAAATGATCCGAAGCAGTTTTATAACTTTGTTAATGCCAAGCGTACGTCTTCGGCATTGCCTTCTTCGGTACGTTTAAGCTCGAAAGAGGCATCGACGGATTCTGAAATTGCGGATTTATTTGCCTAGTTTTTCCAAACTACTTATAGTTCGGCTGCTTGGTCAAATTCTATCAACCCTCACCCCTTAAGTAAAGCTAATTGTATTTTTACTCCTGTAATTACCGAAAGTTCTCTCTTAAAGGATTTAGCAAAAACAACGCCAACTTATTCTCCCGGTCCTGATGGACTCCCTGGGTGTCTGCTTAACTTTTGTGCTTCAACCATTTCAAAACCGATTCTTAAACTTGTCTATTTCATCATCAATTTTTCCATCTATCTGGAAGGAATCTTTCATTATTCCACTCCACAAAAAGGGTGCGAAGGCCGATGACCAGAATTATAGAGGTATTTCTAAATTGTCGGCAATTCCGAAAGCATTTGAACGTATTATTACTTCTCATTTGCAACACTTATGTTCCTCGCTAATATCACCGTGTCAGCATGGTTTTTTTTAAGCGAAGATCGACCACAGCCAACCTTCTTGAATTGTCATCTATTGTAATAAATGAATTTAAGAAAAAAAAAATGCAGACTAACGTTATATATACAGATTTTAGTAAGGCCTTTGACTTTGTTAACCACTCTCTCCTTTTATTCAAATTAGATCAGCTTGCGTTTCCATGTAATCTATAAACTTGGATTTCAAGTTATTTGAATGAAAGGACTCAGAGGGTATTATTTAGGGTAGTCATTTGGGCCCTTTGCTGTATACCTTGTTTCTTAACCATCTTCCCTCTAACACATTCTCGTGTACTAATGTATGCTGATGATGTTAAGCTTTTTTTGACATATAATAATATAGAGTATGGTTTTGGCCTACAATCAGACATTGATAAATTTCAGATATGGTGTGAGTATAACCTCTTAAATTTGAACTTCTTAAAATGTAACGTAACGACCTTTTATAGAGGTACTCCTACGTTTATAAGTTATTCGCTTCAGAACTCCTCACTTGATCGTATATATTCAGTAAACGATTTAGGTGTTCTTTTGGACCCGAAGCTTAAATTTGACTGCCACATAATGTCGACTGTCAACAAAGCTATGAGTGCTCTTGGATTTATAAAGCGTTGGTCAAAAGAATTGACCCTTATATAACCAAATTATTATTTACCTCCTTGTCCGTCCTATTTTGGAATATTGTTCTTCTGTTTGGAGTCCACAATATCAAGTGCACATCGACCGTATTGAGTCGGAACAAAAAAAATTTCTTCTTTTTGCGCTTTGTAGTTTGAACTGGGATCAAAACATAAGGCTTCCTTCCTACCAGAGTAAATTACTATTGCTTAATTTACCTACACTTGAAAACCGTAGAATAATGCTTGGTACTATTTTTATGCAAAATCTTATAAGAGGTGATATTGATTCTGTAGAACTGGTAAACCGTTTAACTTTTAATATTCCTGTTAGACTAACACGAAAATATTAGCCTTTTAATTGCCCCGATGTACATCTAATTTTGGTCTGTATGAGCCCTTTCGCGTTCTCTGTACGAATTATAACAATCTTTATCATTTAATTTGTACTTCAACTTCTATCCTTGTATTAAAAACTAAAATTGTATCTCATTTGCTTCAATCATAGTTGTAGCCATGTGTCCGGTATTTATTTGTTTCATGTATTTTCCTCGCGAACTCGCATTTTTGCCCGTATTGATAAAGGGTCCCGCGAGTAACAAGCACGTGCTTGGTATCGTTGGGCCACTTGTTTATACTGCTCGTAGTGCATCAACGTCCATCATATATATATCGGGGTATGACGACTTGGTTCAAATTGTGCAGGTTAGGATAAATAGATTGCCAACAATCTGTTAATTCTTGAGGCAGTGTCTCGTCCCAATCCAGATGACTCATCCACAGCTCCTGCACAAATATTTTGCATCATATAACCACAGGTCCCAACAAGCCCAGTATGTCATACAAGCGTGCAATAATTGAGAGAATGTTCCTTTTCGTCATAGTGTTCGTTTCTGGCAAATCTAACCGAATGCAAAATTCATCCATTTGGGGCCTCCACCACATTCATAAAGTTTTTGTGATGTCTTTGCTGTCTAACTTAAATCGATGTTCTTAGATATTATCATCCAACTTACTAAAATGCCATTTGGCTAACTCTAATCCGGCACAAGACAAAATTCTAGTAACTTGATCAATCATCAAGTTTAAATACTCAATGCAGTCAGCTCCTATAAGGAGGTCATCGTCATACATCTCTTTAGATATTATTTCGAATCCTATAGAAAACTCTTTCCTATATTTCTCTGCGATGAAATGCAAACTTCTGATGGCGAGAAACAGTGCACAAGCAAGCCCATATATGACAGTATTCAACTAAAATAATTTCGACGGGTCAGGAATATTGTGACTTCACCAAATTAACTGAAACTTGCGGTCTTGGGGAACCACAACGAATTGCCGATACTTTTTTGTTATATCAGCTGTTACAGCATGCTTATACAGCCTAAATGAAAGCAGGGTTAAGAAAAGGTCCTGCTGAACTGTCGGTCCAACCATTAAAATATTATTTAGTGATACTCCTGTCGATGACTTTGCAGAAAACTACACGCAACTTTGTTGTTGAGCTGTCCAAACGCAAAACAGCGTGATGCGGAATTACATAATGAGTTTGATTTGAGTCAAAACTATCCAAAGGTTGCATGTGCCCCAGATCAATATATTCTTGCATGAAATCACAATACATTTGTTTCTGATCGGGTAAACGTTGTAACCGACGCCAAAATCGTTGCTTGGCAATTTCCACTGAACTTCCTAATTGTTAAGTAGATTTTGAGAAAGGAAGCCGGACTTGAACTCGCCCATTCTCAAGAAAAACAGAGTTTTCACAGAAGTGACGATCACATTCTTCCTCTTCAGTTGTGTACTGGTTTTGAGATGGTTCTGGAAACGATACAATTTCCCAAAACCTTTTTAGACTTTCATTAGGCAGTTGGGACTGCGAGATGTTGCACATAAGAACATTAGCATTCGCCCTAGATTGCGGATTGTCAACAGGCCCCAGTGATAATTTTCCGCAAGTGAGCTATTCAAAGAATTCCTGGGTGCTTAGTGCATTGAGACAATGCTATTGTCTTGGTAACAGCAAATTGCATTGACCATTGGTCAGCAGACAAATGTGAGCGGATGTTCGTCCAGACTGAGAAATTTAAGTTTTGCTCTAACACCTCCTATACCAGAAACTTCAAATTGTTTACGTTTTCGCTGAAGCTGTAATTTGTTGGCTAAAGTATCTGTGATACAATTAAATTCCGAGCCAGAATCAAGCAAGGCCCTTGCCGGATGGAACATTCCGTATTTATCCTGGATAAGAACTAGAGCGGTCGGGATAAGCGCTCGATTTGATTTACGAGAAAGACATGCAACTACTTGTGTGGGGCAACGAGGTTGCTCGTTTGTTTGTTCTACATTTTGTTGAGAAGTTTCCTGTTATTCACTCTTGCGATGTAACGAAGCATAGTCCAACCCGCGACAAGTCTTACAGCGAAATTTCGAAGGACAGTCAGCTGATATGTGGCTTTTATAAAGACATTTCAACCATAGCGCGGCCTGTTTGACCCGAGCATGTCGCTTCTCATGTGGGAGTGCAATAAACGAAGGGCACGATCCTAGATTGTGTTCTGTAGAATCGCATATCAACACCTTTTTATCGTATCGTTCCTTAAGGCGCTCCAATACATTTTTGTAAAATGCAGCCACTATACTCAATGCAGGGCCAGAAAGACAACCGAGTATACTTGTCAGTGTCTGAGAGTGAGACATCATCATGAACCATATGATTGAAAGCTGCAATGAAACGATTGTACTCGCATATTTTCCGTCGAACTTTGGGAGTTTTAGAGAAGGTAATCGATTATGGGAACTGGCTCCTAAGCAGGTGGAATTTATCAAGAAGGAGTCCTCAGTGCCGTTACGCTTGTTAGCACTTGCACGTTTTAAAAGCGTAGATTTTGTGCCTATAAATTCTGACTCAAACTGATCGAGCAAATCTTCTTCCAAGTCTATTTCTTCAATATTCTGTTGAACCTGACACAATTGCCCAAAGTGCGATTCCAAAAGGGCCAAGTGACACTCTGGGACTCTATGGGTGGAGTTCGTTGCATGTTTTGTTGCAGCAGAGTTCTTTTGCATATAAGTGCAGCTAGCTGTTTGTTCGCTCTCAATGTTGCTCAACATGACCAACGATCGTACTCAATGTTGGTCAACATAGCCAACCACCAAAAAATCAAGCAGTACTACAGTTGGTAACAGTACCAGGCGCCCAGTTGCACCCACGGCAGATACTATATGCTGATCCGCATATTTTACATAGTCAATGTCAACGGTTGACTCGATGTCTCACCGACCCGCCAAGCGGTCAGCACATTCTGCAGTGTCAGCCGACCCAACTACGTTAACCGCTACCATAATCAAAACTTACTGACCTACTCCAGAATACAACCTACTCTACTATTCTGTACACTTAACTTCCGTTCTCCAAGTATTATATAAACTTGCGTCCAATTCAGAATAAATCAGTCATCACTCCATCTTGGAACTCCGTGGCGTGCAGATGGCGGAGCTGGATCCAAAAATTAAAACAACGGAGTCAACGATATTTCCTTCACGAAGTTCTGTGTGAGACTATATTTTTCTTTTGCATATACATTCGGTTGGGCTATGCATTACAGGAAAGCTTATGATGTACCGTTTTCATTGTGGATCATAATGCTTTACAGCAGCGGTCGGCAGCGGCCTATTAAGTGAGCATAGGGAATTGTTCTGCCAATCCTCTGCCGCTCACGTACACTGTAGTGCAGCGGCCTGCACATACACATTGATAAGCTGCCCCGTACAATTTATTCACACAACTATAAAGCAAAATGTCTTTGTATGCGTGTGCCGACCGCTGCTTTACAGCATACATTCTAGCATACAATTTTAACTAAAATAAAGTGGTAAGCGTGAACAGAGAAAATTTATAAATAAGAAGCCTATGATTAACTGAATCAAAAGCTTTAAAAAATCGGTACCGATAAATCACATCAGTTTGATGATGTGTCAGATGCGCTGCATCACATTCTGCTGTGCATTGCATTAGGCAACACAGAACTTGAGACTAGTTTAAGTTATTTGTATAAAGCTCTAAAAAATAAGTACCCTCTTGTAAGACCTATATATATTGTTTAAATTAAAATTAAGTTAATCATGTCGCCTAATCGATTAAATACGAACTGAGAAAATAATATTTATACCCGTTACATTTAGATTAAAAGGGTATATTGCATTCGTGCAAAAGTATATAACAGGTAGAAGGAAGCGTTGCCGACCATAAAAAGATTATATATTCTTGATCAGACGAGTCGATCTAGCCATGTCCGTCTGTATGAACGCTGATATCTCGAAAACTACAAAAGCTAGAAACTTGAAATGGGTTCCTACGCACAGCAAGAGCCACGACCACTTTAAGGCCCACAGTTGGCTTAAAGGACCCTAAGCACATCCTGGCGCCCACATCTTAACATACCACACCAAAACGAAGAAGAATTTTTTAAATCGGTCCAAAAAAGTTATAAGCTTGCGACTGCTAGCTTTAGCAGAGTAACGGGCATTTGGTAATCAAAAAACTCGAATATAGCATTCTGTATTTGAAAGACTTACTGGTAGAGAAATGAATCTTACTTCAGCAACAACAGCGCAACGTTTAAGAAGGGGATATCAATATTTGTGCTCCAGCTCGGGACTGTTCATATATTACTTTATCAAAATTTCGGTGATTTTTGACCCCCTTCCCCTCTCATACATAATCATTTCTTCATACAAAACAAAATTGTTTGCATTAGTCTAATCCAGGGGTGCTCAAAACTGTCTTATGGCAGTGCATTTACAAACACAATTAAAATAAAATCATACGCACGCAAGTAACGACTCACACACAGTCATGAAAAAGACAAGAACAATTTGCATTGTGAGTTGAGACAAAAAAAAATATTTGGAATGAATACTTACAACTTTTAAAGCACTACATTCTTCTTCAAGCTTATTTATTCGAGTCTCCAAAGAAACAACATACTCCTTTTTTTTTTTGCGAGATAAAAAAGCAGATTCCCGATTTTTCATCATACGTTGCCGTTTTTTATAAATCTTTTCATCCATTGTAAGACTGTTAAGGAATTCACATTTGGGGTCAACATTTAGGTGCCTAATATGTTGTTCTTGGGCATATGAATTCTGTACCCTTAGTTTTGGTTTTTCTTCCAATGATTGCGTTAATTTTGTATTATTTTTTTTAATACGGATATTGGGAATTTTGGACCCTACATTAATTTGTATTTTGGAAGCCTTATTTTCGTTGAGTTGTATCTTTTGCATAAGCGCTTTGTAATCATGGGAAGGTAAATAAATTGTCTTTGAATTAGATGGCTCCGTTTTTGGAGATGTCTCAAGCGATGATTCCGGTATTTGAAGTTCAGATGATTTTTGACTAGTTTTAAGCTTACTATTAGTATTACATGGAAAGGTCCGTGAAATGTTATTTGAAGGCTTGCTATTGCATTTGGTATTGTCTTGCAAACCTTTAAATGGTTTACAAAATTGTTGAACCTTAACTGAATCAAATTTGAATGGATCAAGGGGTATTTTTTGTGAGTCATCAGATATATAGCTCGGTATGCCACTTGTTGAGCTGTCACTTGAACTGCTAAAACTTCCTGCGGGAGATTGTGTTTCTCGATTATTAATATGACATCTCCTTTTACCATACTCGAATTGAAGGTTATTTTTATTTACATTCTTGCTATTTTCAGCAGTACACATAGAAAGATTTCGTTTAAAACAAGGAATTTCCGAGGTTGGAGTTATAGAATCCAAGCTCGAATCAAACTTTTCACGAAATGGATTTGCCAAGAAATGTAGGTTAGAAAACATTGCCTCTTTTTGAAAATCCGGCATTAGTTCATCCAGGTCTAGCGATGCATCGATATAAGATGCTGATGAGTTTAGCGTGTCGTGTAAATCATTATTATCGTAGTCACTTTGAGGTGTTATTCCAATGAGCGATAGATCGTCTGAAAATATAAAAAGTGTTTATCTTAATTAAGGAATTCCATCCAATAACGGAGCTTGATAAAAAAAAATACCCAGGACAATCGGTTCATCACCTACAGGTTCCTCGGCATTGCTAGGAATGGCAAACACACACTTAATACACTATTCCATAACACAAAAATAGTCCCCGACTTGAACCATTATTCATGACTTTTAAATTCGGCATCAAAACTGAAGATCACAAAATTTTTTTTACCATCAGAGAGATTAAAACCGATTATTCAAAGTGAATAAAAAACAAGAAAGAAAGCTAACTTCGGCCAGCCGAAGTTTATATACCCTTGCAGATCCTATTCTATTTGAAATTACAAAAATGTTAAATTTAGATTTGCAACAAACAAAATTATAGCAGTTTACGGAGTATTTTGACATTAATTAATCGATCCTTCCTTATGGCAGCTATATAATATAGTCATCCAATTTATGTTAAATTTAATTCGAAATTCTAAAATAATAAAAAAACTTATATTCCAAAGTAGAAAAGAATACAATAAAAATTAACAAAGCTATAATTTTGTTCCAATTAATTTCCCTTTAGTTTTCGAACGTTCCTATGGGAGCTATATGATATAGTCGTCCGATTTTTCTAAAATTTAATTCGAAATTCAAAACAGTTAAAAAATGATATTTCCAAGAGCATAAGGTAATATGTCAAAAAACACATAAGTTATAATTTTTTTTCAATTATTTTTCCGATTATTCCTATGGGAGCTATAAGATATAGTTGTCCGATCCGGCTGGTTCCGGCTTATATACCACCTGCCATAGAAAGACGACTTTTGGTAAAGTTCATCTCGATAGCTTTAAAACTGAGGGACTAGTTTGCGTAGAAACGGACGGACAGACGGACGGACATGGCTAGATCGACTCTTCTAGTCATGCTGATCAAGAATATATATACCTTATAGGGTCGGAAACGTCTCCTTCACTGCGTTGCAAACTTCTGACTAAAATCGTAATACTCTCTGCAAGGGTATATAAATCTGGGATAATATGTGGACGAATAAAGGTAGCTTTATTTTGACAAATGTTGGGTTAACATTGTCTAAGCCTTCAGCACTTGACTTATTTTTAAGAATACCCTCTAAAACAGTGGTGGCCACCAGAGACAGCGCGCAGGGCCCACGGGATAGGCAATTTCGCTGCCGCTACTCTGCCAGCGCGCTGCCGCGTTTCGACGTACATGTACGCTGTCAAGCTGCAAAACGTCACGCACACAGTCAAATTCGTGCATGCTCGCACTCACACAAACGCAATGCGTTCTTTCATTGTCTGTGTGCTGCCTCTGCTGGCCACCACTGCTCTAAAACATCACCTTGGTCGACGCACACAAAGCTAAAACTTTTATAAAAGTAAGTTGTGCTATTCAGGTACTGGTTAGAAGTTGCTTTTTTGAAAACAATTGACAGAGTTTCTCAACAAGAACATTGTGATCAGCACTCAGCCTAACTTTCCTATTTCTAAAAGTTCGATTAAAAATGTTCACATTAAAAATGTTCGATTAAAAATGTTCACACTTAGCATCCTTAATCATTTTTGTGACACGCAAATTTGCCTCCCTGTACAGCTCACTGAAATGTTAGGTTTCGCTTCCATTTTAAAAAAGCCACATCCCGCAAATGAAGCCAAAAGGTCTCAAAGTCAACTTATATATGGATTTCGCATAACATTTTGCTATTAAAGTCTCCGGCAAGAATAATATTCTTCTTTAATAGTATTCTTATCATGCTACCAACAGTGAAACCTCATGTGTTATCCATCATTAATTATATAATAACACTTTAGGTTCGCTAACTCAGCAGTAAAAATTACATTAAGTAAAAAAAAAAACTTAAATACCTAAAAATTTACCTATCTCTAAATTTAACGAGGATGGCAAGCCGAAGTTTTAATACCCTTGCAGTATGCTATGTCTCAAAGTAACAAAACGAATCCTAATTCGGTAAAAAAAAAAACACGCAGTTTTCTTAATACAAAGGACAAATTTGGTCCGATTTCACCCTATTGTTCCTATGGGAGCTATAGGATACAGACGTCCGATCGGAAAACGCCTTTACCCACAAAAAAATACGATTTGGGAAAATTCATGTCAATATCTTTTACACTACGCGAAATATCCTGAAAAACATCAAATTTTAACCGATTTCACCCTATTATTCCTATGGGAGCTAAGGATATAGACGTCCGATAGGCACGCGCTTTTACCCTGATGAAGGTATGCACAAAAAAATACGATAGCTTTTACACTACGCGAAAAATCTTAAGTTTTTGCAAGTTATATCCGATTGTTCCCTTTTACCAATTTATTTTAAGCACGTTTTTAATTTTAAAACTTTTTTTGGTGAAAAATGGTACACGACTTTCACAGCTTAAATCTGGCTAGAGCCTGGCTTATAATGTTTTCCACCAAAGGTTTGGCACGAAAAAATATACAAAAAAAAATAAAAAAAATTGTTTAGTTAAAAAGTTTTCAAAAAATTGAGTGTCCCAACTTACAGACCGTCCCAACTTACAGACCTCTCCCCTACTTTATGGGTTGGAAACATCTCCCTCACTGCGTTGCAAACTTCTGACTGAAATTATAATAACCTCTGCAAGGGTATAACGAGGGCTGAGTTAACTTCGGCAAGCCGAGGTTTTAATACCCTTGCAGGTTATAACGAAATTGCAAAAATTGTCAAAATAAAACAAGAAAGAAAGTTAACTTCGGCAAGCCGAAGTCTATATACCCTTGCAGATAATTCCTATTTAATTACAAATTTAAAAAATGGAAAAATGGAAAATCAGCTAAGTATATGCACATATAAATGAGATCTTTATCAACAGTTTTTGGTACTTCGCGTTTTTTTCTTTTGCCCCGTTTGAGTGTGACACCGTGTTTGCTCCAAGTCTACCTTGTAGGGTATCGTGACGAACTTTTTGTAGGGTATTGTGACGAACTTTTTTTATTCAAGAATTTGAATTGTTATCGTTGATTTTTTGAAAAAGACATATAATATTACCAGATAACATTAACTGCTTCAGTTTTATTGCTTTTTCGTATTGTTTTAGACATCTGCATCGAGTTTAATTGTGTATTCATCAGTTCGTCACCTTATCTGACACTTTTGAAAGTGCAAAAAGGATGGTTCACGCCAAACGCTGTAGGATTTAGCTCCGTTGAAAAAAGCCAATGGGTCAAGTACCATATCTACATTTTTAAAACATTTAAATCCCCTACACAGCCGCCACTAAACGGTTTTGAGTTTTATTTTGGATTGAAAAAATAAAACTCAGAGAATAAGTTTTATGTTTTGATTTTTATATAAAACTCAAGGAATAACTGTTATTTTTCAATCAGAAAATAAAACTCAGAGAATAAGTTTTATATGTCAAGTTTTATATAAAACTCACAGAATAACGATTACTTTTTGAGTTTTAAATAAAAATTGCAAAAATAAAAATCATTGCGAATATGTAAAATACAATGTTTTATAATGCCAGTGGTATAGTTGGTTTTTTTCTAGGAGTCTTCCTTGTGGTGGATTTTTTTGTTTGAAAATACAAAAATAACAGTTATTTTCGTTCCCTGGTCTTAAATGCTGCATAACTGAAAAATTGGAGCTTAATTACAAAAGCATTTTTTAACGAGGACGGAAGGTAACTTCGGCAAGCCGAAGTTTTAATACCCTTGCACAGTCTTAAAGTAACAAAAAGAATCCTGATTCGGTAAAAAAACACGAAGTCTCAATACAAGGGACAAATATGGGGAGATTACACCCTATTGTTCCTATGGGAGCTATAGGATATAGACGTCCGAGCGGCCATTACCCTATGCACAAAAAAATACGATTTGGAAAAATTCACGTCAATAGCCTTTACACTGCGCGAAATATCCTAAAAAAAACATAAAGTTTTAACCGATTTCACCCTATTATTCCTATGAAAGCTATAGGATATAGACCTCCGATCGGCAACCGCCATTACCCTGATCAAGGTATGCACAAAAAATACTATTTGGAAGAATTCCTGTCAATAGCTTTTACACTGCGCGAAAAATCTTAAGTTTTTGCAAGTTATATCCGATTGTTCCCTTTTACCAATTTATTTTAAGCACGTTTTTAATTTTAAAACTTTTTTGGTGAAAAATGGTACACGACTCTCACAGCTTAAATCTGGCTAGAGCCTGGCTTATAATGTTTTCCACCAAAGGTTTGGCACGAAAAAATATACAAAAAAAAATAAAAAAAATTGTTTAGTTAAAAAGTTTTCAAAAAATTGAGTGTCCCAACTTACAGACCGTCCCAACTTACAGACCTCTCCCCTACTTTATGGGTTGGAAACATCTCCCTCACTGCGTTGCAAACTTCTGACTGAAATCATAATACCCTCTGCAAGGGTATAACGAGGGCTGAGTTAACTTCGGCAAGCCGAGGTTTTAATACCCTTGCAGGTTATAACGAAATTGCAAAAATTGTCAAAATAAAACAAGAAAGAAAGTTAACTTCGGCAAGCCGAAGTCTATATACCCTTGCAGATAATTCCTATTTAATTACAAATTTAAAAAATGGAAAATCAGCTAAGTATATGCACATATAAATGAGATCTTTATCAACAGTTTTTGGTACTTCGCGTTTTTTTCTTTTGCCCCGTTTGAGTGTGACACCGTGTTTGCTCCAAGTCTACCTTGTAGGGTATCGTGACGAACTTTTTGTAGGGTATTGTGACGAACTTTTTTTATTCAAGAATTTGAATTGTTATCGTTGATTTTTTGAAAAAGACATATAATATTACCAGATAACATTAACTGCTTCAGTTTTATTGCTTTTTCGTATTGTTTTAGACATCTGCATCGAGTTTAATTGTGTATTCATCAGTTCGTCACCTTATCTGACACTTTTGAAAGTGCAAAAAGGATGGTTCACGCCAAACGCTGTAGGATTTAGCTCCGTTGAAAAAAGCCAATGGGTCAAGTACCATATCTACATTTTTAAAACATTTAAATCCCCTACACAGCCGCCACTAAACGGTTTTGAGTTTTATTTTGGATTGAAAAAATAAAACTCAGAGAATAAGTTTTATGTTTTGATTTTTATATAAAACTCAAGGAATAACTGTTATTTTTCAATCAGAAAATAAAACTCAGAGAATAAGTTTTATATGTCAAGTTTTATATAAAACTCACAGAATAACGATTACTTTTTGAGTTTTAAATAAAAATTGCAAAAATAAAAATCATTGCGAATATGTAAAATACAATGTTTTATAATGCCAGTGGTATAGTTGGTTTTTTTCTAGGAGTCTTCCTTGTGGTGGATTTTTTTGTTTGAAAATACAAAAATAACAGTTATTTTCGTTCCCTGGTCTTAAATGCTGCATAACTGAAAAATTGGAGCTTAATTACAAAAGCATTTTTTAACGAGGACGGCAGGTAACTTCGGCAAGCCGAAGTTTTAATACCCTTGCACAGTCTTAAAGTAACAAAAAGAATCCTGATTCGGTAAAAAAACACGAAGTCTCAATACAAGGGACAAATATGGGGAGATTACACCCTATTGTTCCTATGGGAGCTATAGGATATAGACGTCCGAGCGGCCATTACCCTATGCACAAAAAAATACGATTTGGAAAAATTCACGTCAATAGCCTTTACACTGCGCGAAATATCCTAAAAAAAACATAAAGTTTTAACCGATTTCACCCTATTATTCCTATGAAAGCTATAGGATATAGACCTCCGATCGGCAACCGCCATTACCCTGATCAAGGTATGCACAAAAAAATACTATTTGGAAGAATTCCTGTCAATAGCTTTTACACTGCGCGAAAAATCTTAAGTTTTTGCAAGTTATATCCGATTGTTCCCTTTTACCAATTTATTTTAAGCACGTTTTTAATTTTAAAACTTTTTTGGTGAAAAATGGTACACGACTCTCACAGCTTAAATCTGGCTAGAGCCTGGCTTATAATGTTTTCCCCTAAAAGTTTTGTCACTAAAAAGAACTAAAAAACCACCCATTTTGTGTAAGTTGGGACACTTTAAGCGTCTAAGTTGAGACACCCGTTTTGCATACAAAAAGAACTCAGCTCGACAGAGGTCGCTTTCTACACAGTAAATTTCTCTGAAATTAGGGAAAATGTGATCGTTTAAATAGCATTTTGGATTTTTTGTTATTTAATCAAAGTTTTTTAGAAATGGACGGGAAATAAGTCAAAACGAACTAAAATTGATTAAATTAACATAGGTTAGGTTAGGTTAGAACGGCTGTCAGACTATCGTCTGGCCCACTTAGACCTCTGTGGGTCCGTTGTGATACCGTATGATCTCGTTGTCCCTTTTTTTCCGGGATCCCCTGTCTCTTATGTCTCGTCCTAGAGGCCTAGAGAGCATCTCATGATGATTAGCATGTCTTCCACCCTGAAGATTTTACAAAGGAGTTTAAATCCTTGAGATTGATCTCCGATATTTCGGTCAGATCGTTAAGGAAAGGGTATCCTAAGTGCTTCAGTCTAAGCCTGCAGAGGACTGGGCAGAAGCAGTTAGAAGCAGTAGTGTTGGCTTGTTTGATGAATTCATTTCTAATGTTTAGCTTACAAGTTGCCATGGGCATACCGACACTCTCCTTTTCTGGAAGAAGAGGCATGATGGTGCCCTGCCTGGCTAACTCATCCGCTATGCAGTTGCCTACGATGTCCCGGTGACCCGGAACCCATATTAGGCTGATAGTAAACTGCCTAGCCATCTCGTGGAGAGATTTGCGACAGTCTGCTATTGTTCGTGAGTTTGTGTTTGTCGAGTAGATTGATTTAATAGCCGCTTGGCTATCACTATATATATTAAGGTGCCTACCTAGGCTGGTGTTCCCTAAGCAGTCGAGTGCCTCCTTTATAGCGTGTACTTCCGCTTGGAAGACGCTACAGTGGTCCGGGAGTCTGAATGACTTCCTCGTGTCTAATTGTTCGGAGTATACCCCTCCGTTAACGTGTCCGTCCAATTTTGAGCCATCTGTGTAAAAGCAGATGGCGTCTGGCGAGCCTGGTCTGCCCTGCTGCCATTCCTCCCTATCTGGGATCAGGGCCTCGAAGGGTGTGTGTTTATACTCATGAGGTTTGCATAGGTCCGTTTTCTTCGGAATAGACTTATCACGCTGAAGTATATTGGCATGACCGTAAAATTGGGTTTTCCATTGCCCAGTATCCCTTAGTCGAATGGCTGTCGATTTTGCCCTTTCCATGCCTGCCAAGTCCAGGCTCGGGAGGTTCAAGATCGCATTCAGCGCTTCGTTTCGGGTAGTTTTAAGAGCTCCACAAATACACAGAGCTGCCATCTGCTGTACTTTGTTTAGTGGAGTTAGGATACATCGTTTTTGTAGAGCGGTCCACCATAAAGCCACTCCGTATAGGAGGATTGGCTTGACTACCGCTGTGTAGATCCAGTTTACAATTTTGGGTGACATGCCCCATCTTAGCCCAATTGCCTTTTTACAGGAGTAAAGTGCAATGGTTGCCTTTTTGGTTCTCTCTTGGTTGTTCAAGCCCCATTTAAGGCGCTTATCTAATACCAACCCCAGGTATCTGGCGTGCTCGCTAAAAGAGAGATTGCAGTTATTTAGTGTGGGTGGGTTGAGTTGTGGGATCTTGTACCTATTCGTAAATAAGACAAGCTCCGTTTTTGAGGGATTTACCCCGAGTCCGTTTTTTATCGTCCATTCCGATAGTTTTTTTAGTTTTGCTTAACAGCCTCTCGAAGCTTTTGAGCAGGAAAGATGTCAGGCTTATTGGCCTGAAGTCCTTTGCTGTGGTGTGGGTGACCTTTCCTGCCTTGGGAATAAAGACCACTTTCGTTTCCCGCCATCCGGTTGGTAGCTCTCCTACCGCCAAAATGGTGCGGAAGATTTTACTAAGCCAGTTTATAGCTAGCTGACCAGCTTGTTGGATATGTGCCGGTGTTATACCGTCTGGTCCCGGTGATTTGTAAGGTTTGAAGCTCTGAATGGCCCATTTAATATTGCGGTCTGATATGAGGAGATCTAGATTGATCCCTTCTCCGCCAATTCTTTCTGGAGGTTGCCCAGTTTGTTTGCTTCCCGGGAAGTGAGCGTCTAGAAGTAGGTCTAGGGACTCGTTGCTAGAGTCCGACCAGGATCCATTCGCTTTCTGTAGATAGCCTAGGGGCGCGGCTGTCTTGGAGAGTATTTTCCTGAGCCTTGCAGCATCAGTCGTTTCTTCTATATCAGAGCAGAAAGTGTGCCATGCGGTTCGTTTCGCTCTTCTAAGGGCCTTTTTGTACGAGGCTAATTCGCGCTTGTAGCATTGCCAGTTCATTTCCTCGTTTCCTGCCTTTGCTCTGTTAAACAGGCCTCTGCAGCTGGATCTGAGGATTGATAGTTGTTGCGTCCACCAGGGGGGTTTTTTCTTCCCTCTTGGTTTCCCTATTGGGCATGCAACTTTGTGCCGGTTGTTCCTTTTTTAAAAGAAAGACCGTTGCGTACTTCGACACCTTCTAAAGGTGAATCAAAAAACCCCCAATAGTCGACGTCACTGAAATTTACGTCACTTTCGCCCTGTTCTTGGGTCCTATTGCTCTTTGTTTCGCTTTACTGCCCTATTCAGAACAAAAACAGCAGCGGTCGGCTTTTTCCCCGGCTGCCCATTTATTTTCTGGGCCAAATGTCATCAAGCTCATTTTCGACTTAAGAGAAACAGAGCTGCTTCAGCTTCTGTTTCTATTGCGTTGCTTATGCCCGCATCATAAAACAGTTACTCCCCCAAACTGCGATCTATCTGGATTGGCGCTCTCTGTTCATCATACTACGCTCCTACATTCGTCGTTCGCCTCTCGTAATATCGCTCGCCGCACTCTGTTTACAATCGCTCTCTCTCCGCTTTCTGCTGTTTCGTCGCAGGCGCTTACATTAGGATGGAATGCACTCATCAAAATTATGTTCTCTACTTATTCGCCGCTGGAGATAAATCAACATCGGATGCTGCTATCTTCGGATTCTGATTCTAATGCGCTCAGCGCGTCTCTTGGGATGGCGCGCTCCTACTCGCCCATCACCGCCTCTCTCTTTTAATGTAATTTCTTCTGCGCTCTTTGGAAAAGGCAAGCGTCCGGAAGAAAATCATTTACATATTCCCAATTCGCCTGCACTATTATTCCTAGGAACAATGATCTTCACCTGCCTATAAAAATACGTACGGATACGTTGCGCAAGATACTTTTTAGTACTTATGATCATGCAAGGCCGACATCTAATATGGATGTTGAGAGTTTCTCTTCAACAACATGCGTCGTCTGGCAACCTACTAGTGGCTGGTCTGCAGTAATTTCAAACAGAAATCATTCAGGAAATAATGGCCTGAAAATATACCGGCATGAGAACTAAAACGCAATCGGTCTTTATGAATACTTCCAACAGTGATTATGACATTATCATACTGGTTAAAACTTGGCTAAGTTCTAACTTTAGTTCAAATGAATTCTTCGATTCTAAATTATTTCAAGTATTACGTAAAGATAGAGACTTCGGCAGAATGCAGTGCGAGTGAGGAGGTGGTGTTATAGTGGCTGTTAACCGTAAATTCTGTTGTATAGCAATTCGATGCCTTAATGATGACACGCTTCCGGACCAGTTGGCGGTGACGATGTCTGGCTCATCCGGGAAGACATCGATTGTGGTTTCCTATATTCCACCGGGCAGTGATTCTGGACTTTACCAGGCTCACCTAGACAACATATCTAACACCCATGGCAGCTTGGAGGACTCTGATGGCATATGTGTGGCAGGAGACTTTAACCTCAGTTCTGTTTTCTGGACGTGTGACCCTCAAGCAACTGCTATGGTGCCCGGAAACGTTCATAATTCACATGAAATAATTGTCATTGATGTCTGTTTTAGTATAGCTTGAAGGACAACCCTAAGGCGTTTTGGCGCTTTGTTAACTCTAAGAAATCTGATTCGTCTATACCAGCGGTCGGCAGCGTCCTTTTAAGTGAGCATAGGGAACTGCTCAGACCATTCGCTGCCTCTAACGTACACTGTAGAACAGCGGTCTGCACACACACATCGATGAACTGCCCAGTGCAAATTACACACACAAATACAAAACAAAATGTCATCGTATGTGTGTGCCGACTGCTGGTCTATACCTTCAACTATGTCTTATAGTGATGTTGTTGCTTCCACAGGGGCCGATATCGCCAATTTGTTTGATGCGTGTCCTTTTCCCTCAAACATTAAACCTTCTAATGATTGGTATGATCACGAAACATTAAATTCAATTCCAGAAATATGCAACATTGGAAGCCAGGACATATTATATGGTAACATTTCTGAAGCAATTAGTCATTTTGATAATTCCCCAAGGCTAGACTTTAATGGAATTTCTTTATTCTTCCTTAAGAATTGCATTGGCAGTCTTTACCTATCCCTGCGGGTCTTGTTTTCCTCTTCTTTGTCTAAGGTAGATTTCGAATTAAATGGAAAATTTCGAGAGGTATGCCGGTCCATAAAGGAGGAAGTAAATTTGATATTTTGAATTATAGGCCGATTGCTAAAACTGGCCACATTGCTAAATTGTTCAAAAGAATAATTTTCAAAAAAAAAAAAAAACGTTCTTAATAAGGGATTTTATAGGACCTAACCAGGCTTCATGCCTGGTTGATCTACGACGACCAACTTGGCTACTTTTACGAGTCACTGTGTAGATGCATTTGAGGATCACTCACAGATGGACACGATTTACGCTGATTTTGTCAAATCTTTTGACAAGGTGTCTCACTCTGCTCTAAAGGCTAAACTTTCTCATTTTTTAATTGGATAGCATCGTATTTGGATAACCGACGCTATCATGTTGAAGTAGGTGGTGCATCTTTCACCATCCCTATAAAGCGACATCAGGACTTCCTTAGGGTAGCTCTCTTGGCCCTTTACATTTTATTATTTTTATAAAAGACCTTTGTGCCTGGATCAATCATTCTAACTTCCTTCTTTATGCAGATGATGTAAAGATTTATTGCACTGTCAGTACCGTAAATGATTCCATATTGCTTCAATCGGACCTAGACAGTATCGGTAGGTGGTGTACCAAGAATAATTGGCCCTTAAACCTTTACAAATGCCACATCGTTCGTTATGCCAAACGTCCTGTAACCATCCCATCCACTTATCATATTATGATGATAAATTCTTGATGATAAATTTCTGCTTAACGAACATCTGAATTTTTTATTACCATATGCAAAGTTCGGCTTTGTTAAGCGAAACACTGTTTTATTCAATGTTCCGTATTCCAGATTGTCTGGTATACTCTGCCTTTATCCGTTCCAGGGTCGAATATGCTTCCTTTATTTGAAACCCTTCAGGAAGTGTACAGATCAATAGGATTGAGAGGTTGCAGAAAAAGTTTTTGAAATTTGCATTGCAATCCTTGCACTTTACCGAACTGGCTCCGCCCTATGCTAGCCAGTGTTCCCTGCTTCACACTTGTTCCTTGAAGGATCGCCGTGCAATGGCAGGCCTTCTTTTCATTAATGATCTGCTGGTAGGTAATATTGATTGTCCTTGCCTGTTGGGATGCATTAATTTCAATGCTCCCTCCAGGAATCTTCGTACGTTGTTACCATTTCTGGAACGTGCTGTCAAGACAAACTATGCTCGCATTGAGTCATTACTAAGGGCTCTTAGAACGTTTTATGAATTGCCTAGCATTAGATTCAGCTAGGGGGTCAAGAAGGAAATTGTTCGTGCTCAATGTTGCTCAACATGACCAACGACCAAGAAATCAAGCAGTACTACAGTTGGTAACAGTACCAGGCGTCCAGTTGCACCCACGGCAGATAATACTTGCTGATCAGCATATTCTACATAGTCAACATCAACGGTTGACTCGATGTCTCACCGACCCGCCAGCGGTCAGCACATTCAGCAGTGTCAGCCAAGCCAACTTCCTCTATCATAACGAAAACAAACTGACCTACTCCAGAATACAACCCATTCCACCATTCTTTGCACTTAATTTCCGTGTTCTTCAAGTAGTATATAAGCTTGCACAAAATTCAGAATAAAGCAGTTATCATTCCATCTTGTAACTCCGTGGATTTTTTTCCGCCCTACGGGAAGAGGCCTCGTCAACATCTACTCTGCTACAAGTCACGGTTGAGCACAAACATTGGTGACCCCGACGTGATCCTTTACCGACAAAGGATCACACCCTGCAACCCCCATCAAATTCAAGGCTGAACCTCTAACCGATGAGAAGCACCGTTAAGTTCACACTAGGCTAAACCTCTAACCGGTGAGAAGCATCGTTAAGTTTACACTCAGCTGTATCCAGCTTCACAGGATTCCCAGCTCATTTACCTTAACAGGATACGAAGCTTACCCAGCTTCACAGGATCGCATAGCTCATCCAGCTTCTCAGGATACACGGCGTTAGCCAGCCTCACAGAATTCGACCATCCAATTCAGGAATAACAATTTGTCTGGCTCCACAGGTCAGAATAGCTTATCCAGCTTCACAGGATCACTAACCCCATTTGGCTTGTCAAGCGTCCTAGGATACGTCATCTCCAAACTCGAGTACTAACTGCAATACTATGTCGACCTCATTCATAGAGCAGATAAGTCAAAACAAAGTCGATTTACACAATCGTCAGCTTGATGATCAAAATGAGGTACAAGGGCAAATCCAACAGGTCGTAAAAAATTATAGCAAGGATTCGTCCGAACGACGCAAACGAGATGGCTATTATGCCGGTGACTAAACCAGTTGATCGATCTTTGGCAAAAGTTGTGACCTAGATGAAGAGGTCGAGAAGGCGGCATTACCTACCGGCGATGAGTATGCCCCAAGATTAGTGGCTTTGAAGGAGCTGGTAAAAAATTTCAGAAAATATTCAAGGACAACATCCCATCAGGAAGTGGTCCTCAGAAGGTTCCGAGGCGAACCCAAACCAACCCAAAGGACCCGACAATAAAGCACACAAAAACTGATTTATCAATGGACGTTGCCATCCGACAACTACACACACGATGTAACGAATTAGAATCATCTCTAATTCTGGCCTCTACGGCGCAAACAATCACCCCAGCGCTACAACGACATCTATAGATCCAATGGGAAATGTTGAGAGAAGCTCATGATCAAGTGGACAATATACCGGGAGCGGCCACGTCTAGACGAGGCTGAAGTAGGTCGATTCAAGTCTTTGTACGAAGAATATGAAATTACCTTAGTTCGAGAAAACGATACTCAAACGAGCCTCAATCTATCGCTGCCACCAATCAAGATTCCAGAATTTAATGGAGAATATCTTGATTGGCCCCGATTCCACGACTTATTTGTGGAATTTGTTCATATTAAGCCATACTCAGCCAGCCAGAAGCTACACATTCTTCAGAGCTCCCTATGCGGCGAAGCGAGGAACATTTTGACGGATACAGCCTTTTCACAAGCTGGATATGAGAACACCTGGAAAAGACTAAAACTGAGGTACCAGAACGGCAAAATATTAGTTATTGCTGCAATAGGGAAAATAGTCGATCACATGCCCATCATCGGGACTACACAACAGCTTCAAGCACTACACGATACAGTACAGAAGATCTTAAGCACACTCAACAACCTCGAGATCAGCACGAAATCATGGGATCCAATCCTTGGTTTTCTTATCAAGAAAAACCTAGAGAATGAGACCCTAGCCGCACTGGAACATTCAGCCGATGCACATACTGAAATCCCAGCCTTAAAGAGTGCAATGACATTTATTGAGATGATAACCTTACAAATAATTCGTGCTCAATGTTGCTCAACATGACCAACGATCGTACTCAATGTTGCTCAACATGACCAACGATCGTACTCAATGTTGCTCAACATGACCAACGACCAACAAATCAAGCAGTACTACAGTTGGTAACAGTACCAGGCGTCCAGTTGCACCCACGGCAGATAATACTTCCTTATCAGCGTATTCTACATAGTCAACATCAACGGTTGACTCGATGTCTCATTAACCCACCAAGCGGTCAGCACATTCTGCAGTGTCAGCCAACCCAACTACACTGGTCGGAATAATTATTTTGACAGGTTTGAAAGTTAAATGTACTCATATTTTGAATATAAATATAAACTTTTGGCACCTATATAAAAAGAACAACACAATTCCGTTTAAATGACAAAAAAATGGTCTTAACCCGTTAAGCACCCTTTGAAAAGATAGAAAATTTTGTGAAAGTCAAATCTTAAACTTTTTTTCCTGGGGCTTTAAACAAAAATGTTTTGATGCAAAGTTTTTTCTTAAGAAAAATGAATAATAACTGCAAAAAAAAAATTTCAAAATCTCCTTCCTTGTATCATTCTAACTTCCTTTATTATGCGGATGATCTAAAGATTTATTGCACTGTCAGTACCGTAAATGATTCCATATTGCTTCAATCGGACCTAGACAGTATCGGTAGGTGGTGTACCAAGAATAATTTGCCCTTAAACCTTTACAAATGCCACATCGTTCGTTATGCCAAACGTCCTGTAAGCATCCCATCCACTTATCACATCAATAACCACCCTCTCTCTGTTTTAAATGAAATAGTTGATCTGGGGGTACTATTTGATGACAAATTTCTGTTCAACGAACACCTGAATTTTATATTACCAAAGGCATATGCAATGTTCGGCTTTGTTAAGCGAAACGCTGTCTTATTCAATGCTTCGTATTCCAGATTGTATGGCCATGGAGGGCCAAGAAAGAATTCTTAAGGCAAACCCTTAGGGATTCTTTTTTAATTAACTCTCAATAATAGATTTCAGTTTATCAATTGTAGCCAGATAAGGATTTATCGCAGACGCAGCGCATATGTCGCAATCGATTCTCCTGCTTCCTGACGAATCTTCCTAAATTTAAAGCTCTCAGCGAACGTGTTTCGCTTTCCATCGAAGTGGTTAATTAGCACCTCTTTAATCTCGTTAAACTGAAGATCTTCCGGATTTCGTGGACTTATTAAAATTTGCAGCGCCGAATTAAGCTCTGGACCCATATGAACTTGTATGTAGTTTTCATAATTATGTATAACATCTTAAATTTGAACTGCCTGAAATGCAGCGTAAAGACCTTTTATAGAGGTACTCCAACGTTTATAAGTTATTCGCTTCAGAACTCCCCCTGACCGTATATATTCAGTAAACGATTTAGGTGTTCTTCTGGACCCGAAGCTTAAATTTGACTGCCACATAATGTCGACTGTCAACAAAGCTTCAAGTGTTCTTGGGTTTATAATGCGTTGGTCAAGAGCATTTTAAGACCTATATACAACCGAATTATTATTTACCTCCCTTGTACGTCCTATTTTCAAATATAGTTCTTCGGTTTGGAGCCCACAATACCTAGTGCACATTGACCGCATGGAGTCAGTTCAAAAAAATTTCTTCTTTTCGCCCTTGGTAGTTTGAACTGGGATCAAAACGTAAGGCTACCTTCCTAATATAGTAGACTACTATTGAAAAGACTACTATTACTATTGGTTAATTTTCCTACACTTCAATCATTTCCTACTTTAATCATTTTGAGTCCTTTGATTCCTTGATATCGATTCCATTACATTTATTTGGGAGATTAAAGCCACCAAGAACAATACGATGAATAAGATTATAGTAAGCGGACAAATTTGCATGACATATCGCAGACAGATGCAGTAAACAAATGTTAGCTTCGGACATGGGAAGTATGTATAAATATAATGAACAGAAATAAATTAAATACTTGAGAAGGGTAGAGAGTTAACTCAGAAGTCAGGTTGGATTTAATTCCATATCAAAAAAATCAAAAATTAAATATTGTCCAACCAAGCGGATTAAAAAAACGGCCTTCTGATCTTGAGATCAATGCTTTTTATACGATGTACCACACGCCTACCTCAGAAGTTATTTTTTACAGATTTTGTTAACATAATATTAAAACAAGAAAGGAAGTTAACTTCGGCCAGCGAAAGTTTATATACCCTTGCAGATCAATCCTATTCAATTTAAAACTACAAAAATGTTAAATTTAGATTTACAACAAAAAAATTGTAGCAGTTTACGTATTATATTGACGTTAATTGAACCATCCTTACTATAGCAACTATATAATATAGTCGCACGATTTATGTTAAATTTAATTCGAAATAACAAAATAAAGTTATATTCCAGAGTAGAAGAAAATACAATAAAAATTAACAAAGCTATAATTTGGTTTCTATTAATTTTTATTTCAGTTTTCCGATCGTTCCTATGGAAGCTATATGATATAGTCGTCCGAATTTTTTACAAACCGAACAGATTTTGCAAAAAAAAAAAAATTCACATTTTTGATTTGCCTAAAACTTTTTTTACGCGTACTATTTGGAAAATAAGTAAATACGTGTATCAGGATTTGACCGAAAAAAAAATGATTTTTTAAGTTGGATTTTTTTTTAAGTTTGCCATAAAATCGCCCTATTTGAAAAAGTACCCTCTCAACTATTTTCCTAATTTTTTACTCATTTCTTTCCAAAGCCATACTTAAGTGTTAAAGTTCCTTTTAAGATTCTAATTAGCATTTAGTGTGGATGATGGTTTGATGTAACCAAATCCAGGCTTGGAAACTTTTTGAAAAGCCCAATTGGCCCAGACTTCTTATAACAATGATCCTAACTTAAAATAAAATACAAACCATAGCCACATTCTAGATTTGATATTTTAAAATTTATAAATAACACAAGTGTACTTAGGGTCTTTGGCATCAAAATTGTCTATAAAAACTAGTTGGATGCATTTAATTTAAATCAATTGTATATTATAAAGTGTCATTTAAATAACATCCACCAATTTTTATAGCCGATACTATCGGCTAATATATTGGTGGCTAAGCGATTGCTGGAACACTATTAAAAAAAGGCGTTTGGCGGTGATCACTGCATCTCCTCCAAAAATGATTGGATTTCCATTCTGCTTTTACATTTGGCTTAAGAAAAGAAAAACGCGCCCCTGGGAAGGCCGATTTTTAATTTTTTTTTAAAGAATTGTTTTGCTTTTCCAAAGTCAAAAATGCGTTTTTCACCTAAAAAATTCTACTGTGGGCTTAAAAAAATACTTTAAGTTTTTTTATGCAGAAAAAAATGCGACAAATTTAAAAACGATCGGTTGAGCCGTTTAGAAATGCCGATGATCACGGACGTTCAAAACGTGGTTTCGAGAAAAGCGCACTTAAACATTGAACAATGCGGTGTGAGGTACGTAAAGTTTTAGGAGTTAGGGTACTAGTTTGAGCATTACTTCTAAAGTTTTTGTCTGATTGACTTAAAACTTTTGTTTGTATAATCGAAAAATGTTCATCTACAAGAAAAAAAATAGATTTTTTTCCAGGAAAAGTTGGTGTTGCCTTATTGGTAGATCAGGCTGGCGAAAATCCTCCAGCTGAACCCTCCACGAGGGTGACGGCCGGGCAATGGTCACTGCATTTCCCTGAGCAGGGTACTGCAATGTCGCTTGTCCTGCCTGGGGCAATGCAGTGTCCAGCTAAGGGACTAGTTCAACCCCTTGAATCAGTGTCCATGGTTGGAGGTGCCTGGCGGTAGGCATAAAACGCAAGTGGGTGGTTCCCCTGAAAACAAACCAGTATGAGCGACGAGAATGGGAAGATGACGGAGGCGCGCTGGAAGATAATCCATGCGCGACTCGTCGAGTCTTTCTGTGAACATATGGAAGCTAGAGGTGGTGGACAGGGAACAAATCCCATCCTCACTAAAGGCGAAAATGGTCTCCCCATCGCAATCCAATGGGATAAGGCGCTGAAGCTGCTTCAACGGCAGAATCCAGACGTCTTAACGGCAGATTGGATGATTCTGCACGTGACCAACCCACTACCCAGTGAGGGGGGCCAAAGTGTGGTTCTCCAAATCAACAAGGAGGTGGAGGATGTGCTGTACCCAAGATTCGGGAAGATGGCGTGGGGCATGGGTAGTGTCTACCTGCGTCACAAGAAGCGCCACCCCGAAGGCAAGGACGCACACATCCTGCAGGCAGGCGAGATGGAGAAGGACATAGGTCCTGAAGCCATCGTGGATGCCGCCCAGGACCTCGCTCGGGATGACTCGGAAGACGAAGAGGACGGTGACCGGACAGTTATAGACAACCCGTCGAGCAGAGATGAGCCAGTTGTCTCTGCAGCTCAATCTTCATAAAAGCATAATCGCATCGGCGGAGCTCCTGATTGCCCTGGAGCAAGGGCCCGTCGACATAGCCTTGGTTCAGGAGCCATGGATTGGCTCGGGCAATATCGTGGCCGGACTTAGGTCCTCAAACTAAAACATATTCTACTCACCAGCGGTATGCAGTAACAGAAACAGAAGTGACCTTATGCCTCATTACAGCTCTGACGACTTGACTACGGTGATGCTAGAAAGCGAAGAGAAGCGCCTCTTGTAAGCGTCCTGTTACATGGCACACGATGGACCGTCGCCATCTGAAGAGCTCGAATAAATAATATAAAATAAATATAGAATAAATAAATAAAATTGATAAATGTGTACCCCTTTCTAGTGGAAAGGTTTTGCCGCATGAGACACCCGAAAAATCTGTTGAAAAAAATACAGTAATGATTCCAACGCCGCATGTTGACTTAAAGTCTGGAGTACGGACTGGAACTGGTAGTGCAGCCATAAATGCTGTAGTACCAAAACCTGTCACATGCGTGGTACCTAAAACAGTCACCTGTGTACCGCAGCGGAAACAAATTTTGGTTTCTCGGTTGAATCTTGACCTTTCATCCCCGGAAATTACGGCCTATATCCGTAAAAAAGTTCAGATTGATGATCTAAAGGTTGAACGATTTAATTTTCCATATGCTAGGAAAGTATCATCATTTAAGATCGGTGTTCCCTGTGCTCATTTTGCAACGATGTGCTCAGCCTAGTTTTGGCCTGCATGCATTTTTGTTAAAGAGTATGAAGCTAGAAAAAAGAAAATTCGTTCAAAGGAAGTTGAAAACCCCTTTAAAGAGCCATCCACATCTTCATCTTTATCTGTCTCAAAATACTAGATTCTTTCCTTCTGCTTTCCTATCAGAATACAAGAGGTTTACTAAGTAAGTTGACCAAATTGTATACTGATAGTTTTTCCTTGTCTTCCCATGTTATTGTGTTCACAGAAACTTGGTTAAAATCGGAAATTCTTAGTTCCGAAGTCTTTCCAAGTAAGTTCACAACGTACAGGCTTGATCGTCCCTCCCGACGTGGAGGTGGAGTTTTAATTGCAGTTGACTCAGAATTAACGTCTGAAGAAATAACGTCCGACGGAATAATGGACATTGAATTTCTGTTTATAAAACTATCCCTTCCGGGTATTTCTATATACATAACATTTTCTTATATTCCGCCGTCATCTGAATTCCCAATATATGCAATCCAGTTAATTTCAAGTAAACTATCAGATAGAGATCAGTTAATAGTTTTAGGGGACTTTAATATACCTAGAAACATCGAATATATTGTTACCTTCAACGCAGCATGATTTTCTTGATGGTTTGCTTGATATTTCATTGTCTCAAGTAAACCATGTTCAAACTTTTTAGGACGATTACTGGATCTATGCTTTGTTTCAAGTCCAGATTGGGTCTGCTTAGTTAGAACCTCTGCAATTACTTTACCAGAAGACCCATATCACCCAGCGCTGGAGCTGACTATTGACACGGGTACAAAATTAACTGAAATATCTGAAAAGTCACCCAAACGCATCCCCTGCTTTCGTAAAGCAAACTTTGCACTTAACAATCGCTTATCGCTTACTCGGATTGGTCAACTCTGTACTTATGTACTAATACGACTGAAGCTGTTAACATATTTTATAATATATTAAACGCAGTTTTTGATATATGCGTTCCTACGTATTATCCTAAAATTTCTAACCGACCTCCGTGGTTTAGTAAAGAGTTGTCACGACTTAAAAATGTGAAGTCTAGACTCTACAAAAAGTTTAGAGCTTCCGGATCACAAGCTGCCTTTTCCCGATACTTAAGGGCTCGGTCGGATTTTACCGTTCTTAACGCTCAGTGTTACAAAAACTATTTAGCTCGTTGCAAGACACAGTTTACACTGGATCCAAAACCGATTTATAATTTTTTTAGCACAAAGCGTAAATCTTCAAGTTCCCCATTAACCCTTAAATTTGAAAATTCTTCCGCAAACACTGATTAGTCCATAGCCGTTCTTTTTGTACAGTTTTTCCAAACCACCTATTCAACATCAAGTCCGCCAGATCAGCCTTACCCATATGACATGCCTAAGTCAAACCAGTCTACTCTCCGGGTCCTGACGGAGTGTGCTCAAGTATTGCGCTGAGACTTTGTGTTGCACAAACTTAGACCATTGTAGACCATTGCACAAACTTTTTACTTTGACTTCAGAAACTTGAGATTTCCCGGATAGATGAAAGGAATCGTTTATTATCCCGCTCAATAAAAAGGGGAGCAAATTGAACGCATGTAATTACAGAGGTATTTCAATGCTATCAGCTATTCCGAAGCTCTTCGAGAACATTATTACTCCCCATTTGCAACACAGTTTTAGGTCTCATATTTCCTATTGTCAGCACGGATTTATAAAACAACCAACCTTTTGGAGTTTACTTTATTTGTGTTAAATGGTTTTAGAAAAAATCGTTAGACTGATGTGGTTTACACAGATTTCAGTAAGGCGTCTGATTCTGTAAACCATCCGATTTTAGTTTTGAAATTTGACCTCTTAGGGTTTCCTGATGACCTTCTTAGGTGGATCTTAAGTTATTTGAACGGCAGGACTCAAAGGGTCATTTTTAAAAACTCTTTTTCATCCCTAGTCCGAGTTACGTCTGGTGTACACCAAGAAAGTCATCTTGGTCCGCTCCTTTTTACATTATTTATTAATGACCTTCCTCTAGTCCTAACGAACTCACGTGTACTTATGTACGCAGATGACGTTAAGTTGTGCCTGCATTTTAATGATCCCTCACAAAGCTTAGCTTTACAATCCGATCTCAAAGCATTTCAAACATGGTGCATGAATAATGACTTAAATTTAAATGGTTCTAAGTGTAAACTAATGACCTTTTTTCGTGTCAGCCCTCACTATTCATCTTATACTTTGAGCGGTTGTGTGTTAGATAGAATAACGCACGCTGACGACCTTGAAGTCTATATGGATCCTAAACTTAAATTTTCTGATCATATGAACCTTTTAGAGTACTCTGCAATGACTATAATAGACTATAACATCTAATATCTTCTACCGACTCGCTGCCTATCCTTAAATCAACAATACTATCCTACTTAGCAAGTAATTAGTTTTACTTTACGTATCTTGACTGTATGTATTTTTAATTGTCTATTGTGAAATTGTCTTTTTCTTTGTCCGCGATTTCGTTTACTCGCCCAAAACGGTGTAGGGCTCCGCGCGTAACAAGCATTGCTTGGTGTCGCGAGGGCCACTTGTTTTTACTGACCATAGTGCATGAACGTCCAAGAGAAAAAAAAAATCTTTAGTCCTGGTTTATGTTCTTACAAAAATAGTAAAGTTACGTTGGAGCTTGATGAAGGTGCCAAGCCAATATTTTTCAAGCCTAGACAGCTACCCTTAGCCTGGAAGGACAAAGTTGAAGTTAAATTACGCTCTTTAATTGAACAAGGAGTTTTAGAACAGGTTGATAGTTCTGATTGGGGGACGCCTTTGGTTCCCGTTTTAAAACCTAATGGCGACATAAGAATCTGTGGCGACTATAAAGTTACTTTAAATAAATCATTAATTGATGTACGATACCCTTTACCTAGAATTGACGACATTTTTGCAGCTTTAGAGGGAGGCACGTTGTACTCCAAACTTGACTTAAGTAATGCATACAACCAGTTCATGTTGGTTGAAAAGTCTCAATTGATGTGCACTTGGAGCACACATATAGGTCTTTTAAAAATGAAACGTTTACCTTTCGGTATAAAAACCGCAGCATCCATTTTTCAGAAAACCATGGAATGCTTATTCCAAGGAAGTAAAGGTGTTCTAGTTTATCAAGTTGACATCACAGTCACTGGTAAAAATGTACAGGAACATGTTTCAAATTTAAAAGTAGTTCTGAGCAAGTTGAAATCGGCAGGCCTAAAATTAAATGAAAGCAAATGTGAATTTCTTAAGTCAAAAATTCGCTACTTAGGATTTTCCATAGATAACAAGAGGGAACGCTATAGTCGAGTGCCCCGACCATCAAATACCCGTTACTCAGCTAAAGCAAGCAGTCTCAAGCAGGGCAAGCTAAGCAGCCGCTTCAAAGTGGCGTCATCTACCGGCCATTTCATAATTTGATTTTTTTTAATGAGTGGGACAATTTAAAAATTTTCTTCTACATTTCCGTAGGCATTAATAACCCAAACAAAATGGCGTTTACACTTTTGCTCTAGCTTTAAAACTAGCTACAGCTTTTCGCGGTTTGTGGGCGTTAGGGAGGAGGGGGGTTTCCCACTTTGGTCTATCAATAGGTATTGAAAAAACGAATACACATTCCTTTTCCCGTAATCTAGCTTCAAAACTGTGGGTGCCACAGTTTTTCGCGGTTTGTGGGCGTTAGAGGGGGCGTGGCACATCGGCGTGAAAAACTTGCGCTGCTTATGAACCCCTAGAATCTGCATGCCAAATCCCAATCTTCTAGCTTTTATAGTTTCCGAGATCTCAGCGTTCATACAGACGGACAGACAGACGGACAGACGGACATGGCTAGATCGACTCGGCTAGTGATCCTGATATATATATACTTTATATGGTCGGAAACGCTTCCTACTACCTGTTACATACTTTTGCACGAATCTAATATACCCAATTACTCTACGAGTAACGAGTAAAAACAAAGACAGAATTGCCAGTATTTTGTTGGCACCAAATCCTAAAAACGTTTCGGAATTAAGAGCTTTCATCGGAATGGTGAATTGTTATTCCAAATTGATTAATAAATTTGCACAAATTATGAATCCATTGTATTGTCTACTTCGTAAGGATACAAAATTCATATGGTCATCTGATTGCCAACTGGCGTATAACACAATAAAAAATGAAATTACTTAGTTCACTATAATCCCGATTTACCCATCGTTCTAACGACTGATGCAAGCTGCAGTGCAGTTTCGGGCATTTTGTCACATAGATTCAAAGATGTTCTGAAACCAATCGCTTTTGTTTCCAGGGCCTTGTCAAGTTGTGAAAATAATTATAGCACACTTGGAAAAGAAGCGCTCGTCATTTTTTTCAGTGTAACAAAATTAAAACAATACCTTTTAGGCAACGAATTCCTTTTAAAAACTGATCATAAGCCGTTGCTATGGGTTTTTGGCGAAAACAAAGGTTTGCCGTTAATGGCATCTGCGCGCATACAAAGATGAGCTCTAATATTCTCAGGTTTTCAATATGAGGTTGAATATATAAAAGGTACATTAAGCATTGCTGATGGCCTATCTCGAATGCCTCAATGGAAAACATCTAAAGATAGTGAAGAATACAACTATGTAAATTTTATACAATCCAATAGTGCATTCAAATTCAATTTCAAAAGTTTTGCTCGGGAAACGAGGCATGACACAATTTTTCAAAAGTGTGCGAAGCCATTAAGAATGGATCACTATCGACTTTAAAAACCAAAGAATTTGTATATTATGTTAATAATGCTAATAAACTTTCTGTTGAGTATGACTGCATATTATGGGGATATCGTGTTGTAATTCCAACCAAGTTAAGAAATCAAGTTTTAAAATAACTTCATTCATCACATTTAGGCGTTGTAAAAAAAAATGTTAGCTCGTTCTTACATTTAGTGGCCTGGTATTGACAATGAAATAGAAAATTTAATTAGAGACTGTATTCCATGTCAAGAGCTACAGCAAAGCCCTGAAAAAAGCTTGTTGCAAGCTTCCATGGCAATCCAATGGTCAAGCTTGGAGCAGAATTCATATTGATTTTGCTGGACCAATAAAAAAATTATTATTTGTTTATAGTAATTAATTCATTTTCGAAATGGGTCGAAGTATTTAGAACTAAAGACATCACATCCACCTTTACTGTTAAGAAATTGAAAGAATTATTTTCTAGATATGGCTTGGTAGACACCTTAGTTAGTGACGATTGGAAGACAGTTTTCATCTGAAGAGTTTAAGATATTTATGGATAAAAATGGCATAAATCATGTTTTGACAGCACCAGGTCATCCAGCAACTAATGGGCAAGCAGAAACATTTGTAAAAACTATAAACAAATCTATTAACGCAAGTATCAAATCTAATGAAAATTGTGATTTTGATGTTGTCCTTAATCGATTTTTGATTGACTACAGAAATTCTATTCATTGAACAACAGGTGAGTCACCTGCAAAAATATTTTTTGGTCGAACGCTAAAGACAAGATTTTCTTTATTGAGACCACCCAAAGTTACTGAACATATGTATATCAAAGAAACAAGATATGAGTATAGCTTCGTATCGAGGAAAACGCAACGGGAGATTTGAAAAGGGTAAAAAAGTTATGGTTAGAGACTATAAAAATCCTAACAAGGCAATTTGGACTCAGGCTACTACTTCGTTCTTATTGTTGTATATTAACTCATAATAATCGTGAAATTAATATTAATTTTAATATTATCAATGCACTTTGAATTTTAAAACACAAAAATCGGTTTGAAAATGTCCTAAACCTGTTGTGGAAATGAAAATGATATTCTTTTAGCAAAAGGATATCGGTATTATCATGAATTTGAACTTAAGCAAATCTCACTTCCTTAGTCAGCTGAAATGCACACACACACACACGCACACTTGCACATATCTAATGGTTGGGGGTCTAAATACGCATTTTAGCGTGCGTGTGTGTGTACGCAACGGGGCCAATTTATGTTTTTATTTTATTTTTACAAATCCACAGTTTGTCAATAATTCAACATTTGAAAGGTAATAAGTAGTTTGGAAACATTTCGTCTTAGCTTAACGGGTTTTTGAATTAAAAAAAAATAAAAACAAATTTAAGGAAAACTTCGATTACCAAAATCTAAAACTGATCGGAGCAGCATGATTTTGCAAATAGTAAAATCATTTAAAACCCGACTTTAAATGTATATACATACGAATTTTCTTTGAAATTTGCTTAAGGGGAATTGAATAGCTCCACCGATAATTTAAAATTTAACGTTTAGCTAAAAGAATGAAGCAACAAAAAAAAATTATCGATATATTCGCATTTTTAGGCGCGCAATTTGGTGTTTTGTGGCTGCGGTATTTTTCCTTGCCTTTGCACGGTCACACTTGAAGGAACGTCTGAATAAAAAAAACAACAACACATAGGTGGGAGCCCATGACGTCACAATAAAAAAAAACCAAATTGGCGACCTTGACGAAGGGGGCTGAATTTCAAAAAAGTTTAAATGCAGTTATTTGCGGGTATCCCATAAAATTATGAAGAGCCATTTTTTAAACCATTTTGACAACATTTATAACAGAAAAATTGCAAAAGAAAAAATTAAGAAAAAAACAAATCGAATTTTGGGGCACTTTGGGGCCGCTTATGGCTCTAATTTATATCATACACTCGGCTCCTAATTATTTCCGAATTTATGGTTTTTTTTCAGATTTTTATGTCAATCCGTTCTGGGTGAATTTCCACACTGACTTTTTTAATAGTCTTCAATTATATTGATTTAGATGTCAGAAAGGCAGGTGGGGGGAGAAGCCGTGAATGAAATTGTTTAAACATTTCAATTTGTTTAAACAATATGATTCAAGTGTAGGAAATAGCAAAAGAATTAATTGATTTGAATATTTATGTTTTTTTAATATTATTTAATTTTAAAACACAAAAATCCGTTTGAAAATGTCTCAAACCTGTTGTTGAAATGAAAATGATATTCTTTTAGCAATAGAATATCAGTATTATCATGAATTTGAACTTAAGCAAATCTTACTTCCTTAGTCAGGTGAAATGCACACACACACGCACACTTCCACATATCTAATGTTTGGGGGTGTAAATACGCATTTTAGCGTGCGTGTGTGTGTACGCAACGGGGCCAATTTATGTTTTTATTTTGTTTTTACAAATCCACGATTTGTCAATAATTCAACATTTGAAAGGTAATAAGTAGTTTGGAAATATTTCGTCTTAGCTTATCGGGTTTTTAGAATTTAAAAATAAAAACAAATTTAAGGAAAACTTCGATTGTAAAACTGTTAGCAAAATCTAAAACTGATCGGAGCAGCATGATTTTGCAAATAGTAAAATCATTTAAAATCCGACTTTAAATGTATATACATACGACTTTTCCTTGAAATTTTCTTAAGGGGAATTGGATAGCTCCACCGATAATTTAAAATTTAACGGTTAGCTAAAAGAATGAAGCAACAAAAAAAAAATTATCGATATATTCGCATTTTTAGGCGCGCAATTTGGTATTTTGTGGCTGTGGTAATTTTCCTTGCCTTTGCACGGTCACACTTGGAGGAACGTCTGAATTAAAAAAACAACATCACATAGGTGGGAGCCCATGACGTCACAATAAAAAAAAAAACAAATTGGCGACCTTGACGAAGGGGGCTGAATTTTAAAAAAGTTTAAATGCAGTTATTTGCGGGTATCCCATAAAATTATGAAGAGCCATTTTTTAAACCATTTTGACAACATTTATAACAGAAAAACTGCAAAAGAAAAAATTAAGAAAAAAACAAATCGAATTTTGGGGCACTTTGGGGCCGCTTATGGCTCTAATTTATATCATACACTCGGCTCCTAATTATTTCCGAATTTATGGTTTTTTTTTCAGATTTTTATGTCAATCCGTTCTGGGTGAATTTCCACACTGACTTTTTTAATGGTCTTCAATTATATTGATTTAGATGTCAGAAAGGCAGGTAGGGGGAGAAGCCGTGAATGAAACTGTTTAAACATTTCCATTTGTTTAAACAATATGAAGCAAGTGTAGGAAATAGCAAAATAATTAACTGATTTAAATATTTATGTTTTTTAATATTATTTAATTTTAAAACACAAAAATCCGTTTGAAAATGTCTCAAACCTGTTGTGGAAATGAAAATGATATTCTTTTAGCAATAGAATATCAGTATTATCATGAATTTGAACTTAAGCAAATCTTACTTCCTTAGTCAGGTGAAATGCACACACACACGCACACTTCCACATATCTAATGGTTGGGGGTGTAAATACGCATTTTAGCGTGCGTGTGTGTGTACGCAACGGGGCCAATTTATGTTTTTATTTTGTTTTTACAAATCCACGATTTGTCAATAATTCAACATTTGAAAGGTAATAAGTAGTTTGGAAATATTTCGTCTTAGCTTATCGGGTTTTTAGAATTTAAAAATAAAAACAAATTTAAGGAAAACTTCGATTGTAAAACTATTACCAAAATCTAAAACTGATCGGAGCAGCATGATTTTGCAAATAGTAAAATCATTTAAAATCCGACTCAGAATACGAATTTTTCTTGAAATTTGCTTAAGGAGAATTGAATAGCTCCACCGATAATTTAAAATTTAACGTTTAGCTAAAAGAATGAAGCAAAAAATTATCGATATATTCGCATTTTTAGGCGCGCAATTTGGTGTTTTGTGGCTGTGGTATTTTTCCTTGCCTTTGCACGGTCACACTTAGAGGAGCGTCTGAATAAAAACAAGAAAGAAAGCTAACTTCGGCCAGCCGAAGTTTATATACCTTTGCAGATCGTTCCTATTCTATTTGAAATTACAAAAAAGTTACATTTAGATTTGCAACAAACAAAATTATAGCAGTTTACGGAGTATTTTGACATTTTTTAATCGATCCTTCCTATGGCAGCTATATAAAATAGTCATCCAATTTATGTTAAATTTAATTCGAAATTCTAAAATAATAAAATAAACTTATATTCCAAAGTAGAAGAGAATACAATAAAAATTCCTATTAATTTCCCTTTAGTTTTCCGATCGTTCCTATGGGAGCTAGATCGACTCGTCTAGTCATGCTGATCAAGAATATATATACTTTTTAGGGTCGGAAACGTCTCCTTCACTGCGTTGCAAACTTCTGACTGAAATCATTATACCGTATGCAGGGGTATCACAATAGAACAAAACCAAAAGGAATAATTGGCGACCTTGACGAAGGGGGCTGAATTTCAAAAAAGTTTAAATGCAGTTATTTGTGGGTATCCTATAAAATTATGAAGAGCCATTTTTTAAACCAGGGGTGCTCAAAGCTGCCTTAGGGCAGTGCATTTACAAACACAATTAAAAGTAAAACACACGCATGGAGTATAGACTCACACACAATCATGAAAAAGACAAAAACAATTTGTATTGTGGGCTGAGACGAAAAACAAAGATCAATGGAATTGTTGTTGGCCTGGCTCGTTACGGACAGCGACACAAAGAAGAACTTGCGTGTGCCCTAGGAAAGTATGGGATGTGCCGCTCCGTATGCTATGTGCCAAAACAAAAACAATTGTGCCCGTGTGCCATAGGACTGAGCACCCCTGTTTTAAACCATTTTGACAACATTTATAACAGAAAAATTGCAAAAGAAAAAATTAAGAAAAAAACAAATCGAATTTTGGGGCACTTTGGGGCCGCTTATGGCTCTAATTTATATCCCACACTCGGCTCCTAATTATTTCCGAATTTATGTTTTTTTTTAGATTTTTATGTCAATCTGTACTCGGTGAAATTCGACACTGACTATTTTTAAAGTGTTTAATTATATTAGTTTAGAAATGCATGTTTTTGTGCCTTTGCAACTATAAACAGTAACGTAACAGGCTACACAAACAGGGGAGGATATGACATGAAATCCTTCCTAAAACTTGAAAGTATATTCATCCAGCAACGAATAAATGCATTTTCCCAAAGTCAGCATCCCCAAATCAAATAAACTAAGTTTTTTTATTTATTCAAATAGATTGTCCATGATACTAACATGCCGACGGTACGGAGAGACTGAAGGTTGGTAAGGCACAGATATGAACCTCTATCGCTTTCTGCACCAAAACAGTCAGTGACGATCCAACGTCACTAACAGGTCATCTCTGGCATCATTGAAGATGCATCGATGTATCAAATTGGAGCAAAAACAAGAAAGAAAGTTAACTTCGGCCAGCCGATGTTTATATACCCTTGCAGATCATTCCTATTCATTTTAAAACTACAAAAATGTTAAATTTAGATTTGCAACACAAAAAATTGTAGCAGTATTATATTGACATTAATTGAACCATCCTTACTATGGCAGCTATATAATATAGTCGCCCGATTTATGTTAAATTTAATTCGAAATTCTGAAATAACAAAATAAAGTTATATTCCAGAGTAGAAGAGAATACAATAAAAATTGTATTTTTCTATTAATTTTTCTTTAGTTCCTATGGGAGGTATATAATATAGTCGTCCGAATTTTTTAAAATTTATTTCGAAATTCAGGAAATGTGAAAAAATTATATTCCCAAAAGCAATAGGTAATATGTCAAAAAACACTGAAGATATAATTTTTTTTTCAATTATTTTTACGATTATTCCTATGGGAGCTATAAGATATACTTGTCCGATCCGGCCGGTTCCGACTTATATTCTACCTGCAAGAAAGACGACTTCTGGTAGTTTCATCTCGATAGCTTTAAAACTGAGGGACTAGTTTGCGTAGAAACGGACAGACAGACGGCTATATCGACTCTTCTAGTTATGCTGATCCATATATCATATCATATATATCATATATTCCTATATATATACCTTATAAGGTCGGAAACGTCCCAAACACTGCGTTGCAAACTTCTGACTGAAATCATTATACTCTCTGCAAGGGTATAATTAGATATTGCTATCAGAGTCCTATACGAGCAGTCCTTAGATGGTTCCCGGGAGTTACAGGGTCTCGACACATTGCACAGCTTTCTGGGCCAGCGCAACCGAGTACTTGGAACAAGAGAAAAGGGACAACAATCAAGAAAGGATCATAAGGGTTCAACATGCTCATCACCATACCTGAACAATTTCATTGGGTACAGAAACAAAGACTGCTTCAGCTATGAACACAAGGAAAACGTTAGACTTCCGAGCACTATTAGACTCAGGATCACAGATAAATTGCATCTGAACAAATGGCATCGAGGCTTTCGTTTAAGCGCCACAATACATCAGTTCGTTTTGGAAGTGTTGGCGGCGGTTCAAAGGTAAAGTAAAAATACGAGTAAAGGGACTGCACAATAACTTCACAGACAAAATAGAAGCGTTTGTGCTTCCCCGGATTATGTGTGATCAACCAGCAAGGAAATGAAGTGCTTCCAACTTTGCAATTCCAAGCGACATAACCTTGTTAGACTTCGATTTTATTAAGCCAGGAATAATGGATTTGCTTATCGGCGCAGGGCAGAAAACAAAGACGGCAGGACCTATCCTTAAAAATACAAAGAAAGAAGAATAATCCCAGTCACTCGTCTTGTGCCCCTCCTTAAAGACGAAGGATCGATAAAGTGTCCTAACAATTCCATCGAAGGAGCGATGGCTGTAGAAAAGGTCTCAGTACTAAAAGTTCCAATTCTACCAACGTTATTAGCAATGCTAGGCGACAACGGATATGCGACAACCAAGAAAACGACGAGCAACCATCTCCTGTACCTACCCCACGCAGTTTTTTATTCAACTTAAGCGATCGCTAAACAGCTGTTCAGTCGCAGTAATAGTTATAAGCAAAGCATGCAAATAACTGTTGACCGTTTTATTCGCTCTACTCCCGAGAACAACCGAAATATAGCATGCGCCTTCGTTCTCTCTCTGCGCAGCACACTTCGTTTCCTTTCGTTTTGGTTTTCTGTTGAGCTCTTTACGTTGAACTATTCGTGAGACGCTCTGTTACCGAACATCGTTATATGAAATATACGAATGTCGCTCGCACAGGGTGACTTATTAAAAGACCGATTGACCTGACAAGTCTTTGGAAACGATCTTTTCCCGAATACAACTATACGAGGTAGGCCAATCGGCTGCCTGATGGTTCGGCTTTTAGTCTGTTGATGTGCTTGGGCGATATCTCCCTTTCACTCGCACGTACTATCAGTGTAGGTAAGAGTTTACTACCGATGGGACACCCTTGTAAAATTGAACTATGCGCACACACAAGCGCAAGAATTTTTGAATCGTCGTATGGTTAATTCGGCCAAAAAAAGGACTATTTTCATGAATTTTTTCACACGATATGGTTAATGTCAGATCAATTATTTCATTAGTATATCAAAGTACAACTTTTAAACTATGTTTTCAGAAATTTTCATCGAAAAAAATAAAAAAAATGAGCCGTCTGCGGTTAATTTCCGTAGGCGCCTCCAAAAAGAGAAGTTTTGCGGTGAACAGCATAACTCATTACTGGATCATCAGCAAAAGAAAAAAACAAAAGCTCCATTAGTTAAGATGTTTCTAAAGGTAACCACGTCGAGCTTTTTTTTTTAGTTTTTGGATTTTTGTTAACGCTTTGAAGTCAAACACGTGATTTTAGCCTAAAAATGTGATATATTAGTTATTATAAAATAAAAAATAATTATTAAAAAAAAATCATCGACGTCAGTACCTGCGGATTTGGGCACACAAATAATGTGCAAAATTTTAGAATGATCGGTACATTAAATTTTTAAGCCCTCATCGATATATGAAGCTTCAAGTAGCTTTTGTATGTTATCAATTTCTGAGGTAAACTTTTCAGCGGTTTTTCCTTTGTCTTTGCCATTTTTGCCTTTACTACGTCAGATGTTTCACCGACTATAGTATGTTGCATTTTTTTTATAATTGCGGTTATCGTTGTTTCATTTTGTATTTGTACAATGTGGATCCTATTATTTTCGATTTTATTACCTCAACGGACCTTTTGTTAGGTTTACTGATTTCAAAGCTGTTATAAATCGTTGAAGATAAAGTTTTGGCCCATTAAATTCTGGGATGGCGTTTGAAATATCTTTTATGTATGCCCGTTGGGCAGCTACGTCCGCCATTGTGTATTATGTTGTGTCTATTACTTTTCTCATAGAATATAATTCGTCTTCCTCTTCTTTTTCGTCTTCTGTTTCTTCTTCCTGTTCCGGTAAGGATATAACCGCAGGAACTGTTCGATTGTGTAGATCTTTATACCCTTGCAGAGGGTATAATGATTTCAGTCAGAAGTTTCCAACGCAGTGAAGGAGACGTTTCCGACCCCATAAAGTATATATATTCTTGATCAGCATGACGAGACGAGTCGATCTAGACATGTCCGTCTGTCCGTCCGTCTGTCTGTCCGTGTCTACGCAAACTAGTCCCTTAGTTTTAAAGCTATCGAGATGAAACTTTACCAAAAGTCGTCTTTCTATTGCAGGTAGTATATAAGTCGGAACCGGCCGGATCGGACAACTACATCAGGATCAGGATCACTAGCCGAGTCGATCTAGCCATGTCTGTCTGTCCGTCTGTATGAACGCTGAGATCTCGGAAACTATAAAAGCTAGAAGATTGGGATTTGTCATGAAGATTCTAGGGGTTTATACGCAGCGCAAGTTTTTCACGCCGATGTGCCACGCCCCCCTCTAACGCCCACAAACCGCGAAAAACTGTGGCACCCACAGTTTTGAAGCTAGATTAACGGGACAAGGAATGTGTATTCGTATTTTCAATACCTATTGATTGACCAATATATGAACCCCCCCCCTGCACCCCTAACGGCCACAAACCGCGAAAAACAGTGGCACCCGTCTGTATGAACGCTGAGATCTCGGAAACTATAAAAGCTAGAAGATTGGGATTTGGCATGCAGATTCTAGGGGTTAATTCGCAGCGCAAGTTTTTCACGCCGATGTGCCACGCCCCCTCTAACGCCCACAAACCGCGAAAAGCTGTGGCGCCCACAGTTTTAAAGCTGGAGCAAAAGTGTAAACGCCATTTTATTTGGGTTATTAACGCCTACGGAAATGTAGAAGAAAATTTTTAAATCGTCCCACTCAGTAAAAAAATCAAATTATGAAAAACAAGAAAGAAAGTTAACTTCGGCCAGCCGATGTTTATATACCCTTGCAGATCATTCCTATTCATTTTAAAACTACAAAAATGTTAAATTTAGATTTGCAACACAAAAAATTGTAGCAGTATTATATTGACATTAATTGAACCATCCTTACTATGGCAGCTATATAATATAGTCGCCCGATTTATGTTAAATTTAATTCGAAATTCTGAAATAACAAAATAAAGTTATATTCCAGAGTAGAAGAGAATACAATAAAAATTGTATTTTTCTATTAATTTTTCTTTAGTTCCTATGGGAGGTATATAATATAGTCGTCCGAATTTTTTAAAATTTATTTCGAAATTCAGGAAATGTGAAAAAATTATATTCCCAAAAGCAATAGGTAATATGTCAAAAAACACTGAAGATATAATTTTTTTTTCAATTATTTTTACGATTATTCCTATGGGAGCTATAAGATATACTTGTCCGATCCGGCCGGTTCCGACTTATATTCTACCTGCAAGAAAGACGACTTCTGGTAGTTTCATCTCGATAGCTTTAAAACTGAGGGACTAGTTTGCGTAGAAACGGACAGACAGACGGCTATATCGACTCTTCTAGTTATGCTGATCCATATATCATATCATATATATCATATATTCCTATATATATACCTTATAAGGTCGGAAACGTCCCAAACACTGCGTTGCAAACTTCTGACTGAAATCATTATACTCTCTGCAAGGGTATAATTAGATATTGCTATCAGAGTCCTATACGAGCAGTCCTTAGATGGTTCCCGGGAGTTACAGGGTCTCGACACATTGCACAGCTTTCTGGGCCAGCGCAACCGAGTACTTGGAACAAGAGAAAAGGGACAACAATCAAGAAAGGATCATAAGGGTTCAACATGCTCATCACCATACCTGAACAATTTCATTGGGTACAGAAACAAAGACTGCTTCAGCTATGAACACAAGGAAAACGTTAGACTTCCGAGCACTATTAGACTCAGGATCACAGATAAATTGCATCTGAACAAATGGCATCGAGGCTTTCGTTTAAGCGCCACAATACATCAGTTCGTTTTGGAAGTGTTGGCGGCGGTTCAAAGGTAAAGTAAAAATACGAGTAAAGGGACTGCACAATAACTTCACAGACAAAATAGAAGCGTTTGTGCTTCCCCGGATTATGTGTGATCAACCAGCAAGGAAATGAAGTGCTTCCAACTTTGCAATTCCAAGCGACATAACCTTGTTAGACTTCGATTTTATTAAGCCAGGAATAATGGATTTGCTTATCGGCGCAGGGCAGAAAACAAAGACGGCAGGACCTATCCTTAAAAATACAAAGAAAGAAGAATAATCCCAGTCACTCGTCTTGTGCCCCTCCTTAAAGACGAAGGATCGATAAAGTGTCCTAACAATTCCATCGAAGGAGCGATGGCTGTAGAAAAGGTCTCAGTACTAAAAGTTCCAATTCTACCAACGTTATTAGCAATGCTAGGCGACAACGGATATGCGACAACCAAGAAAACGACGAGCAACCATCTCCTGTACCTACCCCACGCAGTTTTTTATTCAACTTAAGCGATCGCTAAACAGCTGTTCAGTCGCAGTAATAGTTATAAGCAAAGCATGCAAATAACTGTTGACCGTTTTATTCGCTCTACTCCCGAGAACAACCGAAATATAGCATGCGCCTTCGTTCTCTCTCTGCGCAGCACACTTCGTTTCCTTTCGTTTTGGTTTTCTGTTGAGCTCTTTACGTTGAACTATTCGTGAGACGCTCTGTTACCGAACATCGTTATATGAAATATACGAATGTCGCTCGCACAGGGTGACTTATTAAAAGACCGATTGACCTGACAAGTCTTTGGAAACGATCTTTTCCCGAATACAACTATACGAGGTAGGCCAATCGGCTGCCTGATGGTTCGGCTTTTAGTCTGTTGATGTGCTTGGGCGATATCTCCCTTTCACTCGCACGTACTATCAGTGTAGGTAAGAGTTTACTACCGATGGGACACCCTTGTAAAATTGAACTATGCGCACACACAAGCGCAAGAATTTTTGAATCGTCGTATGGTTAATTCGGCCAAAAAAAGGACTATTTTCATGAATTTTTTCACACGATATGGTTAATGTCAGATCAATTATTTCATTAGTATATCAAAGTACAACTTTTAAACTATGTTTTCAGAAATTTTCATCGAAAAAAATAAAAAAAATGAGCCGTCTGCGGTTAATTTCCGTAGGCGCCTCCAAAAAGAGAAGTTTTGCGGTGAACAGCATAACTCATTACTGGATCATCAGCAAAAGAAAAAAACAAAAGCTCCATTAGTTAAGATGTTTCTAAAGGTAACCACGTCGAGCTTTTTTTTTTAGTTTTTGGATTTTTGTTAACGCTTTGAAGTCAAACACGTGATTTTAGCCTAAAAATGTGATATATTAGTTATTATAAAATAAAAAATAATTATTAAAAAAAAATCATCGACGTCAGTACCTGCGGATTTGGGCACACAAATAATGTGCAAAATTTTAGAATGATCGGTACATTAAATTTTTAAGCCCTCATCGATATATGAAGCTTCAAGTAGCTTTTGTATGTTATCAATTTCTGAGGTAAACTTTTCAGCGGTTTTTCCTTTGTCTTTGCCATTTTTGCCTTTACTACGTCAGATGTTTCACCGACTATAGTATGTTGCATTTTTTTTATAATTGCGGTTATCGTTGTTTCATTTTGTATTTGTACAATGTGGATCCTATTATTTTCGATTTTATTACCTCAACGGACCTTTTGTTAGGTTTACTGATTTCAAAGCTGTTATAAATCGTTGAAGATAAAGTTTTGGCCCATTAAATTCTGGGATGGCGTTTGAAATATCTTTTATGTATGCCCGTTGGGCAGCTACGTCCGCCATTGTGTATTATGTTGTGTCTATTACTTTTCTCATAGAATATAATTCGTCTTCCTCTTCTTTTTCGTCTTCTGTTTCTTCTTCCTGTTCCGGTAAGGATATAACCGCAGGAACTGTTCGATTGTGTAGATCTTTATACCCTTGCAGAGGGTATAATGATTTCAGTCAGAAGTTTCCAACGCAGTGAAGGAGACGTTTCCGACCCCATAAAGTATATATATTCTTGATCAGCATGACGAGACGAGTCGATCTAGACATGTCCGTCTGTCCGTCCGTCTGTCTGTCCGTGTCTACGCAAACTAGTCCCTTAGTTTTAAAGCTATCGAGATGAAACTTTACCAAAAGTCGTCTTTCTATTGCAGGTAGTATATAAGTCGGAACCGGCCGGATCGGACAACTACATCAGGATCAGGATCACTAGCCGAGTCGATCTAGCCATGTCTGTCTGTCCGTCTGTATGAACGCTGAGATCTCGGAAACTATAAAAGCTAGAAGATTGGGATTTGTCATGAAGATTCTAGGGGTTTATACGCAGCGCAAGTTTTTCACGCCGATGTGCCACGCCCCCTCTAACGCCCACAAACCGCGAAAAACTGTGGCACCCACAGTTTTGAAGCTAGATTAACGGGACAAGGAATGTGTATTCGTATTTTCAATACCTATTGATTGACCAATATATGAACCCCCCCCTGCACCCCTAACGGCCACAAACCGCGAAAAACAGTGGCACCCGTCTGTATGAACGCTGAGATCTCGGAAACTATAAAAGCTAGAAGATTGGGATTTGGCATGCAGATTCTAGGGGTTAATTCGCAGCGCAAGTTTTTCACGCCGATGTGCCACGCCCCCTCTAACGCCCACAAACCGCGAAAAGCTGTGGCGCCCACAGTTTTAAAGCTGGAGCAAAAGTGTAAACGCCATTTTATTTGGGTTATTAACGCCTACGGAAATGTAGAAGAAAATTTTTAAATCGTCCCACTCAGTAAAAAAATCAAATTATGAAATGGCCGGTAGATGACGCCACTTTGAAGCGGCTGCTTGGGTTGCCCTGCTTGAGACTGCTTGCTTTAGCTGAGTAACGGGTATTTGATAGTCGGGGCACTCGACTATAGCGTTCCCGCTTGTTTTTATTCTCATTAAGTTGTCTTTTAATTTATTTTTTTTAATAATTCGTAAACTAAAAAAACAAAAAAATAATTCATAAACAAAAACGACTTTAAAAATACCTATACAAGTAAAGATAGATGATTTTGGACTATTAATATTTAATTTTTTTTATTTAAAGCAAAATATTCTAAGAATATAATTTATTCTTTGGTTTTTATACCCGTTACTCGTAGAGTAAAAGGGTATATTAGATTCGTGCAAAAGTATGTAACAGGTAGAAGGAAGCGTTTCCGACCATATAAAGTATATATATTCTTGATCAGGATCACTAGCCGATCTATATTAGATTCGTGCAAAAGTACGTAACAGGTAGAAGGAAGCGTTTCCGACCATATAAAGTATATATATTCTTGATCAGGATCACTAGCCGAGTCGATCTAGCCATGTCCGTCTGTCCGACTGTCCGTCCGTCCGTCCGTCTGTATGAACGCTGAGATCTCGGAAACTATAAAAGCTAGAAGATTGAGATTTGGCATGCAGATTCTAGGGGTTAATACGCAGCGCAAGTTTTTAACGCCGATGTGCCACGCCCCATCTAACGCCCACAAACCGCGAAAAACTGTGGCACCCGTCTGTATGAACGCTGAGATCTCGGAAACTATAAAAGCTAGAAGATTGAGATTTTGCATGCAGATTCTAGGGGTTAATACGCAGCGCAAGTTTTTCACGCCGATGTGCCACGCCTCCTCTAACGCCCACAAACCGCGAAAAACTGTGGCACCCACAGTTTTGAAGCTAGATTTACGGGAAAAGGAATGTGTATTCGTTTTTTCAATACATATTGATAGACCAAAGTGGGAAACCCCCCTCCCCCCTAACGCCGACAAACCGCGAAAAACCTTGGCACCCGTCTGTATGAACGCTGAGATTTCGAAAACTATAAAAGCTAGAAGATTGAGATTTGGCATGCAGATTGTAGGTGTGCCACGCCTCCTCTAACGCCCACAAACCGCGAAAAACTGTGGCACCCACAGTTTTGCAGCTAGATTAACGGGAAAAGGAATGTGTATTCGTTTCTTCAATACCTATTGATTGGCCAAAATAAACCACCCCTCTCCCGCCTAACGCCCGCAAACCGCGAAAAACTGTGGCACCCACAGTTTTGAAGCTAGTTTAACCTGCAAACGAATATTCATTATACCCGTTACTCGTAGAGTAAAAGGGTATATTAGATTCGTGCAAAAGTATGTAACAGGTAGAAGGAAGCGTTTCCGACCATATAAAGTATATATATTCTTGATCAGGATAGCGTTCTCTCTTGTTATATTTTTGTCTTTGAGCAATTAAGGGTTTTTTTGTTGATTTTTTTTTGGGTGCAGTGCAAACATACAGACAGTACTTAAAAAAAGTTTAAACATAGCAAAGAGTGAAGTCCGTGCAAATATTTGTCCTTTAAAATAAAAATAATAAAATTATCTAACACGATGCCACCCAAACCAGTTGATGTCACCTCCATAGTGGATGCACTTTGCAGTACTAATATTTTTACCGAAAGCGAAAATCTGAAGCCGATGAGTGACGATGTTTGGATAGAGGCCAGCAATAATTTGAAGGAAATAATCAGTGCCAGGGCCGTAAATTTATATGCCCGTGTTAATCGATATGAAGCAAAGATGTGGCATATCAGAGGCGAATAACACTGTCAATAACAGCACTTTAAATTCCACGGCACCTGAAGACGATCCAGAGTACGAGATAAGCGAACCATAAAAAAACGGTCCTCTGCCCATTCTATATTTGAACCTCCAGTTGGATGAAGAGACATGGAAATCAGTTGCATCTAAAATGGTTAAGAATAAGGATTTGCGATCAAGAAACTATGTACAACCCGGCTGGACGAATACAATTGCTAAGTCCTTGTATAAAAAAGTTCCTCTTCCTTGTGCATTCAATTTTAAAAAGCCCAACATTTCGGAAAAAGTGAACAAACCCAAGGAGCAGTGCGGCATCTTGATTTCCGCCTCGGTGCCAGACACGCGAGGAATTCCGCATAACAAAAAACGGCGGTGCACAGGATCCAGACGAATTGAAATCGGGGAAGAGTTTATTTAAAAAAAAAGCGGCATTATGGAGAAAGGAAGCAACCAAGGAAATGAAAGATGACGACCCAGAGCAAAGCTACATCCCGAAGCTACCAACTTTTTGAAAACTTCGAGAAGAGGCAACTAACCGGCACCTAGGAATCACAAAGGATCTTGATCCAATTTTAAGTTTATACCTCAAGAAGTATGAGGATGAATTGGCTGGATACATTCTTGAAATCGGATTGCATGCATTTTTTTGCATTTACTGCACAGCACTATGGGAAAAAGTCGATTTTACTTGGCATAAACTCTAGTTTTAAAGATAAAAAATAAAAATTCTTGATATATACTATTAAGATTAAGGTGTAATTTCGGTTTTTATTGCTCTTTGAATCGGACCATTGCCTTCATCCACCGCCCACGACGCATATAAAAATTAATTGACAGGGATTTAAAAAAAATTGTATTTATATTGAAGAGATGGTAAAATAATTTCGGATTTTGTTAATTTTTATAATTTGCCAAAAACAAAAAAAAATTTTACAAGAAAAGTGAAATATTATCTATGAGCAGATGCCAATTTTAACTTTAACGGGGGTCTTGCTTCTCTATATGTGAGCCCTTTGTAATTAGGTTTATTACTTGACATGTCCTTTTCAATAAATTAAATTTGTAGTTTCTTAGAGCATCTTCCGAGCGTCTGTTTCTCTCCCAAAGTTCGAGAAGTTCAGCGTGTGCAAGCTCATTAGTTGCTGGACATGAGTAATTTTTTTGAAAACGTGCAAAAAGTTGCAAAAATTATTAGTTTTGCGATATGAAGGATACATTTGGTAATAACTTTGCGTTTTTACTTTTTTGCAACTTTGTGCCATTTATAAGTTATACACCACAGAGCACAAACATACTTGTTAGTTTTAAACTAAAAAGATACACATCACTATGGACGGCAGTCCATGTAGTGACGAAGCGCACCAGGAGAGTGTGCGAAGGAGACTACTATTATATAGCCGCAGGATTGAAAATCTGCTGTAATGGTCCGATCCTCGCGAGTGATACATCAAATTAAAGGTATTGCTAAAACTTAAAGGATTGCATACCAAGACCTCAAGAAAATCAATTAATTTGGGAGAAAGAGCGGTGAAAGTGTAAAAGTGAAAATTTAGAAATTTTGGATCTGTTGGGATACGTTATTTGTATTCCCACTGAAAATGCGCTTAATATGAGGGGTCAAATCAGAAAATCGGACGCTCCGTTCAAAAGTTATACCGAAAACAAATTTTTGTGGGCCTACTCAAAATGAAATTTTAATTCTGTTTATCAGTTTGTCCAAAACATGTTTTTTTAATTTCTGAAAATTTGATATGATGTTCATCAGATCGATATAAGAAACTTTAGTTCTACCACTTTTGGAAAAACCCGCTAGTTTAGCGGGAAAACAGCTATAAATAGCTAAACTTCTAAACTACTGAAGCTACAGACTTGTGCTGTGTCTCGTTTGAAAGGTATTTTGAAATGCTATAAGCGCCTCCTATATATAATTTGTGTAAATATACTATTTAAAAAGATATGCATAAAACAAATTTTTTTAAAACTTTTTTTTTTTAGCTTTTTTTTTATTTTGATTAAATACACATGATTAAATACACTTTTTAAAATTTATTTTTTCGGCACTCTGCAATAGTTCGTGTGTTCTTAAAAACTAGTCTAGCCTTTTTCCCTTTATAGGTATTGCAGTCAATCAAACAGCTGACTTTGTTCGTTTATCAACTTTAGTGTTGTTAGTAAAAAATCTATTTTTGTACCAAATTGTTATGGAGGGAGACGACAGCATATTTTCAGTATTCCAGATGCTGTCGGCGAAACACGATACCGCCAGCATACAATTTTGGCTGAGCAGGTTTGTAAGTAAATCTGGACAATTTCCACTGGAGGTCGTGTCAGATTTTTCGTTGGCCCTGCTTAACGGAATAAGCTTGAGCTTTAATGAATGTCGTCTAAATACATATATTTTAAAATGTTTTAAAAACCTATCATCGGAGGAACAGATGGATTTGCCGCGATGCTTCATTCGGCTTGATATCGCCCACCTCATAAAAATGATGTGCCGGAAAAACGTTTTTAGAGGAAAATTTATGAACGTAAAGCTACACCAATGGGTGAATCAACAACATGCGAAAGGAAGGAGACCAGAAATTATAAAAGCAGTGCGCATAGTTGCACTGAGCGAATCCTCCGGAGAAGATGAATCAGGAGATTATATTTCGAGCCACAGGAATGAAAAGTATCCCGAATAGCAACATTGTCTGTGCTGGACCTTGAAGAAAATTAAGAAAATGATTTTTTACCGGAAGAATTGGAGGAAGTTGACGGAGATGTTTCAGATTTCATCTCCAGTATTAAGAACTATGCCGAGGACTAAGCGTCAAACTGCAATTCAGCGAAGTGCCGGCCAAACCCATACTACTTGCCGAATCTGATCCCACCTCTATTAAAATTATGCCGCTACTTTGTTCTGTGGACAAATGTAATGAAGCTTATTTCAAGGATGTAAAAAATACGGACATAAGTATTTTCCACCGACCAGTGCGTGCTGGTAAATTCGTAGTGCAAAAATAAACCAAGAGGAAAATATCTCAAGAAATGCCCTAACTTCGAATTAATATACAATCGACCTCATTGGCGGGTCTGATTTTGATGTCTTTTTTTACGGAAAAAAACAACACCGTACTGTGCCACACAAATATCGGAACATTTATTGATCAAGGTCTTAATGGAATACCGAGTGCATCTACCCGCCGTTCACATAAAATAGGTGCCACGAAGGAGTGCGAGAGTCACGCATCAATACACCAACGGATGGAGCTAATGGATTCAGAAAAAGTCAAGAACCTCGGTGTTGCCAAGGCGTTGCTCACCTTTGTTGACGAAGTATGACGTTCCATAAAAAATCCTCAACTGGGTCAACAGGATTTGCAACCTTGCTCCAGATACCACAGGATATAGTAATACAGAATAGAAAATACATTCTGAGTGGCGCCATTGAATACGTCTCGGCCACTGTTGGGAAAGGTACTGTTTTTCTTACCTAGGTAAGGAAAAAGCTATTGGGCAAAAATAAATACCTAGGTAAGGTAAAGGTTCTTCAATTTCCCAGTACCTAGGTAAAGGTAAACGGTAAAAATATGGTTTTTTTAATTTTCATATTTTTTTTGTAATAAGACTAGGTTTCAGTTTACAGTCATCTAAAAAATATATAACGTTATCTTTTCATTTTATTTCAATCACAATTTAAATATAACCTTTTTTGTATCGTAACTAATATTTCAAAGAACTTGACCTCCACATCTGAACAATCTTTTAAGTTTTGCTAAGCTCTGTAGATGCTCTAAAAACGGGTATTTATAAAAAAAAGTAAAGCAAATCTTTTATAAATATCCGCTTTTAGTGAATCTACAAGTGCTTTGCGAAACAAAACAAAAAATCTAAGTTTTATTTTATATAATAATTAATGCACTTATGTTTGAATGTTTTATTTTATATAATAATTAATGCACTTATGTATGAATGTTTTATTTTATATAATAATTAAAGCACTTATGTATGTACCCATCACTTCATCAATTTATTTATGAAAGCAAAGTATATTTGGCGCGCAAAAATGTCGTATGTAAATACATTTTCACATACGGAATTTTCGGGCCAAATACCCTTTCCCTCTTGTACATATTGAGAAAAAGAAGTGCATTTGGCGGCCAAAAATTGCTTATGTAGAAACATTTGACTATATATTGTGTATATGTACACGCCGTTTGTTTACGTACATACGACATTTTTGCGCGCCAAATACCTATGGAAGTACCTTAATAATTCCAAAGGTATATAAAAATCTGTAGCTAGGTAAGGTAAAAGGTACCCAATTATTTGTATACCTAGGACAGGTAAAAGGTACCACTAAATTGTACCTAGGTACGTACTTAGGTAAAAGTATCTGGAATTGGACATTATGATGATGATATGTGCAGACAATGGCGAAAATACACTGTGTTTGCAACGAAAATGACATTCCATATTGTTATATATATGCAAGCCGAGTAATACATATTAAGTTTTCAATACGTGTGTGTGATTATTTCATATTTAAGATGTAAGAATGTTCTATTGCTTAAATAAAAAAATGTTATGATTTTAACCAGGCCTTGTTTTATTTGAATCACTAATTTTAAGCAAATTTAAATTTAAAAAAAATGTTGTTTGAAAGGGTGGGCAATCAATATTTTAGTGGGCAAATTATTTTGTTTTTGTGGGACAAATATTGTGGCCAAATTTTTTTTAGTTTTAATTGCTAAACTAAAAATTTTTTGGCTAAAAATGTAAATATTTTCTTAAAAGGTGTGGAAATTAATTTTAATTTATAATAATTATAAATTTTTAAATTTTTATTTTAATTATTCGTAAGTGGTGGCAAACAGGTGGACACATCGAAAAAGTATCTATCCACCAAAAAAAATTTTGAAAAATTCAAATTTTAAAAAGGGGTTTAAAAGTGGTATATCTTCCAAAGTTTTGACTTTTTCAAAATTCTGAAAGGTGGACACATCAAGAAGGTATGTGTCCACAAAAAACATTTTGAAAAATTCAACTTTTAATTTTTTTGAAATTTAGTAAACATCTTCCAAAGTTTTGATTTTTTCAAAATTCTAAAAGGTCGACACAAGTGGACACATCGACAAGATATCTGTCCACCAAAAAAATTTTTAAAAATTGAAATCTTTGTTTTTCGAAAACTTTTGAAATTCTAAATTTTCGAAACTGGACATGGACAAAAAAAACTAAAGGGTAGACACATGATGGACGAACAATTCCCGTTTTCAAATTTCAAAAAAATTATTTTACCCAACACAGCTTCATTAAGCTAATACCCGTCACTCAGCTAACCAACAACAGCTAACAAGTATTAACGCGAAAGGCAGAGGTACCACTGAATATGCTTGGCATATTAAGTGGGCGTTGCAAGCTTTTATTTAGGTCAATCGATAGATATTGACGAAACAAACATATTTCAGTTAAAAATTTTATTCTAACCTCAAAATTGTGGGAGCCAATTTTTCGCGGTTTGTGGATCTTTGAGGGGCGTGGCACCTTGATGAAACAAACTTACGACGCTTAGGAATTCCTAGAACCTCCGAGATCTCAGCGCTCATGCAGATAGACATACGGGTAAAGGCTATAACAATAAAATTAAAATTTTTCGCGGTGCTTTGCGTCAGGCTAAAAGCACAGAAAAACATAACTACCATGAAGTTAGTTTCCGTTCTTGTTTCTATTATTATATCCTTTTAGTGGTTTTAGTCAGAAGAGACGATTCCTACCCTACAAAGTATATATATTCTTGATCAGCATCACTAGACAAGTCGAGCTAGCCATGTCAACCTGTCCGTCAGTTTTCGCTGTCTCTCAGTCTTAAAGCTGTCGAGCTGAAACCAAGAGTTAATTTTTAATTCAATTTTAGAAAAATCTGAATGAAAATCGGAATTAGGAACGATCGGAAAATTCGTTTGTAAATTTTTATTAGGAGTTCTTCTTCTTTATTTTATTACTTCGAAATTTCGAATTAATTTTAATATCAATCGGACGACTATTTTATATAGCTGCAATAGGAACGATCAATTGAATATGTCAATATATATACGCGATTAAATCTAAATATGAATAGGAATAATTTGCATGGTCATGATCATGGTGTATAATCTTCGGCGGCCGAAGTTAGCTTCGTTTTTTGCTTATAACTTTGATTCATTTATTGGTCAATCAATAGGTATTGAAAAAACGAATACACATTCCTTTTCCCGGTGGCACATCGGCGTGAAAAACTTGCGCTGCGTATTCTGCATGCCAAATCCCAATCTTCTAGCTTTTAAAGTTTCCGAGATCTCAGCGTTCATACAGACGGACGGACAGACAGACGGACATGGCTAAATCGACTCGTCTAGTGATGCTGATCAGGAACTTTGTGGGGTCGGAGTCTCCTTCACTGCGTTGAAAACTTCTGACTGAAATCATAATACCCTCTGCAAGGGTATAAAAATCTAAAAATGGCACTGACGATTGTCATAACATACGATTTTTTACATTGAAATTTCGAAAATTTGGCTCCAAAATTTCCCAGGCCTGTTCAATAATACCTTTGTCCCGGCTTGGTGGTGATGAAAATAATTGACAAAGATACAGCCTAGAATCATTATCCTGTTGAAAGGTGCGGTCAGGCCGAGGTCGATTTTTCCCCAGATGATTTTAATTTGTGTTCTAATTTACATAGGTAAGTTTCCGATTTTTATAAACGATACCTTATTTGTCGGTTGTTTTTTGCACTTTCAGACCAACAAAAGAAACATTAAAATATATATTTTTTAATATTTTTAAATAAATATTAAATATTTTTAAAAATATTTTTTAACTTTTAAAATCGTAATGTACTTTGGAATTATGCCGTCATTAACATCATGTTTGGCCTTCCCCGCCTTTATTGTCAAATCAAATCACGAAATCTCACAATAGTGTCCTGGACAATAGACTTGACTTCTCCGACCAATCCAGTGAATTTCCGTACATTTTTCAGTTCGAAATTGAGTTTTCCAATCAACTGACGAAGTTCTACAGAAAATGGATTTCCTCGGATCCATTTTAACATTTTTTTGCAGTGTAGTGATGGTCTGCTCTTAATCTCTACTATAAAGTAATCCCAATGCCAAAAACCCAAAGCTTGAAGCAAGTTCCATAAAAAATCCGTATTCAGCGAGTGTCCGATTATTCGTTGAACCTCAAAAATCGAATTTGTTTTTGTTAGAAAACTAAGTGTTTTCGATTTTTGATTATGTTTTTGACAAAAGAAGATTAAGATTTCTTCGCCGCAGAAGTTTTTCATCACGGTGCCACGCTCACAAACCCCAAAAAACTGTGACGCCCCCAGTCCCAAGGTTTTTTTCAGTTTTACCTGTTATTACACAATTTTGGACTAGCGTCAATAGTGACATCTACACATATTGAAAATTGTCACTAAACTTTGGATGTTAAAAGTGCCATCGTCGCAAGTTTAGATGTCGTTTAGAGATGTTTTTGTTCTTTAATACTCATTGAATCTTACTGTAAAAATATCCATCCATGTCCATAGCTAAGCGACAAACGCCGAATTGGCGTTTATTTCTGGAGAAGCCGGAAGACCGAATAGATTTCCGCAATGTCCATAAAGTTACAGATTTGTCTTTATAGTAGCTAATATTAATTATTATTATCCGATAAAAAACGAAACAATAGTGATGGTGTACAAACCGTAAGCATATTGATTTGAAATTATCGGAATATAATATTGTGATAGCCCATTTACAAGATACGCTAATATAGTAAATGTACTAAGCACAACCAATTCTATAACAGCTGACTTTCCTAGTTAAGTTTTGTTGAACAGAGTGTCTGATTTTATCAGAATACAACCCACCCCAACAGCTCAAATTTTCTAAATTTGTACTTTAACCGCCTATTCTCTAAAATCAATTGGTATGAAATCCATTAAGTTTTAGCGATATCCTTCAATAAATATATCACTCGCTAGGACTGGACCATTAGAGTAGATTTTTATTTCTTCCTGTATATTCACATTAGCACACTCTCCCGGAGCGCTTCGGCCCTACGTGAACAGCCGTCCTTAGTGATGTATCCAGGACCTTAAAATAGAGTTCGGTTACGCACAGTGTTATAGGGTCTTCCCACAGAGATCCATCCACCTTCCACCATCTGTTGAACAGATGGCCCATAAGGTTTTGCCGTTCCGAAAATTTTCCAGTTATAGGGTCTTCCCACAGAGATCCTTCCACCATCCACCAACCGTTGAACGGATGGTCCATAAGGTTTTGCCGTTCCGAAAATTTTCCAGTTAGTTCCCCGTCAAAATTTGACGGACTTTGACGGGCTCTTTTATGTGATAGTTAGCCGATGATTTTTCGGTACAACTCTGAATACTTCCTTCGCTTGTTGATTTTTGGAAATTCATTATTAATATTTAGTTTGTTGTAAGCGAAAAGGCCATTGCAAGAAAATTGTTATGGGTGGGCCAAAATTTAAGCTATGCTGGGACCGAAAACGTTATTTTTTGCTCAGAACATTCAAAACATATTGTGCAATACTTAAATAATCACCAATTTTAGTTACAAGCGTAGTCTATACTACTATAATGTTTAATATTGCTTTAAATGACCAAACAGCACACAATTGGTTTTGTTTACATTCTTGCACTATTAATATTGGCTAGACAGTGGCGTAGTAAGAACGGAGTGTTGGGGTTTTGGAGGTTAGGCTCCCCCCGTCAGCAATTTGAATGCAGATTTGTTGTAGGATATGCTCTAACATTGGATATATGTTTTAAACTATTATCGTATGCTATTTATTTTGTTTTATTCTACAATAAGATTAGGAGAACAACATTATACAACTGTTTTCCCGAGTTAGGACCCCCCTTTAATAATTTTGACATGAGCAACTGCTCTTCAAGTCAGCTGTTATCGGATGGTGGAAGGTGAATTTCACATTTTTCAAAAATCCCAACCGTTTCACACGGATGGACTATATGGGAAGAGGCTATTAGAGTTGCACCGAAAAAACACCGTCAAGTTTTGACGGGGAACTAATAGCCTCTTCCAATAGAGTCCATCCGTGTGAAACGGTTGGGATTTTTGACAAATGTGAAATTCGTGTTCCCACAGAGCTTCCATCCACCGTCCACAATCCACCATCCGATAACAGCTGACTTGAAGAGCAGTTGCTCATGTCAAAATTATTAAAGGGGGGTCCTAACTCGGGAAAACAGTTGTATAATGTTGTTCTCCTAATCTTATTGTAGAATAAAACAAAATAAATAGCATACGATAATAGTTTAAAACATATATCCAATGTTAGAGCATATCCTACAACAAATCTGCATACAAATTGCTGACGGGGGGAGCCTAACCTCCAAAACCCCCACACTCCGTTCTTACTACGCCGCTGCCTAGCCAATATTAATAGAGCAAAAATGTAAACAAAACCAATTGTGTGCTGTTTGGTCATTTAAAGCAATATTAAACTTTAAAGTAGTATATACTACACTTGTAACTAAAATTGGTGATTATTTAAGTATTGCTCAATATGTTTTGAATCTTCTCAGCAAAAAATAATGTTTTCGGTCCCAGAATAGCTTAAATTTAGGCCCACACATAATAATTTTTTTGCAATGGCCTTTTCGCTAACAACAAACTTAATATTAATATTATTTTTCCAAATATCAACAAGCTTAAACATTTTAAATTTTTTCCCGCCATTGGTTTGTATATGTAAAAGTAAAATTTTCATTCATTTTGGTAAAAACTTTATCAAAATCGGTTCAGCCATTCCCGAGATATTCTAAATTTTTCTCTTACCTTGCCGTAACTCGCAGTTTTTACTATGAACCGCCCGTCATACTTTGCCAGACTTAATAAACTGTCTGGCAACACCATTTATAATTCACCGTTATATAAAAGTGTTTATGTTTGTTGTGACTATTGATAAACGAGTATTTAAACTTACAATTTTTGTTAGTATTAGCTTATAATGTAATTGTTATTTCAGTGTTTCCAAGTACAGAGATCGATTCTTGGTAGAAAGAACCGGAGAAGAAATTTTTAATTGTTTTATTAGGTGTACAAGTAGAAAACCAGTTTTTTTTCATAATTTCATTCCCAAGCTTTATAGGCGAAGGGAAATGGACTGCTGAGTCATACCCAAGGAATCCGCGGGTTCTTGTTGTGTCTGACAAGAATCTTCATCCAGCAGAGCCTCCAAGTCCGCGTGTTCAAACTTTTTCACAGGACCTGGTCGATCCTTGTCTTCCACTTCATACTCGCCGTTTTTAAACTTTGCAAACCATTTTCGACACACAAAAAAAGCATGTTCCCGTAAATTCGATATGGCCAATGTAAATGGCATGTAATTCATACCAACATCGTTTTTACACGCAAAAGTCATAAAATTTACATTAATTAAGGTCATTTTGCCGAATTATCTCTCTCGGAGACTCTCTCACTTTGAAAAAGAGAGCAATACGCCATATGGAAAGCAAAATGACGTGAGTTGAAACGAGAAAGACAGATTCGAAATTCGAACTGACGTACTTCAAACTGACGTACTTCGAACATGATGTTTACATTTCGACCATTTCAATTTTACACGGGTCTTGATCTTAAAAAAATGTAAAATTGACCTAAGTTTCGTATCGATTTTTTTTGTGTGGACACGTTTTTCACTTATACACGACTCATCATAAGTTTCTACGATCATTCGACGCGCTTGCTCTGCCGATTTTTTAAAAATATTTTTAAAAATGATTTAAGCAATGCAGCCACAAAATATATATTTTTTTTATTTTAATATATGCACCATATTGTTAGTTACAATCGGTTTTTGTAAAAAGTTGAAGCCATATTTAGTTTTTTAAGTATCGAATTTTTTTTAACAAGCCCTCGGATTTCTTCTCTTATTAGATGCTTATGGTTTTCATGCTTTTGAGTCATTTAACAGTCTGTTGACATGACTATATTTAGATAACATATAGGAATTCTTTGCTAAAATAATATTTAGGTATTTTTTATATTTTATTTATATCTAATAGAATTGGATCCTTTTCCTACGGTCGGGGTAAAAATTTACCAAGAACGGATTGACATAAAAATCTAAAAAAAACACATAAATTCGGATATAATTAGGAGCCAAGTATAAGATATAAATTAGAGCAATAAGCGGTCCCCAAAATCGTTTTTTTTTTTAATTTTTTCTTTTGCAATTTGTTTGTTATAAATTTTGTCAAAAGGGTTTAAAAAAGGTCTGTTCATAATGTTATGGGATACGCGCAAACAGTAGTTATTTTAAATTTTTATTAAAATTCAGCCTCCTTCGTCAAGGTCGCAAATTATTCCTTTTGGTTTTTTTTATTATGACGTCATGGGCTCCCACATATGTATGTGTTGTTGTATTACTTTTATTCAGACGTTCCTATAATTGTGAGTGCAAAAGCAAAATACCACAGCCACAAATCACTAAATTGCGCGGCTAAAAATGCGAGAAAGAATAGCCGATATTTTTTATTGCGCTCTCTTTCTTTGCCTTATAATCTGACTGCATTCGCCGCTAGCAGTGACAAATTTCGGCCGGTCTGTTATTCTTTCTTGCGCTTTACAGTTATGTTCAGCTAGCAACCAAAATTTGGCCGGCAAATTTTGTGTGATGCAGTGACATGTGTATGCCCTTACATTTTTTGAGCAATATTATATTTCGAAAATAAACTATTTTTTTTTTGTTTTTTAAACTTAAATAATTTTATTATAAAAAGAAGGTAATTTTAATTAAATTAAAAAAGTACATTTAACTCATTAAATGTTATTTTTAACTTTATTAGAAAATCTAATTTTTTAGTAAGGTAAAAAAAGTGGTCCTTTAATATTTCTTTATTATTAACAGCTATAACAAATTTTTATTTTACTAAACAAATAAAAATTATATAGTCGGATATTTACGGTTTCAGAAAGGGTATATGAGCATTGGCACGCGCCAAAAGCGAAGATGAAACAAAAGAAGCATGGCAAAGGTGTGAAAGAAAGATTTGGTGCAATCACATTCTTTTTGAGGATTTCCTAAGAGAAGGAGGTTTTTTGTTGCGATTGTCAGCGATTTATTTAATTTCTTACCAAGTGTTACTTAGCGTATCAATTATTTTTGTGCCAAGTGCTATGAAAATAAAGTCCGGTCAGTGCAATCTTAATGTTAAGATTTTGTGAATTTGCACCAATTTTAAAAGTGTTTTATGTGTTTCGCAAAATAACCTAGAAAGTTCGCGGGCAATTAGCCGAAAGTGGCAAGTTAAAGTGCTTATTAATAATAAATAATATTAATAAATAAATAGATACAAATACTAATACTTTTTTATATTTTTAGGAGCATTGATGAAAAATTCTGAAGACCCAAACAAGTGCCTCAGAAAGGCCTTTCTTAATATTAAAAATAAGTTGGTGAAACAAAAAACTAGAAATAATAATAGTAATAATAGTCTTAATAACACAATTTAAAAAACAAAATATATAAAATAAAATGAATTAAATGAATATAAATATATCCGTAATATATATTTTTTTTAATGAAATCGCTAATGAAATTTTGGAAAAATTCATACATGAAATCACCTATGACACAGGTGACCCGATGATGGATTTTCAGAAGTGACATTCCATTGAAAAAATTCAGAAAGTCACACGTTAAATACTAAGTGACATGTCACAAGGTGGTAACCTCTCATATAAAAAATTTGTATAAGGCACTTGTGACATCACGAGTGTCTTCGAAAAAATGTCACTCATTTTGTCACCATGGGACGGGGTAGGACATCCCGAACAAATGTCTCTATGGAAAATCACCGGTGCGTCACCGGTGTCAAATGACATGTCACGAGTGATTCATATGGTGATTCGCGAGTGAATAGTGATTTCAATGTTCCAAAAAATATAAAAAAGTATTAATATTTGTATTTATTTATTTATTAATATTATTTATTATTAATAAGCACTTTAACTTGCCACTTTCGGCTAATTGCCCGCGAACTTTCTAAGTTATTTTGCGAAACACATAAAACACTTTTAAAATTGGTGCAAATTCACAAAATCTTAACATTAAGATTGCACTTACCTGACTTAATTTTCATAGCACTTGGCACAAAAATAACACGGGTTTACAAACAAAAATTGATGTAATACGCACTTTATGAATTTATGATTTTCGGTTAAGGTACATCTCCCTGAGTAAGAAAAGGGCACTTTTAATTTTTTGTATGGTACAGTTTTTTTTTAAAGTGTAAAAAACGTTGGAAAAAATGCAAAAAAGCTGACATAAATGACTTCTTTAAAAATACACGCCTAAAAACCAAAATTATTTTTATAACTTCTACCTAAAGATACATCTTTAAGCAAACTAACAATACCATCAACTCAATTAACAACCAAAGGTTCGATTTTATATAGATTATTTCAGTTGGAAAAAAGGTGTATTACAGCCCTGTTAGAGCCCTGTTAACCTCAGTTAACAGCTGTAAACGGCCAAAAAACCAACGTTGTTCCGAGCTTAAAAAATTCATATCAAAAAAATTTACTGGCGGATAGTAACGATCATTAGGTTGTTTTTTTTGTCGAAGTACCATCTAACCATATAAGCTTTAAAAATAATTTCGGTTTTTAGGCGTGTATTTTTAAAGTAGCCATTTATGTCAGCTTTTTTGCATTTTTTCCAACTTTTTCAGCTTTGACGAAGTGTAGCTTCTTAACCAATGAATGGAACTCAATGCTGTGTATAAGAAAGTTAAAGGTAATTCTTTTACCTGTAAAATGAGTCTTTATAGCCTAAATCGGTTTACCATAGGTTAGAAATTAAAGAAGTGCAAAAAACGTTTTTTACACTTAAAAAAAAACTGTACCATACAAAAACTTAAAAGTGCCATTTTCGAACTCAGGGAGATGTACCTTAACCGAAAATCATAAATTCATAAAGTGCGTATTTCATCAATTTTTTTTTGTAAACCCGTGTAATTGATACGCTAAGTAACACTTGGTAAGAAATTAAATAAATCGCTGAGCAACAAAAAGCCTCCTTCTCTTAGGAAATCCTCAAAAAGAATGTGATTGCACCAAGTCTTTTTCTCACCTCTTTGCCATGCTTCTTTTGTTTCATCTTCGCTTTTGGCGCGTGCCAATGCTCATATACCCTTTCTAAAACCGTAAATATCCGACTATATAATTTTTATTTGCTTAGTAAAATAACAATTTTGTATAGCTATTAATAATAAAAAAATATTAAAGGACCAATTTTTTAACCTTACTAAAAAATTAGATTTTATAATAAAGTTAAATATAACATTTAATGAGTTAAATGTATTTTTTTAATTTTATTAAAATTACCTTCTTTTTATAATCAAATTATTTAAGTTTAAAAAACAAAAAAAAAATAGTTTATTTTCGAAATAAAATATTGCTCAAAAAATGTAAGGGCATACACATGTCGCTGCGTCACACAAAATTTACCGGCCAAATTTTGGTTGCTAGCTGAACATAACTTCAAAGCGCAAGAGACAATAACAGACCGGCCGAAATTTGTCACTGCTAGCGTCGAGTGCAGTCAGATTATAAGACAAAGAAAGAAAGCGCAATAAAAAATATCGGCTATTCTTTCTCGCACGTCGAAGCTGCGCCGACTGCTCTGCTGGCGTCGGCAGCGGCCGTGCGTTTGGACAAGTGAGTTTTGTCACCGACGTGACGCCAGAACTGAAGGGTATGTGCAAGTGTGCGTGTGTGTGTGCATTTCAGCTGACTAAGGAAGTGAGATTTTCTTAAATTCAAATTCATGATATTACTGATATTCTTTTGCTAAAAGAATATCATTTTCATTTCTACATATTTTCTAACTGATTTTTATACCCTTGCAGAGGGTATTGTAATTGTGTTTTAAAATTCAAAATGCATTGATAATATTAAAAAACAAGAAAGGAAGCTAACTTCGGCCAGCCGAAGTCTATATACCCTTGCAGTAAATTCCTATTTAATTACAAATTACAAAAATCTGAATTTAGACTTCCAACAATCCAAATTATAGAAATTTTTGTATTATTTTGACAATAATTGATTGATCATTCCTATGACAGCTATATAATATAGTCGTCCGATTTATGTACAATTTATTTCGAAATTCTGAAATAATAAAATAAAATTATATTCCAGAGTAGAAGAGACTACAATAGAAATTAACGAAGCTAACATTTTTTTCCTTTTAATTTTCCATTAATTTTTCGATCGTTCCTATGGGAGCTATATGATATAGTCGTTCGATTTTTCTAAAAATTTAAATCGAAATTCAGAACATATGTCAAAAAACACCGAAGCTATAATTTTTTTTCAATTAAAATTCTGATTATTCATATGGGAGCTATAAGATATATTTGTCCGATCCGGCCGGTTCCGTCTTATATACTACCTGCAATAGAAAGACGACTTTTAATAAAGTTTCAAAGCTTTAAAACTGAGAGACTAGTTTGCATATAAACGGACGGACGGACGGAGAGACAGACGGACATGGTTAGATCCACTCGTCTAGTCATTCTGATCAAGAATATATATACTTTAGGGGTCGGAAACGTCTCCTTCACTGCGTTGCAAACTTCTGACTGAAATCATTATACTTTGCAAGGATATAAACATAAATATTCAAGTCAATTAATTATTTTGATTTTTCCTACACTTGCCTCATATTGTTTAAACAAATGGAAATGTTTAAACAATTTCATTCACAGCTTCTCCCCACACCTGCCATTCTGTTATTAAAGAAATATATACGATTCTGAACAAATAACATGAGCCAGTGTCTAATTTAACGGATTGACATAAAAATCTAAAAAAACATAACTTCGGAAATAATTAATAGCATAGTGTAGGTTATAAATTAAGCGGCCCAAAGTGCGCCAAAATTCGATTTGTGTTTTTCTTAATTTTTTCTTTTGGAATTGTTCTGTTATAAATATCTACACACAATTAAAAGGACTTCCCTGGGATCTCCTGCATCACCAATAATAGCAGATATTATTATGGAGGAAATTCGAAAACCAACAGACCAAACAAGATTTCTTACAAAATACGTTAATGACCTCTTCGCAATTTTTAAGGAAACAGAAATTCAGAATACATTAAAAATACTAAACGCATATCATAAAGACGTACAATTTACGATTGAAATAGAAAATGACAATAAACTTCCTTTACTAGACGCATGTGCACACCGGATCAACAACAAAATAAAATTAAACTGGTACAAAAAGCCAATGGCATCAGGACGAATAATCAGCTATTACTCAAAACACCCAAGAAATGTAATACTAAACACAGCACAGAATCTAGCCGATCGTATTATTAATACAATGACTGACTAAGGAAGTGAGATTTTCTTAAATTCTAATTCATAATAATACTGATATCCTTTTGCTAAAAGAATATTTTATTTTAATTTCCACAACAGATTTTAGACTTTTTCTTACCGGTTTATGTGTTTTAAAATTCAAAACGCATTGATAATATTAAGGGTAGGTAGGTAGGTAGAAGTGGTGAGGTCCCCTCTGAGGACCTCCAAGTAGAGCTGAGCTCCGTTTTGATCCACATCCTCGGAAATTGTTGTCTCCGCGTTCTCTTCAGTACCAGCATGCGTCATTTAGAAAACCTAGGATTGCAGTTATCCTCTGCTTTCCTATTTCTCCCAATGATTCCAGCTGATACGTACCGAAGTATCTTGCCCTGATATGGTTTAGTGCTGGGCAATGACACATCATGTGCTCAGGTGTCTCCTGTTTGTCTGCTTCCTTGCAGCTTCTGCAATTAGCGTTGTACGGAAGCCCCATCTTCATAGCTTGCATGGCAATGGCCCAATGGCCTGTGATGAGTGCCGTGATTCTCTTAATATCCCTTTTACTTTTGGTTATTAGCTCTCGAGTTCTCTTGCTATTGATGGTTGGCCAGCAGAGTTTTGATCTCCTGAGACCCTGCTTTCCCGACCAACTTTTACTAGCTTGTGTTTTGTAGTGTTCGTGAATCCTTGCTTGGACTGTATTTAGGGATTCAGGTAGACTAGTTGTATAGGAGCCGTCTGCCGACCCCATTCGTGCAAGTTCATCCGCCTTTTCGTTTGTTGCTAGTATGTTAAGGGCCGACTTTCAATCGGCTACTAGTGTCGAGTTGGTTCTTGCTGCTGCGAGAGATTTGATAGCCGCTTGGCTATCAGAGTATATCCTTACCTTGGTATTCCTGAGGCGTTGCTGAATCGAAAGCTTGGCTGCTTCTAAAATAGCAAGTACCTCAGCCTGTAAAACTGTCGCTGATTCTGGGAGGTGGAATTTCGATTCTTTCCCCCAGCTTTCAGCGAAAATTCCATCCCCTACACCACAGTCCATCTTGGAGCCGTCAGTGTAGAGTGATACCTCATCTTGTCCGGTTACTCTGTCATTCTCCCAGTCTTCCCTCGTTGGAATGGAAGTCGTAAATCCGTTTCCAAATCTTATCTCCGCTGTCATATAATCCGTTTTGCTCTTTGCCAGATAGTAGCCTTTCCAGCATTTACTTGCCTTTATATCCAAAATAGTGTTTAACGCGGCAGCCGGGCATGATCTTAATGCCCCTGTAGCTCCTGCGCAAGCTGATCTCTGTATTCTTGTCAACTTGGTAATATTGTATGCTCTTGTCAGGGCTGGCCACCAGACTAGTGCCCCGTATGTGAGAATTGGCCTTACCACTGCTGTGGTAATCTTAGAGTGTATACCCCAGTTTTTGCCGAACATTTTCCTGCACGAGTTTTTGCCCATTCATTGAGTCGGGTAAGGGCCCCCGTCATTATGTTACTAATGACATCTGGGAATGGTCCTGATACTAGCAACACTACGTCGCCTGCGTAGGCTACTACTTTTACTCCTCCGCTATTGAGTTCTCTCAATATGTCGTTCATGTTGATAGGCCAGAGCAGTGGTGATAGAACCCCGTGTGAGGTGTGCCTCTCTTCACAAAGCGTGTGAGGTAAGCGCCACTCAGTTCGGCTGTTATCGTCCTGCTCGTGAGCATAATTCCGATCCAAGCTCTGATGTCTCCTTTAATGCCGATCGAGTTGAGGTGGCCATTGAATATTGGTTTAAATGTAGCGATTTTTCTATGTGGCAGACTACTTCGTGTAGTGCCGTCTCTGTCGATCTGCCCTTTCGGTACGCATGCTGAGCGTCCGATAGATGCTGCTTCTCGGTGTTTCCCGGATATGAATATCGATCATTCGTTCCAGCGTTTTCATTAGGAAGGAGGTAAGGCTGATCGGCCTGTAGTCCTTTGTTAGGATATGACCTCTTCTTCCTGGTTTTGGTATGAATACAACTTTGGCTTCCTTCCATAGAAGCGGTATGTGTGTTAGTCTGATGCAAGCCATGTAAATGGCTTGTAGCCACCTACTGAAAATACCGGGAAAATACCGTCTGACCCCGGACTCTTGTATTTATCGAAAGAGTTAATTGCCCATTTGATTATTTCAATGGTTATGATATCCCTTGTGTGTGTTGGTTGATGAGCCCTCTGACCTTCTGTAGGTGCTGGCTTTTCTCGAAGGTTGCCTGGAAAGTGTGTATCCACTAGTGTCTCTATGGATTCTTCCACTGTTGTAGTCGCTGATCCGTCTTGTTTGTGTAACAGAGTTGGGCTGTTATACCTTTTAGCAAGATTGGCTGAAGCATTCGTGCTTTGCTTCAGGTTAATCTGCACGACTTTAGGCATCGGTGTTGGGTGTTACGTCTGGGGTCTTGTCGTTGATGACCAGGTAATCCAGCAACTTGTTGGTGTCATCGACCTCCTCGAGAACATCATCCGGCTCTGCCAGAAAGACCTTGATCTTGGCCTTCCGTAGGCCGTACCGGATTGTGCAGTCGACCTTCTCAAGCTGCGGCAGGCAGCGCTGGTTGATGAGAAAGAGGAACGGCTGGCTCGTCTTCATCTCCTTCTCTACCTTGAGTATCGCCCAGTCCTCTGTGTGCACTTCTGGAACCTGAAAGTCAGTGGGCACGGGTCGCTTGACACGCCTGACTTGAGGGTAGGCACTTTAAAGAGCTACCCAGGTCCGCCCGACTACGATTAGTCAGCATCCATAGTCATAGCTAGACTGTGGACCTGCTTCCAGCCGCCTCACGGGGAGAGTATAATCGCACTACCATCGGTGCACACAGTTACGGCAGGGGACGAGTCCCCCGTTGGTCCCCCTGTGTACCCGACGGCTGACGGCCTTGATAGTATTAAACAAATATAAATATTCAAATCAATTAATTATCTTGTTATTCCCTACACTTGCCTCATATTGTTTAAACAAATGGAAATGTTTAAACAATTTTATTCACAGCTTTTCCTTCCACCTGTCTTCCTGTCTTTATTAATATAATCCTAATCAGGGTAAAAAATTTATGAAAACAAAATACTGAAAATAAATAATAAATCTAAAACACGAATTAATTTTCTAGATGCCCTTCCAAATCCCATAAATCATATAAATGGTTCAAAAAATATGTCTCCAGTCCGGCCGTAGACATTCACTTTAAATAACACAAAACATGTGCTTTTTGTAAAAAGAATTGAACTTCTTTTGACTTATTATTCTTCTTTTTCTCATCTCTAGCGAAATTGCAAACTGTTCATGGTTAAGTTTTTACTCCTTATTTATTGACCGTTTAGCTTAGATGGTTATATTGTACGTAAAGACAACATAGTCTATAGACCGTGGGTTCAAACCCACCGGTGTTCTTGCCAATAATGATGTTGACAGAATTATTTTTCTTTTTACTCTGTAAACTATTTTTAGGTAGAAGGTAAGCAAAGTAAAAAAAATTAAGACACCTCCATTTTTAGCTAGAACTTGGATTTGATCACAAGACCTTTAGATATATATATTTTTTTTTATGAACAAGTTATGTACAAATAACAGGGGTTGGGATGTGGGTGTCCAGTCCCGCGGAACCGCCGCTAGGCATTACTTCACGGGACGGGAAGGAGGTCAATCATCCATTAACTGGAGTTTTGGCCCTTTCTCGGTGCTCCTTCATGATGATGGCGGCCGTATTTTCCGCCGTTTTCCATGCAGCCTCGCTCGATTGCATGCGCTTCACCTGTGTGTCTGGCGAAAGATCCGGGATGTCCTCTTCTAGGCCGCGCCTTTGTCTGCTGAAGAGTGGTCACCTGAAGAAGGAGTGCTCAGCGTCTTCTATTTCCCCGTCCTTGCAGTACTCGCAGAAGGGGCCATCCGCATGCCCGAACCGATTGAGGTATGCCTTGAAGCAACCATGCCCAGTGAGCACTTGGCTTAGGTAAAAATCCACCTGGCCGTGTTTCCTGCGAGTCCATGCGTCTATGCTTGGGATGAGCCTCCGAGTCTGAGCGGCCTGTGCTGGCACTATCCCACCTTTGTTGCCAGCTCTCGGTGGTTTGGCATCGCTGTTCACGTGCGACGGAGTTTCCGGTTTGTCTCTCGTCAGCGTGTAGGTCTAGTGGTATCATACACCAGTGCCGCTTCCTCTGACACTGTGCAGAAGCAACACGAGCTCTTTCCAAGGCAATGTCGTCCGCAAATCCGATAAGTGTGCAGCCCTCAGGAAGTGGGAGCCGCAGGATGTCATCGTACATCGTACCATAGCGTCGGTCCAAGAACTGAGACTTGGGGGACCCCTCCAGTCACTCTGTGTCGGCGTTGGCCTTTGTCAGTCTCGTAGATCAGCACTCGATCCGTGAAGTAGCTGCGTATGATATCGATCAGGTACTGTGATATCCCCCGCTTTGTGAGGGCCTCCAGGATGCGACTCCAATTGGTCGTGTTGAATGCGTTCTTGACGTCTAGCGTGCACACAAGACAATAGTGTTTACCCTTTCCTGCCCATCTGGTACCTGCAATAGCATCAGAGGCGAGTCTTACCACCGTGCTGATAGCGTCTGCGGTGCTGCGCTTCTTTCTGAAGCCGTACTGCTATTTGGAGATCCCTCGTTTGGCCGCTAGTTCGCTTTCCAGCCGGTTGCAGACTATCCTCTCAAAGATCTTCCCTATTAAGTCTAGCATGCAAAGCGGGCGGTATGCCGACGGGTCGCTGGGGTCCTTGCCTGGTTTTGGAATAAGGACCAGCTTTTGGAGTTTCCAGGCCTTTGGTACTACTCGCTCTGTGATGCAACAGTTGTACATCTGCCCAAAGACCTAAGGGTGTGCGGCTATTATGTGCTTCAGCGCTGAGTTTGGTACTCCGTCGGGTCCCGGTGCCTTCCCATTTTTTAGTTTGGCTGCTGTTTCGAGGACTTCACGGTCCGTAGTTAGCTCTGCTTCTCCCAGAGTGTTGGGGTCTGGGCCTGCTTCAAGCGGTGCTTGGTTTCGGAAGAGCGACACGAATATGTCTTCCAGTTGAGCATGGTCTCTGGGCATAGGAGGTCTGCATAGTTTCCCGGTTACTAATTTATATGCAGCACCAAATGGTTGGGCGTCTGCTGCATCACACAGTTCCTTGAAGCACCTCTGCTTGCTTCGCTTGATGGCATCTTTTAGGGCCTTTCTCTGAAGAAGACTTGGGCGTGGTCAAAGCTTCTTGAGTTTCTAGCACTCTGGCTGCGTGGCATTCCTTTCTTGCTTTGGCAATGTCTTCGTTCTTCTGCGCTCCCGTTGGCCGTCAGGCCTTGTACTGCGCGAAGGAGCAGGCTTTGATTCAGCGTTCCCTCTCTGAATCGGGTGGCTCCGGGTGTGAGCGAGGTTGTGGCTCTGCCGGCTCCGGGGTCAGTGGTCGCTATGGGTGTACAGGGGTTCTACCGTCCATCTGGAAGTTATGCAGATGACCGGACTCGCAAAGGTCAGGTCGATGATCGACTCCCCTCCTGCCTGCCACTCCGTGGCCCAGGCATTAAAGTCTCCCGCGACGATCACTGGTAACTTTCCACTCGCATCGCTGATCAGGTCGAAGATGAAATCCTCAAATTCCGGTAGCATGAAGCGTGGTGGAATGTAGCAGCTGTAGAGAAACGTCCCATTATATTTAGCCCTTGCGTATCCAGGCTTGGCTAGTCGCTCGGTTAGCTGTCTGCTGTTTGGTGAGCAGCTCCAGATTGCTGCGCCGCCGTCATGGCTTTGTAGCCATACTCCGTCATGATTTCCTGTATATGGCTCACTGAGGATTGCCACATCTATGTTATTCTCCAGGACTGTTTGCCTTCTGGTATTTCGGGCAGCGTCGCTTGAGGACCGAGTGACCGGTTTCTAGAAGCCCCTTCCGAGTGCATAGCAAGCATTTCGGAGGGTTGCTGCAGTTCCTACTGCTGTGACCAGGCAGTCCGCATTTGAAGCACGTGGCCTTAGAGATTGCGTGTTTCGTGCGGCATATTCTGGCGGTATGTGCGTACCCCAAACACTTAAAACATCTGGTTACCTCCAGTTTTCGTCTGATTCTGCAGACTACCCATCCGATGCGAATTTTATCGATTTTCAGCAGGTGGTCGGCGAGGCTGGGTCTCAGCCTAATCACCGCGGATTGCGTTCCTTTCATTGCGCTTTTCATTGTTGGTAAAGCCTCTACTGGTATGTCCTCATCCAGAGAGGTGTATAGGGCCTCTAGGACTTCATCGCCTGTAGCTGACTCGTCGATATCCAGTATCTCAATCGCAGTGGTGTCTTGCATTGCCCGGACCTCTGCTTGACCTGAGAGCGCTGTCCTCATGGCCTCTTGGACCTGCCGGGTTGCCGGAGGGGTTTTGCATGCTTGGCAAGAGCTCCCCTTTTGCTGTCTTCCTGAAGCAATGCACTTTATCCTTCAGTTCCTGCAGGGCTGGTGCAGCCTTGATGAGCTTTAGCACGTCTGAGTAAGTCGCCTTTTCTGTGCACTTGACCAGAATTATGTCTCGTAGTGCCCGCTTTTTCCTTTGCTCCTTCGGTTTATTCCTTCTACTCTTAGCCTCCGTCCAGTCCCAGTTTGGGTCCGAGGGCTGCTGCCTGTTGGGCTTCAGCGACTCTTGCTGTTTCCCAGCCTTTTTCCACTGGGCTGGCTCCATGCCTTGCTTGTTCGCGCCAGGTGGTCCCGGCAGTTTGGGGTAACCGCCACCGTCATTCTTTTCCGGGGTCGTCTGGGTCTCCTTCTCCTGGTTCGGGTGGCCTTCTGCTGTTGGGTCTTGTTGGCAGCAGCATGTCATAGTGCTGCTTGGGAACCCGCTTAACTGAGTGCAGATAAGTAGCTGCAGCTTCTTCATGCGGGCCAACATCTCCTTTATAGACGCGTTGATCGTCCGCTGGACTGGCTTCTTCTCACTGACCTGATAAAGCAGGTCATCCAGGATTCCCCCGATCTCGTCTATGTTCCGGAGGTTCCCTTTGCTTCTTATGTCACCTTCGGCAGTGTTGCTTTTACAGGGACTGCTTTTTTCTCTGGCCCTCTTTGGAGTGTCAGTCTCGGCGTCGACCTGGCCTTTGGCGCTAGGTAAACTTCGTCGCTTTGGAGAAGGCGAATAGCTCGTGGCTTGTTGCTTTGGATGCATCGTCAGCCTTTGATGTTGATTGGGGCCTCCAGAATCCTTGCCCCTGTCGCCGCATTTCTTCGCGCGAGTGGATTTTCTTTAGATATATGTGTGTGAGTGTGTGTATGTGTGTGCATAGCAGCTGACTAAGAAAGTAAGATTGGTTTTCTTACAAATTTTTTAGTTTTAAAATTTAAATAGCATTGACAATAACAAACAAACAACATAATTACAAAACAACAAAAAACAAAACATAATTATTCAAACCAATAGATTCTCTTGCTCTTCCTTACACGCGCCTCATATTGTTTAAACAAATTGAAATGTTTAAAGAATCTGATTCACGGCTCCTCCTCCCACCTATCTTCCTTTTTTATTATGATGAAAAAAGCATAAATATTTGTGAAATGTTCAATCTTGATTTCCGCAGGCGAACATGCGGGCGCCCTGCTAGTAAAAAATAAAATGTAACTTCGTTTTTATACCCGTTACTCGTAGAGTAAATGGGTATATTAGATTGTTGCAAAAGTATGTAACATGTAGAAGAAAGCGTTTCCGACCATATAAAGTATATATATTCTTGAGCAGGATCACTAGCCGAGTCGATCTAGCCATGTCCGTCTGTCCGTCCGTCTGTATGAACGCTGAGATCTCGGAAACTATAAAAGCTAGAAGATTGGGATTTGGCATGCAGATTCTAGGGGTTAGTACGCAGCGCAAGTTTTTCACGCCGATGTGCCCCCCCTAACGCCCACAAACCGCGAAAAACTGTGGCACACACAGTTTTGAAGCTAGATTAACGGGAAAAGGAATGTGTATTCGTTTTTTCAATACCTATTGATTGACCAATATATGACCCCCCCCCCCCCCCAAACGCCCACAAAACGCGAAAAACTGTGGCGCCCACAGTTTTGAAGCTAGATTAACGGGAAAAGGAAGGTGTATTCGTTTCATCAATGCATATTGTTTGACCAAATGGGAAACCGGTAGATGGCGCCACTTTTAAGCGGCTGCTTGGTTTGCCCTGCTTGAGACTGCTTGCCTTAGCTGATTAACGGGTATTTGATAGTCGAGGCACTCGACTATAGCGTTCTCTCTTGTTTTCTTTGGTTTCAATAACTTTTTGTAGGCGTCGCAGTACTGAGTCGATTCAATTTTGAATGATTTCTGGAGACATCTTTTTCCAAAAGGAAGTGATCTCAAAAATGGTCTTCCCCCTGGTTTTGTTTAACAATACTAATCTTTTACGTTTCATAAGAGACCAGACGTTTTCAATTATCTATACATTTCTATTTTTCTATTATATTGAAATCTGCACTTTTAAGCTTTTAAGCTTGTTTGCTTTTGTAATATATTGTACGTCCATGGCTTTATAGGTCTTATAATCACATTCTTTTAATCACCTACGGACTATGAGCTCACTAATTGGGATCCTCACTGTTAAATAGAATTGATCTGCTGCAGATTAAAGCTTCAAAAAAACATTTTTTTTTTCCCGTATATAGACTTGGTCCTTAGTGAAATCTGTTTTGCGCTTAGCAGCTGATCGTCTTAAATTACGCATGTCATTATGGTTTTTAATCTTTTTAATTTGGTAGTGCACAGTTTTACGCGACACATTAAATTCATTAGCAATGTCTTTGACTGCTATCCGAGCGTTAAACTTTTCTACCATTGAAGATCTGGTAACCAAACTTATTTTAATAAAAAAGTTTAATGTTGATTAAAGTTAAACACAGAAGTCGTTTGAATCACGCGTGCTTAAAATTTATTTAAAGTTTCGTCAAAATAATTATGCCGACTATTATATTTCATTGATCCCTCTGGCATATTAAGCTCTGAAAAATAAATACATGTAATCAAATAATTAGGTCATGGTAATTTGTATATACATATGTATGTAGATTTTAAATAAAAAACTGTTAACTTAATTCGTGCGACGACCTAATCTAATGAGCGATCGAACGCTATTGTTTTTGTTTCCTTTATTATATTTTTTGGTTTGTATTCTTTAAGGAAAAGGTGACAAGAAGTAAAATTACATGTTTTTAAGTTTGTTAAAATTACAGTTTTAAATTGAGCTCCGAACCACCCGTCTGGGATGGCAACCCCATGGGTGAAATCAGGTGGTAGGGGCAACGGATATTTAGCATAGACACTAAAATACTGTGGAAAATACAAAAAATTTCAAAAAAAGTAAAAGAAAAAGTAAGTAAAAAATTAAGAAAAAAAAGAAATCGTAATGCGGACACACTACGATAGGGTTCGCTCTCGATCGAGGTGGTCATGCGCGTGGAAGGAAAAAATATGGCGAAGTTTATAAGTTAGTCAACACGTGAAAAAGGTTAGTGAAATAATTTTAATAAATAATTTTACGTACGGCTGCGGCCTCTCCCGAAGGTCCAGCCCGTGGGATTTTCTGTATAGAGTTAGGATACAAGGGCAAAGGATACCCTTTCAGAAAAAGTCCTAATTTTTCGTCACAAATGTTGATATCAGAACTTTTTTATGTTGATGTCTTGATATGCAATCCTTTTAGTTTTGGCGATACCTTTAATTTGATGTATTACCTATTATGATGGGCTGACGAAAATCCTCAAAAATTGAAGTACCTTTACCTTACCTAGGTATTTATTTTTGCCCAAAAGCTTTTACCTTACCTAGGTAAAAAAAACAGTACCTCTCCCAACACTGGCTATAAGGCACCAGGACTTGATGGAATATTTCCAGCCATGTTGCAGGCGTGTCTAAGCACGGGCTATATCCCAATCCAATGGAAGACCTCTCGGATTGTCTTCCTTTTAAAGGTGAGAAAGTGCAGTCACGCGAGCCCCAAGGATTACAGGCCGATAAGTCTGAGCTCTTTCATACTCAAAACTTTGGAAAAGATGCTGGATCTACACATCAGGAATGATGTAGGGAGACTTATGTCATCCAATCAGAATGCCTACACCAAAGGGAAATCTGTGGAAACGGCTCTACACTTGATAGTAGCAACCGTTGAGAGAGCCCTTCACATTAAGGAATATGCGCTAGGAGTATTCGTAGATATATCCGGAGCATTAAACAATGTCAAGACGGATACTATAATGGATCGCCTAGAAGCGACCAGCACGCACCCCGCAGTAAGCCTCAGGATAAGAAACCTGCTTAGCTGCAGGCGGGCACACAGAGGCACACCACAAGGTGGGGTCCTCTCGCGTCTTCTATGGAATTTGGTGGTCCCAAAAATAACTGCCTACGCGGACGACATAGGCATAATTATTACGGGAGTCTGTCCATCGACCCTCAGCTCCATAATGGAATCAACACTCAGGGAGATATGTGAGTAGGAGGAAAGGGTGGGACTCAGTATCAATGCGGACAAGACGGACCTCATTCTGTTTACTAAGAGATACAAGGTACCGAAATGGACCCCCCAAAAATTGGCGCAACCAGGCTGAACCCAAAAACACAGATCAAGTACCTCGGAACAATACTGGACTGCAAGCTAGCATGGAGACCCAATATATTAGAAAGGGTGAAAAAGGACACCGTGGAGAGATGGAGAGAACTCAGCGGCCGGCACTGGTCTGCATAACGGGGGCGCTGAGGTCAACCCCAACTAAAGCTCTAGAAACGATCCTCGGAATCACGCTCAGCTAACTGTAGGAAAGGCAGCACAACGTCTAGTTGCGTCAGGCAATATGACAATATGAAGCTTTAATCGCGCTCGCGAATTCGCCCCGTCTCTCGCCCCTTTCGTTAAGTTAGGCTTAAGCGTTTATATATTGAAATTAAAGAGTTAGTTGTTATATGAATCTCATTGCGCAAACTCCCTTTCGTCGTCGCCAAAAATAAAATATCAAATTTCCCTGCAATCACAAGTTTTCGCGTTGTAATACAAAATAGTATTAAATTTTCATGGTGACCCCGACGTGATTAGCAGTGGAACTCGAGTTGTTATTTTTTTTGGTGAAACAAACAAATTTATCAAATAAATCGCGCCGGCCCCCCTTTTTTAAACATTAAAGTGATTTGTTGCTGCCGATTTAATTCGTCGTTGCTGCCGCCAAATCAAATTGTTGCCGCCAATTAAATTTGTTGGAAGTTTGGAAGCTGCAGTTTCTTCGATTGCCATTGCCGCTGCTCTTCTCAATCGCCGTTAGCTGGACCAGTGTAGTTGTTGTTGCCGCTGTTAATCCGTTGTTCCTGCCTACGTGAATTCGTCGTTTCTGCCTCTGGAAAATTTTGGCCGCTGCAGTTTTCAATCGCCGTTAAGTGCTGCTGCTTGTCGCCAGTTGCTGCCTACGTTATTTCGTCGTGCTGCCGCTGGAAAATTTTAACCGTTATCACCAAATTCACCGCTTTTATCCCCTACGCACAGGAAGGAAGGCATATGGATTCGAAGAGGGAAGTTACCGACGGATGTGAATCGTCCCACCAGGTATAGAGTGCTAAAAGTTGAAAGTTAATCTGTGGCGTTTTGTAAATTGTGTTTTGGCCCATTTTTCAACTTTTTGCATTCGTGTGAAAAATTCGGTAGATAGCGAGCATTCTAACCAAGAAATAAATACAACTTGCATGCACTAACGATTATAATTCTGATACATCCATACAAATATACATATTTCGAATTATAAATACATAAGTGAATCGCTTTGGACCAAAATCAAATAAATATTTGTCGGCATCCTGGTTGTTCAAAGAATAAAATTCCCCCATTTCTCGTCGTAGTGAACACCAATTATAGCTTTGCAAAAATTAAAAGGGTAAAAGTTGGGAAGTGTGAAAATTTCTAATTCGAGAATTAAATTCCCGGCAAATTTTCGGCCGCGCATTTTCCTCAAATTTCCCTCGCTTTTCGCCATTTCCCGCGCTTTTAAGCGTCAGGTTTATATATTCGTTGCCCTTAGTTATCGGTCAGTGCATCATTCTCCGTTAGCATTGCTTTGAGCACCGCCACCCGTACACATACACACACACGCACAGACAGCGCAGCCCGTTCTTTCGAGTTCTCTTTCGTCGTTTTCGTTTCGATCGCTGGAACGGTGCAAGCGTTGCCGTTGCCTAAACGCTTGTTCGTTTTTTGGTGTTTGAGCTTGGCGTGTGCTCCCCTACACGACGTGCGCTCGCATATTATAATTATTGAATTATTATAATAAATTAGGATTCCTTAAATTAATTCCTAAATTCATTTAAATAACTCCCCTACACTGCTTGCGTTCAGCTTATTCCTCTCGTTGGTTATTATTTTTAAATTTAATAAATTTAAAAACAAATTTTTGTATACATTTACATAAATACAATTTCAAAAAAAAAAACTAAAATAAATTAAATAATAAACTCTTCGATACCAAAAAAAAAAATGCCAAAATCAGAAAGTAACAACAAGGACATCGAAGGGTTGAAAAACCAACTAGATGGATATATGAAGAGTATAGAGCGAACGCAAAAATATTTAAAGGAGGGTCGATTCTCCTTAAATACGGTTCAGTTAGAATGTCGATTAGAAATCCTAAATACGCACATTGAAAATGCTTCGCTTATACAGAATAAAATTGAAGCGAAAGATGGAGATGATGAGTACCGCGAAGAGTTTGAAGAGACTGCGATAATAGCAAAATCGTTGCTAATTTTCCTAATCGCGGAAACAAAGCTTAAGAGCGTTGACAATTTCGCTCCGCCGGCAACGCGCACACCCCAATGCCGTTTGCCGAGCGTCGCTCTTCCAACCTTTAGCGGAAAACATTCCGAATTTAAAAATTTTATAAGCCTTTTCGAAACCAATTTAACCATCTAATATTGTGTTTGGCTGGAGACGCGCTAGGAACAGTCAGGGCATTCCAAGTTACAGCGAATAATTACCCAAAAGCCCTGGCTAGCTTAAGGCGGGTGTACGATAATGATTGTTTAATTTTTTTTGACAATATATCGACACTGTTCAATCTGCCAAAGATTTCCCAGCCATCAGCTACAGCCTTGAGAAACCTGATCAACAAAGTCACAGCGCTATACGATTCTCTTTTGCCCATTGGGTATGACAAATGTATTACGAATGCCATCCTCATCCATCTAGTAATGGGCAAAGTCGATGCAGGAACTAAAAGAAAATGGGAAGAACAGTTAGATTATACTTCGCTTCCTCTTTGGAGCGAGTGTGAGTCGGCCCTAAACAAGCGCTATCAGCATATGGTTGCCGAAGAAGCGTGTAAGCCAAAAATTGTTCAGCAGAGCCAGGCTTATCCTAAGAAGAATGGAAATAGGAGTTTTTCGTTTGTTGCTGCCATTGACGACCCCGAAGTATGTGTGTTTTGCAACTCAGCAGAACATCAAGTAGGAAATTGCACTGCTTTTGCTGACCTAACAGTTCAGCAAAGATTCGATTTTGCAAAAAAGGCTCCTTTATGCATTAACTGCCTCCGAAAGGGCCACACAGTAAAAAGATGCAAATCGAAAAGATGCAGGGTGTGTAAGTCCTCACACCACACATTGCTGCACATTTACTCGCCATCAAATCTCGCGTTGCCAGCTCCTCCTCAGCCCACGCTCTTGCAGAATACTCCATCCACTTCGCATGTTATGCATGCGACTGCATCGGATAAAGTTATTCTTGCCACAGCTATCGTGAGCGTCCAAACAAAAAGTGGCGAATTAGTTTTGGCTCGAGCGCTGCTCGATTCTGGTTTACAAGTAAATTTTGTGACCGATGAGCTCGCTCAGAGACTTCAGATTAAGAGAGAGGACGTGTGTTTGAGCTTGCGGGGCATTGGTGGAACTAATGCTCAAGCAACCAAGAAAATTCACACGATAGTTAAGTCACGAGTGGGTAGCAGTCAATTGTCGTCCGAATTTTACATACTAAAAAATATTTCTGGTTATCATCCGGATCAAACGGTGAACACCAGCGGCTGGAGGGTGCCTGAAAATATTCAATTGGCAGATCCATTCTTCTTCAAGCCCCAAAAAATAGATATGCTTATAGGCGCAGACTCGTTCTTTGAACTATTGTCAGTCGGCCAGATAAAGCAAGGGCCTGAGTTTCCCATTTTGCAAAAAACAGTTCTCGGCTGGATAGTGTCAGGGAGATGTGCCTTAGAAAAAAAAAGAAACACGGAAAAGTTGGTACATCTCAGCTGCCAGGAGGAAGTGTTGGAGTCAATCGACACAACCCTGCAGAAATTTTGGTCTGTGGAGGACTTGCCGCCCAAGGCCAAGGTCCATACTCCTGAGCAGCAACTTTGTGAGCAACACTTTGAGAAAAGAGATTTTCGGTTCGTCTGCCGTTCAAATCTGACCCAAACACTCTTGGTTCATCACATGAAGTTGCGAAACGTAGGTTTTTGTCGCTTGAAAGAAGATTATCCAAAGATCCTTCTTTAAAAAAGATGTATCTGGAATTCATGGAAGAATATGAAGCGATGGGCCATATGTCTTCCACTAACGATAAAATTCCAGACAGTCCGCACTATTTCATTCCGCACCAATGCGTGCTGCGACCTCAAAGCACCTCGACAAAGTTGAGAGTGGTATTCGACGCCTCGAGCCGTACATCGACGCAGGTCGCGTTGAATGACATCTTGATGGTTGGCCCCACCATTCAAGAGGAGCTGTATTCGACCCTGCTTCGGTTCAGACTGCACAAGTTTGCGCTGGCAGCAGACGTAAAAAAGATGTATCGTCAAGTAATGGTTGACGAAGCTGACCGAAACTTTCAGCTCATAGTGTGGAGACGAGATCCATCTGAGTCTCTAAAAATCTTCAAGCTGAACACCGTGACTTATGGAACTTCGCCAGCCCCCTATCTGGCGATTCGGTGTTTAATGCGGCTTGGAGAGATCGCGCAGGATTCGTGTCCAAAAGCCGCCAAGGTCATTCAGAATGACTTTTATGTTGACGATTTGTTGACTGGCGCCAGAAGCGTTGAGGACCGGTTAAGCCTTCGAGACGAAGTTTCTCAGGTATTGCAAGAGGCAGGATTTGAATTGGCAAAGTGGTTTTCTAACTGCCCAGTGTTATCCGCATCTGAAAGCGCTGTCATGCCGCTAACGGCAGACTCAGACGTAACTAAGACCCTTGGCGTGGTTTAGTTGCCGGGTAAAGATTACTTTCAATTTCGGTTGGATGACTCTTTCCTGGATCTTCGTGCGACAAAACGAAACATACTGTCGGTGACTGCCCGACTTTTCGATCCGCTTGGCCTGTTGTGCCCTCTAGTGACTAGGGCAAAAATGTTGTTGCAGGAACTGTGGCTTCGAAAGTTAGACTGGGACGAGTCGCTGCCGATGCAACTGCAGACATCTTGGGAAGCTTTTAAGGGAACGCTGTTGCAGCTGCCCAAGATCAAGGTATCGCGATTCGTTCATACAGACGCCAAAGTCCCGGCAGAAATACATGATTTCGCTGACGCTTCCATGCGAGCATTATGTTCGCACTAGTACCGCTGAAGGTTTAAAAGTACCTTTATTGATAGCAAAATCCAAAGTAGCTCCCCTCAAGACGAAAACTTTGCCCCGCCTTGAGTTGTGCGCAGCTCACCTTCTTGCGGATCTTTATAATCGTGTAAGACCATTGCTTAATTTTCCGATCACAAAGGTGTTCCTATGGACAGACTCGGAGATCACTCTGCATTGGATCAAAACGCATCCGTCGTCGTTGTCGGTTTTCGTCTCAAACCGAGTTGCAGAGATCCAAGAGTGGTCGGAAAAAGCAATTTGGCGACATGTCCCCACGAAAGTAAACCCAGCTGACATCGTGTCACGGGGATGTGACGTTGAGGAACTCACAGCTTCCATTTGGTTCGCTGGGCCGTCGTTTTTGCTCGATGCAGAAAAAGATTGGCCTGTGAATTGACACTTCGAAGTACCTGCTGATGTCGTGTCGATGGAATTACGGAAATCAGCTTTGGCGCTTGTGGTTATCCCAGAGCCCAATTGTGTGCCTCAGAAAATAGAATCCTTTTTGTCGCACATAAGGTTTCTAAGGGTTTTCGTGTGGGTCTTTCGGTTTATTCAAAGATGCAAAAAAGTGTCGCAGCCTTTTGAAAAAAGTATTACTCCAAGAGAACTAAATTTTGCGTTCGAGAAAATAGTGGAAGTGATCCAATCTCACGAGTTCAGTGACGACATAGGCAAAATTCGGAAAAATAAACCGGTAGCAACGAATATTCAAAAACTAAGCCCTTTTCTCCAAGAGAAAAAACTAGATTGCTGTTCCTCGACATTGCTGCGAGTTGGGGGTCGGTTATTGAATGCTCCTATCCCGTACGAAGCCAAATTCCCGTTGTTGTTGTCGAAAGGGTCACAGTTTGTTAAAGCCTACGTGTCCTACCTGCACGTCACAAATTGTCATGCTGGCCCTCGAGCTCTTGTAAGTCTGTTGCGAGAAAAGATATGGTTGGTGAATGCGCAGGAAGTTTGCCGCAGAACAGTTCGGTCTTGCATTCGTTGCTTTCGGTGCAAGCCTCAACTCTTGACGCAAATCATGGGGAACTTGCCATCAGACAGACTTCGAGCTCTCCGCCCTTTTAATATCTGTGGTGTTGATTTTTGTGGCCCATTTAACACAACGTATCGTATTCGTGGTAAGCCGCCGTACAAATCATACGTGGCATTGTTTGTATGTTTTGCGTCCAAAGCGGTCCACTTAGAGTTAGTGTCCGACCTCACGATGCGTTTTTGTTGGCATTCCAAAGGTTCGTGACTCGACGCGGGATTCCGGAGAAGGTGTGGTGCGACAACGCGACGAACTTTGTCGGAGCCGATCGCCACATGAGAGAGTTCCGGGCCCGTCTGGAGGAGCAGGGGGGCGGTATCGCAACATTCGCATCAAGAAGAGGATGCGAGTTTGTGTTCATACCGCCCAGAGCACCTCACTTCGGCGGACTTTGGGAGGCAGGTGTGAAGTCTGCAAAGCACCTGTTCTTTCGGACGGTCGGCGAAGACATCCTGACCGCGGAGGAGCTCGGAACTCTCCTCACCAGCGTGGAGGCCGTTCTCAACTCCAGGCCACTCGGAGCGATCAGCACGGATCCCAACGACGGCGAAGCACTAAGCCCAGGCCATCTCCTGATCGGCGGGCCCCTACTAGCTCCACCCTCAGCAGCGCTCCCGAATCAAGTCAGCCCAACCTGCTTGCGACGATGGCGCAGTGTCTCGTAACTCAGGCACAGGTTTTTGGCAGCGATGGTCCCGGGAGTACGGGAGGTTCCAAACGTCGCCGTGGGAGCTCTCGTCGTCGTCGCCGAGGACAATCTTCCGCCGCAGCAGTGGATGATCGGTCGGATCGTGGCGGTGCACGTCGGCGCTGACGGCAAGGTCCGAGTGGCGGACGTCAAAACAAAGGATACGACGTATCGGCGAGCGGTCCATAGGCTGGCGGTGCTGCCTGTGGCGTGCTGAAGACGGTGGTCCTTCAGAGGGGGCGGTGTTTGTTTGGCGGTCAAATTTCCCTGCAATCACAAGTTTTCGCGTTGTAATACAAAATAGTATTAAATTTTCAGCCGTATTTGTTGAAAATGTTCACGGGTCCTAAAATATGTAAAAATTGTATGCGCTTTAATTTCTATAGGCTTATTTTTTATAATTATTGGTAAACCCAACTAAGCGCCCTAAACCCTTTTAATTAGAAAATAAAATCCTGAACGCTAAACCGTTTACCCAATCGATACTGTGCTTTCGCTAAAAAGTAGTTATTATTATGGAATTTATATAATTATTGTTTATACAAACTCCAGGAACACACCAGCCCGATTGGCTAATTAGTAAAAACACTTTGTTGGGGCGGGTGTGGCTTGATTGTAGTAGACGATAAGTCCCAGGACAAACGGGTGGAAAACCCGCTCAGAAATAATATTGAAAACACGGTTGAAAGAACTTCGGATTATTGCGCGACGTGCGGCTGTTTATTCGTACACTTGTAAATAGGAACTAATTAAAATGATCTAAGAGTTCTAGAGCGGCTGTTTATTCATACACTGGTAAATAAGAACTAAATAAGAACTAATCTGGAGAAAACTGTCGGTCGACACTGCCTCCAAAATATAAACGCCCTTTTGCGTGAACACACTTTAGTTGTCGTTTTAGTTAATTTTTATTTTCACAACCGCACACTATCGTTGTCTGCAAGCAACTAGTAAGGGTACGCATGTGCATAGAAGAAAAAAACCAAACCAAACTAATCTAGGAAGTATTCTAAGCAGTATTGCAAAAAAAAAACAAAAGAAAAAAACCAGTATTTAATGAAAAATATCATAGGAACCCTAAAATGTATACATTGGTACGGATGCGATCTTTTGTACCCCCATTCAGAGCCCACAGCTCAGATATCAACCCATTTTCTCGAACAAATTCCAGGAGTTTTGATGGGTTGATACTTCCTAAGAGCTCGATTGATAGACTTTTGAATCCTAAGGTTCTGCTGCTTACGTTTGTTAAGGCTGGACAGTCTGCAATAATGTGTCCTCCATATCACAGAATCTGTCCTTCTGCTGGTTATTTCTATCTTATTTAGGTGACTTTTCAGTCTGCAGTGCCCGGTTGGTAATCCGGTGACGATCCTCAGTAATTTCTTCCCTAGTTGAATAAGTTCCCTTGTATCCTTGTAGGTTGATCCATTAGCGCATACCTCCGCCTGAAATATTCTGGAGTATTGGCCAATGGATTCGTAGTATTTTATGAGTGGCCCTACCACTCCAATGCCAGCGCCTTTTTATGATAGGGATCAATCTGTGTACTATGCTATGGTGTGTTTAGCCATAGGGTGCAATCCTTCTTATTACATAAGTGTGCTGTGAAGTTATTCTCAAAGATTAATTCGGCTATCATTTCATCCCTAGGGTGAAGTATTGGTGGCACCTCACCTAACACCTGTTATTTAGAATACAACCAGGGCACGGGGAGCCCTCAGTCCTTATTCTCAGGTGGGTAGTTTTGTGTTGAAGTTTAATTACACAGTGGACTGGTGTTCTCATTGCCTCTGTCATACATACGCAGGCAAGTCCTTGCAACTTTTGTAGCTGTTTTTGTATGGTGGTGAGTTTAGCTCGTTATCATTATTTATAGCCATCTTATTATCTGAGGCCGAGTACCCCAGGGTTGCCCAGCAATTTTCCGACAGGTATATAGCGCTCTATAACATATTTCCAATGTATTCTGGACATGGGAAGCAAAGTTTAGCATACTATCTAAAGTGACTCTTAGATACTTACCTCTCTACTAGTTTCTATAGAAATTCCTAGCAATGAGATTTGTCTCATTCTCTGTAGTTTTTACTTTCTAGTAAAGGGAACGATGACGGTTTTTGTGTGATTTAGGTTAAGTATAACCTCCCTGCACCAGTATAGCGTTGTCTTGAGTCCGAGTTGGACGATGTCACAGAGTGTTTCTTCAAATTTGTCTCTGGCTATTATGACAATGTCATCGGCGTATCCCTGACACTCGACCCCTTTTTCAAAAAGTTTGCTGAGAAGATCATCTACCAGCAGACTCCATAGCAAAATCAATAAATGAATACTTTTTTATTTTGAGCTGTACATGAAGACGGCCCAAAAAGAACATGAATAGGTAGGGATTATTGTAATAAAAAAGTATACATCAATCTAAATAAAAAAAACGAATATATATTTATACATACATTAAATACATAAAATATATTTGAAAGTATTCAATTCAGTCTAAAAACAACAAAGCAAATGTTGTGAATGACATTCGAATAGTAGACCACACCGAAGATATCAATGCATTGTGGCTTTTATTGTTAATACTTATAGTAACAAGCGTTGCTCAATTCTTGCTGACATTATATATTAAGCATAATAAACTGACGTTCAAAGAAAGGTATAAGTTAGGTATCTCTATACCAACAATTCTAAATACCCCTTTGACAATACCCCCAAGGAAAGAACCAGATTAACAGAGCAAGTAGAAATAGAATCAGCTGAAGAAGGAGTCTCAGAATCAATCGAAGTTGAAATCAAAGAAAAAGATCTACACGATCGAACAATTCCTTCGGTTATATCCTTACCGGAACAGGAAGAAGAAACAGAAGACGGAAAAAAAGAGGAAGACGAATTATATTCTATAAGAAAAGTAATAGACACAACATAATACATAATGGCTGACGTAGCTGCCCAACGGGCATACATAAAAGATATTTCAAACGCCATCCCCGAATTTAATGGGCAAAAACTTTATCTTCAACGATTTATAACAGCTTTGAAATTAGTAAACTTAACAAAAGGTCCGTTTAGGTAATAAAATCAAAAATAATAGGATCCACATTGAACGAATACAAAATGAAACAACGATAAGCGCAATTATAAAAAAATTGCAAGATACTATAGTCGGTGAAACATCTGACGTAGTTAATGCAAAAATGGCAAAGACAAAGGAAAAACCGCTGAAAAGTTTACCTCAGAAATTGATAGCATACAAAAGCTACTTGAAGCTTCATATATCGATGAGGGCTTAACAGCCGAACATGCTGATAAATTCAGTACAAAAGAAGCCATCGCAACAATGGTTAAAAATTGTGAGCATGGAAGACTTAAAACCATTCTTGAAGCAGGAAACTTCAATACAATGAATGAAGCTGTCACAAAGTATATACAATGTAGTATTGAAATGACAGGAAACGCAAATTCCATTTTATACGCTCAAAAAGGAAAAAGCCAACGTGGTAATTACTACAATAGAGGTAGAGGTAGAGGCAACAATGGAGAGAATTACAATAACAATTATAGAGGAAATAACAGAGGAAGCAATAGATTAAATTATAGAGGAAATAACTACCAAAATGGAGGTTACAACTCTAATAATAAGAATGGTAATAATAACAACAGCAATGTAAGGGTAGCCCAAACGGCTTCGGAAAATTCCCAACAATCTTTAGGTACACAACAGTAGAAAATATTAAAGTTTACGCCATCAATCTCAGCCAAAAATTCCGATGGTTTTAAATACATAGGGGAGTGTAGGGTAAGGTAAAGAACTATTCGGTCTTTGAATGTAACCTTTCTAAAAATTAATATTTTTAAAAAGTGTAAAACCAGAAAGTTGCTGACATCTACTGAGCACATTTCTGTAAAATTTGGATTCGAAATTCCAACGGAGGTAAATTCTACAGTGTTTGGCGTGAACCATCCTTTTTTTGCACTTTAAAAAGTTGTAGGGTAATGTGACGACCGATTTTTTTTTTAATGTAACTTCCCCAAAAATCAATATTTTTAAAAGTGTAAAAACGGAAAGTTGCTGACATCTACTGAGCATATTTCTGCAAAATTTGGACTCGAAATTCCAACGGACCTAAATCCTACAGCGTGAATCATCCTTTTTGCACTTTCAAAAGTGCCAGATAAGGCAACGAACTGATTAATACATATTTAAACTCGATGCAGATGTCTAAAACAGAGGTCGGCAGCGCCCTATTAAGTGAGCATAGGGAATTGCTCTCCGCTGCCTCTCACGTACAATGTAGAACAGCGGTCTGCACACACACATCGATGAGTTGCCCAGTGCAAATTACACACACAAACATAAAACAAAATGTCATCGTATGTGGGTGCCGACCGCTGGTCTAAAACAATACGAAAAATAAATAAAACTGCAGAAGTTAATGTTATCTGGTAATATTATATGTATTTTTAACAAAATCAACAATAAGAATTTAAATTCTTGAATAAAACCGAAAGCCGAAGCTTTAATACCCTTGCAGTCTGCTAAAAGTCTAAAAAAACACAAGGGACAAATTTGGTCCGATTTCACTCTATTGTTCCTATGGGTGCTATAGGATATCAAAGTATGATCAAAGTATGCACAAAAAAATACGATTTGGAAAGATTCATGTCAATAGCTTTTACAATGCGCGAAATATCCTGAAAAACGTCAAGTTTTAACCGATTTCACCCTATTATTTATAAGGGAGCTATAGGATATAGACGTCCGATCGGCACGCCCTTTTACCCTGATCAAATGATGCGCAAAAAAATACGATTTGGAAAGATTCTTGTCAATAGCTTTTACAATGCTGTAACGAACTGTTTTCAACTGTTGGATCGCTACGTAATCGCTCAGAGATATTGTGTGTTCGTCCCACAAAATTTGTATTGCGTGACTGCCCGCGACCCAAGAAAATGCAGTGATATCCGATTGGGACAAATTGGAAAACTTTATTAAGTTTTTCTTTTCGCTGGAATTGGTTTCTTCGTCAGCTGGCTGTTGCGGCTTGCCTGGTCGGCGACGTGCCTTCCTCGGCTCAAGATTCACTTCGTGCGTTTCTCGGCGGTGCTCCTCGACGGCGTCGCTGCTCTCGTATCCCTTCGTGCTGATTGTGGAAAGTATCGGGATGCTCTTACAGGGATCGAAAACCGTATTTGGCAGAGTAAGAAGCTAGAATTAACTAGTCCAGTGATTTGCTTGTGGAGGAACATCACTCCGTGGCAGGTCCGACGATCCTTTAGCGAGGGCAGGCTTAAGAGACGCAATCTGTCGACATAGGATGGCAGGTGACGTTGTGGTTTCCAGTTTAACCCACGTAAAGCAAACAAAAGGAACTGTTTCTGTACCGATTCGATTAGGTCCTGATATTTAGCATATACGCACGAGCAGTATTCAAGAATCGGTCGAACAAGAGAAATGTAAAGGTGCTTTGTGGTGTAGGGATCCTCAAATTCCTTAGACCAGCGCTTAACAAATGCAAAAACCCCTTTTGCTTTACTGACAATGATGCCGATGTGATTGGTAAAGTTTAAGTTGTGGCTGAATAAAACTCCAAGATCTGTTACGGAATTAATGCGTTCAAGATCGCTCGTGCCAATGGAATAATTAAAGAGGAAAAGCCTCTTTCGATAAAAGGACATAAAGCTACATTTAGAATTATTTAAAAACAGCAGGTTCTGGAGGCACCACGATTGCAGATTGTTTAAGTCCGCTTGCAGGAGTACATGAGAATCGACGTTGGTTAAGGGCATACAAAGTTTAACGTCATCGGCGTACATCATCTCGTGAGAAGAGAGAATTACTTAAGGCAAGTCATTTATAAAAATTCCAAACAGAAGAGGTCCAAGGTGACTCCCTTGAGGAACGCCAGAAGTCACATGAACGAGGTTTGAGATCGAATTTTTAAATAATACTCTCTGGGTCCGGTTCAATAAATATGAAGAAATCCATTTCGTCAACAAGATCGGGAATCCCAAGAGCGAATGTTTTTTTTAACAGTAATTGATGATTCACAGAATCGAACGCCTTACTGAAATCTGTAAAAATGACATCAGTTTGGATGTTGGTTTTAAACGCATTCCTAATAACTGTGGTAAACTCGAGAAGGTTGGTTGACGTTGATCTACGTTTCATAAAGCCGTGCTGTGTTGGGGACATTATTGAGCTGCATTGGTGCTGAAGCTGAGCAGTAATTAACTGTTCGAAGAATTTGGGAATAGCACTGAGTTTTGCAATCCCTCGGTAGTTATCAATGTTCGATTTACTTCCCTTTTTATGAAGCGGAATTATAAAAGATTCCTTCCAAACTTCTGGAAAAAGTGAGTGCTGCAGGGATAATTGAAATAGTTTTGACAGTGGCTCACATAATGCACTAGCACAATATTTTAAAACACATCTTGGTACAAGATCAGGACCAGAAGAGAAGGATGGCTTGATTGTTTGTAGATTTTGAAAGACGTCATCTACGCTGATTATAGGCATAAACATACCATTAGAGTGCGGAAGTGAAAAGGGATACGCGGAGTGGATGAGTATGTGGACTGGAAAAATTTCGCAAATAAATTGGCAATATCGGCGTCATTAAAAGCAGATACGGAGTCGAGATGAAGGCAGCATGGAAATTGTTGAGACTTGCGTTTAGAGTTAACGAATGCATAGAACTGCTTGGGGTTATCATGAAACTCATTTCTGCAACGATCAAGGTAATTCTTGTAGCATTGGGAATTGTGAGTTATGAATTCAGAACAAGCAGTAAGGTATCTCGAATGGTCAACTTGCATCCCTGTCCTTTTAAATTTCTTAAAAAGTCTGGACTTGCAGTTTTTTAAGTAAGAGAGTCTACGAGTGAACCAAGGAGGCTTATAAGAAACATTAGGTGAGGGGAATGCAGGCACATACAAATCGAAAACCGTGCCAAGAATGCCGTAGAACTGTTTAACAATGTTAGAAGGTTCTTCATTTAATTCCATAAAGGACCAATCTACTTCGGATAAATAAAGGTTCATATCAGTAAAGTTGGCTTTACAAAAGCAACGAAAATATGCAATTTCGATTTCAGGACCTGGCAATAAATGAGCCGATGCTTCCAGAACGACCTCTAGTGTAGGGTGATACTTGTCTTCAGGACTAACAAGCGGGTCAATTCTAGAAACGTAGGCATTGGCGAATTCCGACGCAAAAATAAGGTCCAAGATTTTATTCGAGGAGTTCTGAATAGAGTTTAATTGTCCCAATGAGAGGTCGATAAGGCCATGTACCAACTCGTGAGGTAAAGTGGGAATAAGAACATTTGAGTCAGGTGATGCCATCCAGGAAATGGAAGGTAGGTTAAAGTCTCCCATAACAATAAGATGGTCGTTACTTCTGAGAGTGGATACTCTGAATATGAGCAAGATGCTGCAGATATACATTAATGTCGGACCGTGGTGGAATATACGAGCATGAGACGTAAACAAAATAGTCATGAACGTTAATATGAACAGCACATAAGTAAATTAGATTTGGATAGTTTCATATCAATAGCTTTTAGACTGCAAAAAAATTGATATTTTGACAGCTTTTAACTATTGTTCCTATGGGAGCTATAAGATATAGACATCCGATCGGCAAGCGCCTTTACCCTGATAAAGGTATGCACAAAAAATACGATTTGGAAAGATTCATGTCAATAGCTTTTAGACTGCGCAAAATATCCTGAAAAAAACAAATTTTTACCGATTTCACCCTATTATTCCTATGGGAGCTATAGGATATAGACTTCCAATCGTCACGCGCTTTTACCCTGATCAAGGTTTTCGCAAAAAAATACGATTTGGAAAGATTCATGTCAATAGCTTTTACAATGCGCGAAAAATCTTCATTTTTTGAAAGCTATGTATATCCGATTGTTCCCATGGGAGCTATAGGATATAGACGTGCAATCGGCACGCGCTTTTACCTAGATCAAGGCATGCGCAAAAAAGTACGATTTGGAAAGATTCATACCAATAGCCTTTATAATGCGCAAAATATCCAGAAAAACGTCAAATTTTAACCGATTTCACCCTATTATTCCTATGGGAGCTATAGGATATAGACGTCCAATCGGCACGCGCTTTTACCCTGATCAACGTATGCGCAAAAAAATACGATTTGGAAAGATTGATGTTAATAGCTTTTACAATGCGCAAAATATCCTGAAAAACGTCAAGTTTTAACCGATTTCACCCTATTATTTATATGGGAGCTATAGGATATAGACGTCCGATCGGCACGCGCTTTAACCCTGATCAAGGTATGCGCAAAAAAATACGATTTGGAATGATTCATGTCAATAGCTTTTACAATGCGCGAAATACCCTGAAAAACGTCAAATTTTAACCGATTTCACCCTATTATTTATATGGGAGCTATAGGATATAGACGTCCGATCGGCACGCGCTTTAACCCTGATCAAGGTACGCAAAAAAATACGATTTGGAAAGATTCATGTCAATAGCTTTTACAATGCGCGAAATACCCTGAAAAACGTCAAATTTTACCCGATTTCACCCTATTATTCCTATGGGGGCTATAGGATATAGACGTCCGATCGCTTTTACAATGCGCGAAAAATCTTAATTTGTTGAAAGCTATGTATATCCGATTGTTCCTATGGGAGCTATAGGATATAGACGTCCGATCGGGTCGGTTTTCAAACTTGATCTGCGTACACATGTTTTAGGACGACTGTGAAAGATTCAAATCGCTATCTTTTAAACTGAGCTCGCAAACGGTATTGAAACAGACGGACAGACGGACATGGCTATATCGACTCCCCTATTGATACTGATCAAGAATATATATACTTTATGGGGTCGGAAACGTCTCCTTCACTGCTTTACAAACTTCTGACCAAAATAATAATACCCTCTGCAAGGGTATAAAAAATTCGTCACAATACCCTATAAAATGTTAGTCACGATACCCTACAAGGTAGACTTGGAGCAAACACGGTGTCACTCTCGACCGGCGCAAAAGAAAAAAACGCGAAGTATCAAAAACTGTTGATAAAGATCTCATTTATACGTGCATATACTTACCTGATTTTATTTTCCACTTATCTTCGCTCTGGCACTGCTGAAACACAAGTAAATTGAATAGCTTTTCTAGTTTGGGCACCAGATTTTTAGCGAAAATTACCTCACGAAGAAATTACGGAACTTCTTATTAATATTACTATAAATACATTGTCAGCACGATAAGGGGAGACGACTACATTTATTTGAAATTTTTGTTGTGACGTCATATATACGATTCGACGAGTTCGTCAAATTACCCTACTAACACACACATTACCCTAAAGTGTCATAAAACGGCATTTTGAAAAATAGGTCTGTAAGTTGTGACACTTTTTAAAATGAATAAAACTCATACCAAAAGTACTTAAAACTTAAATTAACTATTTATTTATGTTAATTTAACCAAAGTGTGCCAAACGATCTTAGATCTAACGTTGGTATCAGATTCACTAGTAAGTGCAGTCAGTAACTGGTTCGTCTCCGACCAGCACTCTTTCTCAGACCATAGATTCATTGAAACAATATTGTCCCTTGATTCACCCTTGCCGGTCGGCTTCGCAAACCCCAGAAGGGCTGACTGGCCCATGTACAAAGAAGTGCTGACGAATATCCTTCCCATGGAACCGCCAGAAAGCACTACTGATCCACATGAGCTGGATAAAACAGTAGACATATTCACAAATGCGTGCAACTCGGCTTTCAAAGTTGCATGCCCAATAGGGAAACCAAGAGGGAAGAAAAAACCCCTCTGGTGGACGCAACAACTATCAATCCTCAGATCCAGCTGCAGAGGCCTGTTTAACAGAGCAAAGGCAGGAAACGAGAAAATGAACTGGCAATGCTACAAGCGCGAATTAGCCTCGTACAAAAAGGCCCTTAGAAGAGCGAAACGAGCCGCATGGCACACTTTCTGCTCTGATATAGAAGAAACGACTGATGCTGCAAGGCTCAGGAAAATACTCTCCAAGACAGCCGCGCCCCTAGGCTATCTACAGAAAGCGAATGGATCCTGGTCAGACTCTAGCAACGAGTCCCTAGACCTACTTCTAGACGCTCACTTCCCGGGAAGCCAACAAACTGGGCAACCTCCAGAAAGAATTGGCGGAGAAGGGATCAATCTAGATCTCCTCATATCAGACCGCAATATTAAATGGGCCATTCAAACCTTACAAATCGCCGGGACCAGACGGTATAACACTGGTACATATCCAACAAGCTGATCAGCTAGCTATAAACTGGCTTAGTAAAATCTTCCGCACCATTTTGGCGGTAGGAGAGCTACCAACCGGATGGCGGGAAACGAAAGTGGTCTTCATTCCCAAGGCAGGAAAGGCCACCCACACCACAGCAAAGGACTTCAGGCCAATAAGCCTGACATCTTTCCTGCTCAAAAGCTTCGAGAGGCTGTTAAGCCTACACCTGAGAGCCACCATAAACCCGGCACAACTGTCCGAGGCACAACACGCCTACACCAAGGGTAAGTCAACCGAATCGGCGCTACATGTCGTGGTAAGTAGCATCGAGAAATCACTCAACAATAAGGAGTACACACTGATCGCATTCCTAGACATAGAGGGAGCTTTCAACAACGTACTACCCACAGCAATAACGGATTCACTCACTGAACTGGGGGTTGAGGCTCAACTAGTGGGGCTGATCCATAAACTGCTGATAAGCAGAATGGTCACAGCCGCACTAGGGGCCTCAACTCAAACTAGACTAGTGAACAGAGGAACCCCACAAGGGGGCGTTTTATCCCCCCTTCTGTGGAACATCGCAGTAAATAGACTACTGCGAATTCTGGAAGGAGGAGGATGCAAAGTGGTGGCATACGCAGCCGATGTCGCCATCATTTTTAATGGTAAGTATCCACAAACACTCTGCGATCTTATGACCGCAAAACTAAAAATACTATCGGAATGGACGATAAAAAACGGACTCGGGGTAAATCCCTCAAAAACGGAGCTTGTCTTATTTACGAATAGGTACAAGATCCCACAACTCAACCCACCCACACTAAATAACTGCAATCTCTCTTTTAGCGAGCACGCCAGATACCTGGGGTTGGTATTAGATAAGCGCCTTAAATGGGGCTTGAACAACCAAGAGAGAACCAAAAAGGCAACCATTGCACTTTACTCCTGTAAAAAGGCAATTGGGCTAAGATGGGGTATGTCACCCAAAATTGTAAACTGGATCTACACAGCGGTAGTCAAGCCAATCCTCCTATACGGAGTGGCTTTATGGTGGACCGCTCTACAAAAACGATGTATCCTAACTCCACTAAACAAAGTACAGCAGATGGCGGCTCTGTGTATTTGTGGAGCTCCTAAAACTACCCGAAACGAAGCGCTGAATGCGATCTTGAACCTCCCGAGCCTGGACTTGGCAGGCATGGAAAGGGCAAAATCGACAGCCATTCGACTAAGGGATAGTGGGCAATGGAAAACCCAATTTTACGGTCATGCCAATATACTTCAGCATGATAAGTCGATTCCGAAGAAAACGGACCTATGCAAACCTCATGAGTATAAACACACACCCTTCGAGGCCCTGATCCCAGATAGGGAGGAATGGCAGCAGGGCAGACCAGGCTCGCCAGACGCAATCTGCTTTTACACAGATGGCTCAAAATTGGACGGACACGTTGGCGGTGGGGTATACTCCGAACAATTAGACATCAGGAAGTCAATTAGATTCCCGGACCACTGTAGCGTCTTCCAAGCGGAAGTACACGCTATAAAGGAGTTCGAGCCCTTACAGGCCACTGGCTAGTCGGCACACATGCCGGTAGACTAAAAGCCCCAAAAAATGACTTTTGTAGAAGCTGCAGGGACGAGGAAGAAGAAGAAACGGTGGAACACCTTCTCTGCTTCTGCCCAGCCCTCTGCAGACTTAGACTGAAGCACTTAGGATACCCTTTCCTTAACGATCTGACCGAAATATCGGAGATCAATCTCAAGGATTTAAACTCCTTTGTAAAATCTTCAGGGTGGAAGACATGCTAATCATCATGAGATGCTCTCTAGGCCTCTAGGACGAGACATAAGAGACAGGGGATCCCGGAAAAAAAGGGACAACGAGATCATACGGTATCACAACGGACCCACAGAGGTCTAAGTGGGCCAGACGATAGTCTGACAGCCGTTCTAACCTAACCTAACCTATGTTAATTTAATCAATTTTAGTTCGTTTTGACTTATTTCCCGTCCATTTCTAAAAAACTTTGATTAAATAACAAAAAATCCAAAATGCTATTTAAACGATCACATTTTCCCTAATTTCAGAGAAATTTACTGTGTAGAAAGCGACCTCTGTCGAGCTGAGTTCTTTTTGTATGCAAAACGGGTGTCTCAACTTAGACGCTTAAAGTGTCCCAACTTACACAAAATGGGTGGTTTTTTAGTTCTTTTTAGTGACAAAACTTTTAGGGGAAAACATTATAAGCCAGGCTCTAGCCAGATTTAAGCTGTGAGAGTCGTGTACCATTTTTCACCAAAAAAGTTTTTGTACACTTTTTGTAAAATTCTATAAAACATTAAAAACGTGCTTAAAATAAATTGGTAAAAGGTTTAAAACATTAGTAATTTATCTGTTAACAAATTAAATAATCAAAATAATCAGATTAATTTTCATTTTTATCGAAAACTACACATTTTGAGTAAGTTAGGACACTTTTGAGCGTCTAAGTTGAGACACCCGTTTTGCATATAAAAAGACCTCAGCCCAACAGAGGTCGCTTTCTGCAGATTTCTCTGAAATTAGGAAAAATGTTATTGTTCAAAGATCATTTTGGATTTATTTGTTATTTGATCAGAGTTCAAAAAGGTGAAATTGAAACGCAAGTACAAAAACTTATTAATGACAACATAGTAGAACCATTTGTATCTGCTTATAATAGCCCACTCTTGTTGGTACCAAAGAAGTCACTTCCGAATTCCGACAAGAAAAAATGGCGACTAGTAATTGACTATCGTCAAATTAATATAAAACTTTAGTCCGACAAATTCCCACTCCCTAGAATTGATGCCATTTGGATCAACTAGGTAGAGCCAAACTCTTTTCAGACAATGATGACTATAGCATTCTCTGGATTAGATCCTTTACAAGGATGTTCCGAAAAACATATGCTTAAAAACTTAACTGACGTTTTTGAGAAATGAAGTAAATACAACCTCAAATTACATCCTGAAAAATGCTAATTTTTCATGCATGAAGTCACTTTCCTGGACATAAATGCACAGATAAAGGAATATTGCCCGACGACAAAAAAAAACGACGCCATTAAAAATGACCCAGTCCCACATGATGCGGACCGCGCTAGACGATTTGTTGCTTTCTGCAATTATTATAGACGCTCTATACAAAATTTCGCCAACAATTCTCGTCACATAACAAGATTATGTAAAAAACGAGGACGGAAGCTAACCTCGGCAAGCCGAAGTTTTTGCAGTCTGCTATATGTCTCAAAGTAACAAAAAGAATCCTAATTCGGTAAAAAAAAAACAAAAAGGCTTCTTAATACAAGGGACAAATTTGGGCCGATTTCACCCTATTGTTCCTATTGGAGCTATAGGATATAGACGTTCGATCGGCACGCGCTTTTACCCTGATCAAGGCATGCGCAAAAAAATACGATTTGGAAAGATTCATGTCAATAGCTTTTACAATGCGCGAAATATCCTGAAAAACGTCAAGTTTTAACCGATTTCACCCTATTATTCCTATGGGAGCTATAGGATATAGACGTCCGATCGGCACACGCTTTTACCCTGATCAAGGTATGCGCAAAAAAATACGATTTGGAAAGATTGATGTTAATAGCTTTTACAATGCGCGAAAAATCTTAATTTTTTGAAAGCTATGTATATCCGATTGTTCCTATGGGAGCTATAGGATATAGACGTCCGATCGGATCGGTTTTCAAAAATGATCTGCGTACACATGTTTTAGGACGACTGTGAAAGTTTCGAATCGCTATCTTTTAAACTGAGCTTGCAAACGGTATTGAAACAGACGGACAGACGGACATGGCTATATCGACTCCCCTATTGATCCTGATCAAGAATATATATACTTTATGGGGTCGGAAACGTCTCCTTCACTCGTTACAAACTTCTGACCAAAATTATAATACCCTCTGCAAGGGTATAATATGTAAAATTTGAATGGACAGCTGATTGCCAAACTGCCTTTGTACATCTCAAATCGGCACTAATAAGCCCTACTTTACTACAATAACCAGATTTCAGCAAAGAATTTTGCATAATTACAGACGCAAGTAAGCAAGCGTGTGGTGCAGTTTTAACTCAAAACAAAATGGGCTCCAACTTCCAGTAGCATACGCATCAAGAACATTTACAAAGGGTGAAAGCAACAAAAGCACGATAGAACAAGAACTGGCAGCAATTCATTGGGCGATAACATACTTCAGACCATATATCTATGGCAGACACTTCAATGTCAAAACATATCACAGACCACTCCTAATTCCAAACTGACACGCTTGAGACTTGAATTAGAGGAGTATAATTTCACAGTAGAGTATCTGTTTGGACCTTGTATTATATTCGAGTTTAATTTATTGTATTGTATGAAGTTATCCTTTTTTGGAACCTATTCCTCTATTATTTCCTCTATCAACATTCTTGTACACACTACCTATTCGCAACATGTATCTCTTGTAAACATTACCGATTCGCAACATGTATATCTTAATTTGTAGAATTTTGAGACCTTAACCTTCGGCTCGAAGGCCCTCGGCATGTCTTGGAAGCCTCTATCAGACGTATATTATTTTCGATATGCGCTGCCATCGGGCGGAGAGATTACCAAACGTCGCGTAATTTCAATCCTGGTTCGTCTCTACGACTTAATTGGCTTGCTCAGCCCAGTGGTCGTTCGCTCTAAAATCTTCGCTCAACAACTCTGGCTGCAAGAAGTTGGATGAGACGACACTCTCCCATCTAACCTCAACGGGGACTGGCATCGAATTGAGTCGGATCTCCAGAACGTAAACCAAGTCGAAATACCTCGATTTGTAAACTCATCGCCACATCATCTAGGACAAATCCATGGGTTCTCAGATGCATCAGAGCATGCATATGGCTGTTGCATTTATATCACGGTTGATAATTTCAAAGTCAAAGGTAGCGCCAACTAAGGCACTCTCGCTACCGAGATTGGAGTTATGTGGAGCAAGTCTGCTCTGCAACGTATGGCAAAAAATTAAGCACAAGTCACAAACTTATTCAATTCGGCAATCTTTTGGACAGATTCGCAAATTGTGCTTCATTGGATAAATCTACATTCGTCACAGTTCATATGCTTTATTGCCAATAGAGTATCTACAATTCAAGAATAATCGGTTGATGTAACTTGGCGACATGTACCAGGAAAGAGCAACCCAGCAGACATCGTCCCACGCGGATGCGCAGCTTCGGAATTATCGGACACAATTTGGTTCTCTGGCCCTGAATTCCTCAGATTAGATTCGGAGTTCTGGCCACAATCACATCCAGATTGTGAATTTGATGACCTCTACTTGGAAAAGCGGAAGGCAATCTCATTCGCATGCAGCAGCATTCGATCCACAGATGATAAAACAAAGATAGCGGATGATCCACATCTCGGAAGTGTCATGCTAGAAATTGTCAATTGCACTGGGTCCTATCGACGTATTCTCAAAATAGTAGCATACGTCCTTCGTGTCTTAAACAGAGTTCCAGCCAACAGGAAATTCTCAGTTCAAGACGCAATGGCATTCGCCTCCACAGAACTAAATCAGGCATTTACACACATCGTTGCTGCAATTCAAAATGCTTCGTTCTCAAAGGAAATCTCACAGCTTGCCAGGAATCAGAAAATCAAGGACAAAACTATTCGAGGATTCTCGCCTTACTTGTCAAACGTAGAAGTAGGAACCTACACACTCACCGTTCTACGAGTAGGAGGTCGACTAACTAGAGCCCCAATTCCTATTGACGCGAGATATCCTATGCTCCTCCCAAAGGACCATGATTTCACCTGGAAGTTTGTCAATCACTTGCATAGGACTAACATGCATGCTGGAGCCAAAGCCCTTGTGGTATTACTTCGTCTACACATTTGGGTTACGAATGCCAAAAAACTGGCATCTTCTGTAGTCAGGCAGTGCGTCCACAGCTACCGTTACAAGCCCAGACTTGCTAACCAAATCATGGGTTCGCTTCCATCTGACCGACTGCAGACCGTCAGACCATTTACTGTAACTGGAGTAGATCTGTGTGGACCGTTTTTAACATCCTATCGCATACGCAGCAAGGTGCCATTTAAGACTTATTTGGCGATCTGTGTTTGCTTTTCATCAAAGGCGGTACACATAGAGCTGCTCTCAGACCTTTCAACTAATACATTCATTCTCTCGTTTCGCGTCGTGGCAACCCTTGTCGCATATATTGTGATAACGCGACAATTTTCACTGGAGCCAGCGTCCAACTCAACCGCTTCAAGCAAGAACTCTTTAGTCAGCAAACTAAACAAGATCTGGAAACCTTTAGCGACGACACTGGAGTTGAATTCTGCTTTATTCCGCCAAGAGCTCCACATTTCGGTGGACTCTGGGAGGCGGTGGTTAAATCTATGAAGTACCTACTCATCAAATGTATGTCGGACAGCGGGATGACATACGAGGAACTGCAGACGATCGCAATTGAGGCGGAAGCCATCCTGAATTCTCGGCCAATTGCTGGTCATTCAGAGTGACCCCTGGTCACTTCCTCACTGGTTCGTCCCTTAAGGCACTCCCTGAATTAGCAGTGGATGACAGCAAGTTATCGTATCTAACACGATGTCAACGCATAGCATACACAAAAAGACGCCTTTGGGACCTGTGACGGCCGGATTACCTGCACACGCTTCAGATGCGAGCAAAATGGACTTCTCCAATGGCAAACCTCGAACCTGGTCAGATCGTTCTCATACGTGAAGACAATAGCCCTCCCCAGCACTGGCTAACTGGATGCATCATCGACTCGATCAGTGGAGAGGACAACAAAGTTCGTGTGGTCAATGTTCAAACGGCCAAAGGAGTCATACGACGACTAATCTGCAAGATCGCACCTCTGCCGATGCAATATGGTGCTTGAAAGGTTGTACACCTTTCAACGGGCGGAGTATGGGTGGACCTTGTATTATATTCGAGTTTAATTCATTTTATTGTATGAAGTTATCTTTTCTGGGAACCTATTCCTGTATTATTTCCTCTATCAACATTTTTGTACACACTACCTATTCGCAACATGTATCTCTTGTAAGCATTACCGTATACATATATATCTTAATTTGTAGAATTTGGAGACCTTAACCTTCGGCTCGAAGTTAAGGGCTTCCCGATCAATAAACGACTTGAAATCAGACCAGCAAACTAACTGCCCGCGTTTTGGTTTCACCCTAAATTCGCTAGGGAACGTACAGTATCTGAAGGGTAAAGATAATTACGTAGCAGATGCGTTATCAAGAATAACCATCGATGAACTAAAAAAAATTACCAGAAATATAAATAAAGTCACTACACGATATCAAAGTAGACAGAAATCCTGCGCAGAAGAAAAACAAATAGAATTGCCTAGGCAATCTATAGAAAAAACTTCAAAGCCCAACGTATTCGAAGTCATACACGTAAGACCTGTTATTTCAAAAGTGGAAAAAAAATTATTGCAGTTCTGTCAAAGGTTTGAAACGCAAGCCATTATATATATAAAATCAGACAACTAAAAATGGCACCGCGGGAAAATATCTTGGAACAATTTTCAATTAATAATTTTAAAAAAATGGGCAACAAAATATGCATATCATTGAGAGTAGCGCTACTCAACACGGTAACCCTTATAGAAAATGAAAAAGAAAATGAAGCTATACTGTCTACATTTCACAACGATCCAGTACAAGGAGGTCACACAGGCATTAACAAAAATGCTTTCGACAGAGTGGTCACAATTGTTAGTCAGATAATTAGATAATGGTAACGAATATGCAGTCACGCTTATATGTGATTTAATAAAATATTTAGTTGCCATTCAAATTGCCAATAAAAGTGCAAACACTGTTTCAAAAGGTATATTTGAAGATTTTATTCTAAAGTACGGTCCAATGAAGACGTTCATTTCGGACATGGGAACAGAATACAAAAATTCAATAATCAAGACATATGTAAATTCCTGAAAATTAAAAATTTAACTTCAACAGCACACCACCACCAGACAGTTGGAACAGTAGAGAGAAGTCATAGAACTTTCAACGAATACATTCGTTCATATATATCAGTTGATAAAACCGAATGGGATATTTGGCTTCAATATTTTGTCTATTGTTTCAACACGACCCCTTCTATGGCACATACTTATTGCCCATATGAATTAGTCTTTGGGAAAACTAATAATTTTCCAAAACATTTTAATAGTATAAATAATATAGAAGTAATCTATAATATAGAAGATTACACAAAAGAAAGTAAATACAGGTTAGAAGTAGCATATAAAAGAGCTAGGATAATGATAGAAGATAACAAGAAAAAGAACAAGGAATTATATGATAAAAACGTTAAAGATATACATATATCCGTAGTAGATAAAGTTTTATTAAAAAATGAAACATGGCATAAGTTATATTTTAAATATACATGTCCGTATACTGTAACGGAAATACGAGACAGAGAAAATATTATTATCTTTAACATACAAAATAAAAACAAACAGTTCATAAAGATAGACATAAAATTTTTTATTCATAAGCACTACGTCATCTAGTATGGCCTGATCAACCATACAGATGAACAACTTTTATTAATAAAGCTAATAATAATAATTATTACAACTTATACCAGTAATTTCATTTACAAATATAATTTACATACTTTCATACATTTTTATTCGATATTTTTAATACTTTTATATAAATATACAAATAATGCGATCAAAATACTCTTCCCATAACTAATTGGTTTAATAAAAAAAAAAATTATAAAATTTTTTTTTTTTTTAATTAATAAAAAAAGTAAAAAAAGAATAATAATAATAAATAAATAGCAATAAGAAATAATAAAAAAATATATACATATATATATAGAGTATTACTATAAAGGAGTTGAAGTCCATTTGTGTCATGTTCCCCCAGCCCAAACCATAAGACCTAAAATGCTGGAAAAAATTTGGTCTGATTGGTTTGTTAGAGGAGGTGTGTACTAAGAAAGGATTTTTTAAAATTCGGCTCCTAAGGATTAAAACATTAGGCATTCCCACAGTTTTCAACCAAACAAGTTGATATTTTTATTTTAAGCTTTATTTGTGGAAATCTTTGAAACCCCAGAAGATGAGCTCCAACCGACTTCCGGTTGGGTCACTTAATTAATTTTTCCGCACCGATTATGCGATCGGATCCGTTTTTGGTTTAAAGTGTGGAGCTATGTCATACAATCAATAAAGTATTTTTTTTTTTTTTGACCCACAGTTGATTTTATATAATTATTTTTATAAGATTTAGGGGGTTGCGGGGGGTCTTTTTGGCAGCACGTTGTTTTTGTTTTTGGTTTGGTTCGGCAGTTCGCAGCACTCACGAACGAATTCCGAACACAGCTCTCTTAAAAACAACGTCAGCAGAAGCAGAGCGAGAGAGTAAAGAGCAGAGAGAGTCATTTGAAGCGCAAGAGAGGCGGCCAAAGTTTTTTTTGATGGTTTAGAAACACCTGATCAAAATTTCACAATTTGGATACAAGAACAGATTATCTAATGAATGCAATTCTAAGTCAAAATGTGTAGCTGATCCGTTAAATCCATAAGGAATTTTCTGTTTGACTTTAAATAATTTTTAGAATGGATTTCAAGGAGAGAGCAGTGCAAAATTTTCAGTGGTCAAAATTACATGTAAAAACGAAAACACACACATCGACAAGTCGGCATGTACATATATGTATGTAAAATTATCTAAACACAAGTTTTGAAAGAATTGTTATAGAGGATGAGTGCACGAAGGAAATTGTTTGAAAGATGTCTATGCAAACGACTCACAAGAAATTTTAAAAATTTCAAAATGTTGACTTTTAGATCGAATTACTCCCACAGTTTAAACACAAAAGAGTGCTTTAGGTGCGCCATGTTTTAATTTCTTTTATTTCCGGAAATATTTTAATCGAGGTGGTGAGCCCCAACCGACATGGGGGCACTTAACTTTGTTCGACCTACCGATCGTGCGTTTTTCGCTTAAACCATGTTGACCGTAGCGTTCCATAGGTATTTGTGTGTTATTGCTTATATTTTGTTTTAAGTTTTAAAGGTTATTTGGGGTTAATTGGCAGCACGCTGTCTGGTTTTCCTTTTAGCTGACAATTTAGTTGACCAAAATTGTAGATTAAGAATACCAGAACGCATGAGTTAAGGTGGGAATAAGGTGAGGTTAATGCGGGGTTAAAGTTTCGTTTAAGGCGTTATTAGCTAGATTAGGGTGACAGTAAAACTAATGTAAAGAAAGGGAGAATGTGAGAAAAGTAAGTTTTTTTTTTGGCTTTTGCGTGGATCAGGTGGGTTAAGATGACAAACCAGAAAAAGTAATGTTTAAGTGGAATTAATTAGGCAAGGAAATATTTGTTTTCATGTATGACTAGAGTGGGCTAATTGTTGGCTAAGGAAAGAAAAAACTGGTGTTGTGGTAGAGAGAGTTGGTTAAAATAATGGTTTTTCGGCGTTAAGGCTGAGTATGGATGGTTAGGGGTTAGGCGAGAAAATAGTGAAAACAGCATTAGGGTGTTAAAAAATTGTTCCGGGGATAAGAGAAAGGTAGGGTTAAGGAAGTGTAAAGGAAAGGTAAGTTATGGTTAGGTGTTATGGTAAAATTTTAGGTGGGGTTTACTGTGGTATTAACCTGATCCTATCATAATTCAGAATTCTAATTAATAACCGAGTAAAATCCCGAAATACAATAAAAAAAGGTTACTATCTTAAGCATGAAATGCTTTGCTAATAGTAGCGGACAACGTCGCTTCGGGTATTGCTAGTATATATATATATATATATATAATAATATATATATATAATAATATATATATATATATATAAATAATATATATATATTGCTAGTATATATATATATATATATATATCAGGGCTGCAATTTTTGGTTTACGATCTTTATGAAACATATCTCATTTTTTTAGTCGTTTTATCTACTATCAAAAAAAAATTAAAAAATTAAGAATTTAAAATTTAATTATTTTTTTTTTAATTAAAACCGCATGTAACTTTGGTTTTTGACAAGAATTTACCTCATTTTTTACGGTGTAAGTACTAATTTTTTTCCAAATCGGTTTTATTTATTAAGAGTAGTATTTTTAAAGAAAATTTAGGAAATTACAAGCCATACTTAAGTGTTAAAGTTCCTTTTAAGCTGCAAATCAGATTTTAACATGGATAATGGCTTTGAAGTAACCAAATCCAGGCTTAAAAACTTTTTGGATCGTCCAATTGGCCCAGACTTCTTATAGACATGATCCTAACTTAAGGTTAAATACTAACCGTAGCCCCATTCTAGATTTAATATTTTAAAAAATTATAAGTTACACAAGTGTACTTATTATATTATTATTATTTTGACCACACCAAAACCGACCTTTCGCACAAATGTAAGGCTAACATGGAATAGACAGGTTTTCCATTGTTTATTAAAATATTGCAGGACCTTTCAAAATAAAAAGGTTTGGGAGGTCTGGCCTCAATAACTATAGAGATATCTCTTAGCAAGTGAGGATGTAACGTGTGTACCTATTAATATGATCAGGTGTGCATAAGGCGTATAAAAGGGACAATGTCGCCAAAATTATCATAATGTCCACTTTATGGTATGAGGGTATGGTTAATTCTTCCATTTAGATAAATTATTTTATTATTATATCAAAGTGCAACAGTTAAACTATATTTTCTGAAATTTTCATTGAAAAAAATTAAAAAATGAGCCGTCTGCGGCCCATATCCGTAGGCGCCTCCAAAAAAAGAGGCTTTGCGGTAAACAGCATAACTCATTACTGGATCACCAGAAAAATATTTTTAAAAAATGTCCATTAGTTAAGATAACCAATTGTGTGCTGTTTGGTCATTTAAAGCAAAATTAAACATTATAGTAGTATAGACTACGCTTGTAACTAAAATTGGTGATTATTTAAGTATTGCACAATATGTTTTTAATCTTCTCAGCAAAAAATAATGTTTTCGGTCCCAGCATAGCTTAAATTTTGGCCCATAACAATTTTCTTGCAATGGCCTTTTCGCTCACAACAAACTAAATATTAATAATGAATTTCCAAAAATTAACAAGCGAAGTAAGAATTCAGAGTTGCCCCGAAAAATCATCCGCTAACTATCGCATAAAAGAGACCGTCAAAGTCCGTCAAATTTTAACGGCGAACTAACTGGAAAATTTTCGAAACGGCAAAACCCTATGGACTATCCATTCAACGGATGGTGGATGGTGGACGGATCTCTGTGGGAAGACCCTATTAAAAGCGCATTAAGGAGATGAGTAGATAATAAAATTCTTCGGTACTCAACAATTTGTTTCAGTACCAATACCTCAATTCTTTTTAAGGTATTTGGGAATCTGAACCTATGTAAAATAAAAGGTAACGAATTATTTGTATACTTCGGTAAGGTAAAAGTTTGAATTATTTCATTGTGCCCGTGTTACAAAAGGCAGCCAAAGTTTATATTTCTTAGTACAAGTTACATCAAAAAGAATTATATCTGTTTTTGGTATTATTTTCACAATAATTATTCGAGCTTTCTATGATAGCTTTATAATATAGTCGTGCGTTTTTGAGTTTAATTTAATTTTAAAATATGAAATATAAAAAAAATGTATTTCCCAAAATAGATGAGACTACAATACCCGTAGAAAACGTGAGTTTCAGGCGAAATCGATTCTTTTGGAGCAGTTGTTATTTTTGTTCTGACATTAAGGGCCGTTTTCTCGTCCGTCCTGCAAAGTAAAATTTAGCTAATGGAAGGATAAATTTATCCCGGCGGCAAATCGGTTTTCTTTTTCTCGTCCGTCATTTAAAACTCCAAATAAAAGGCGCACTAATTTAAGACTAGGTGGCAACCCTACATCAAAAGAGTTAAATAATTGTCAAAAATTAATGGAAAAACTATCGAAAAATACCATAAAACAGTCAACATTTCAAACTAATAAAAAAAACAATGTCGGCAGAAAAGAAGTTTCGCGGTAAAAATTATACCGATGAACAGGAGACCATCCTTGTAGAACTGGTTTCGGAGAACAAAAACATATTAGAGAACAAAAACATATTGCGTAGAATCTAAGAGCTATTAGAAGCTTAACCCATAGCTGTATTGTCGTTTCCCTGTAAAAATGGTTTTTGATTATATGGAAATAGTTAAACCAAATGAATGCTCTTACTTCTTTACTTTATTTTCAAGTCGCAAAACAATTTTTTGAAAAAAAAAGGTGCCGTGCTTTTGTACAAGCGAAGCCTTTTAACAAATTCTTCATCACTGTAATTTCTCAGGTCTTGATATCTGCGCCGATAGGTTCGCACATCTGACAATTCGACGATATCCCACAGAGTTTGAAGATAAATCGCTCGGGAATTCATTTTAAAATAAATTAGATGACTTGAACAATTTTGATTCATATTTAACTGTAAATAGAATCAGCTGTTTTCGAATGAAGAGTAGAACCAGATTGACAACGCTCGAATGTCTGGCAACACTTGCGCACAATCCAACCGCACAAATTTTGAACGGTGGATGAAGTACCAAGACAAAATTTGTCGCTACCTGCGCTAACATAAGGACGAGTAAACCATTTTTTGTTTATCGCTCCGTTGTTTCGGCAGGCAAACTAAAGTACTGACGAAAAAACAACTAAAACTCAACCCAAACTTATTTTTAGGCCATTATTATTAATAATTTGAAATTAATTTTGCCTGTATTTTGATAAACTAGTAAATCGACTTACTACATGTATTAAAATTTAAAAATTAAGCGATTAAGCAACGATCTTGAAGCTTTTGAACTCCTGAAAACTGGAGTTGTCACCTTATTTCATTTAAAAACCATGTCAAAATAGAATCACAAGATATATTTTTAATTCCTTAAACATTAATAATCATTCTTAACATTAACCTATAAAAAGAAATTATACGTACCAATTTTTACATTCGAAAAATATAGCAAATACTAACAGTGATTTAATACCCATTTTGTCTGTGTTGAACAAATTTATATTTTATAAAGTTTTAGTAAGAGTCCCATTGTCTTTTACAATAAAAGCAAGTTAAATAAAAAATACTTCTATCATCTTTATATTTTAAAGCACAAAATGCAATTTTACATCTTTGCACATCCTTTTATTTTTAATCACAAGATGCAATGCAATGGGCGCGAGCCCATTTATCGAACTTTCTTTTTTAAAGAAATCGCTTGTCACTTTGTAGGATTGTTTGTCGTTTGGCTTGAAACTTTTTCGGCCCAAAAGTAGGCAACAGAAGGGGGATTCCCTAAACTGTTAAATTGCTGAATTGTTGAAAATTCAACAGAAAATTTCAGCAATTAAGGGAACGACCCTAAATGAATCCTGTTGAATTCTTAAACAGCTGTTATTTGTTGAAAATGTTTACGGATCTTAAAATATGTAAAGATTGTCTTTTTATTGTTAGTTACTCTCTAAAATTGGTACCGAGGAATAAGTAACTACTTATATACATTCTAATTTTATTTTAAAGTAAGTAATTCGTAGTGGTAATACCAAAATTCTACAGAGTTGCCATGACTTTCATTAAAAATGGTGACAACTCTGGTTTTCAGCAATTCAACAACATTTTCATCAGCCCCGAGGCTGTTGAATTGCTGAAATTTCTGAAGGTTGACTTTGTATGGAACAGCTGATTAACAGCTGACCGAAATTCAACAATTCAGCAATTCAACAGTTTAGAGAATCCCCTGAGAGTTTGGTCTACAGGGTTTGGCAGAAATATAGTCTCTTGAGCCAGAATTCTTAAACTTCGTCAAATTGGTGAATAGGCTTGAGCGACAGGTCGGACTTAGGGTCCCGACCCGAAGTTTAATTGCGGTAGGAACACACCAAAATTACCAGTCAATGAAGTTGCAAGTGCAGTGAGCAATAAAGTCATATTATATAATTCGAAAATATCCAAAATTACCAAAATCTAAAGTGCTAAAGTGGCAACCCCTAGTGGGTAAGTTTCTTTTTTGGAAAGGAAGTGAAGAAACGGTGTCAGAACGCCTTGATGTTTCAGGTGGCTGTTACGTAACTCCGAGTGCACTAAAAGCCAAGCTTGGACTGAAGAATTGAGTGGAGGAAAAGCCAACAGGAAGGAAATTCCGAACCTTCATGCAATCAAGCAACCAACCGAAGCTGCAGCAACATTCAGATCCCGCCGCAACACCAGCGCTGACAATTTGATTTTACACATTTTACATAGTTTCTACATACACTTTTATATATTGTAGAGTAGCCCGTAGCCAACCTAGTTTAGGCTAGGCAGAGTTCTACCGGCAATACTTCAATAAGCCGTGGGGAAACAAACCCCAATAAAAATGATTTAAAATCCCCCTAAGATACCCAATCAAAGTTAAACCCAGTTAAACCAGGAAGCAAGCAAATCTTACGCGGCATTTACGCCGCCTGATCAGCAGCAGCAATTTAGTTTAAGTAGTTGTAAGAGAATAGTCAAAAGGCAACATTTAAGAGAAAAAGTTCATTAGCCTGAGAGTTCTGCATTAGAGCAGTCCCTTATGTCATTTTCCTTTTCCTTCCTCTTTTAAGTAGTCCCCTCTCCCACATCTTAACTGCCAAATTGCGGCATAAGCTGGACTTAGAGCAAATAACTGAGTACCGCTTTAGGTTGTGTGAGCGAGTAAAAAATGAGAGCTGCATAGTTAGCTCTCTCTCTCTCTTTGGTAATGTAGTTGAGGTTCTGTTTCACAGGCACTTCGAGAAGTCAATTGTCATATAAGAATTTCAACTACCCCTTTTTAAATCAAATAAATGTCGACTCAACCAGTCTAAGCGAGTATTTAAGATTAACAAAAAGAAAAAACAAAAAACTATGATAATTAAAGCTATTTTAATTCAGTCCAAAACCCAAGAAAGAAAAAAAACATTTAAATCCGAAAATATAATCCTAAATAAACAAAACCCAAAACTTCCTGCTCGCAAAGAAAAAATATAAATAATGGCATAAATTTACCCGTTCTCTACATTACTCTCTACATTAATTTTGTTCTGTGTAAACTATGAGCCGTATCTACATGAGCTCTGAAAAATTTAGAGATCGCTCTATTTTGTTTTTATACATTATATTCACATTTTAATCATTTCTTAGGCTCCTAATGTTCTTGTTAAGAATTAATTTTGGTCAGGGCTTAGGTTTATTCTATGTTTAAAAATAAAATTTATAATGTTCTCTAAAGTGGAGTAGTTGTTAATTGGGAAGCCATGCGTCGTCGAATGTTGTCTGTCGTGTAAAGTGTAGTCGCCTTTTAGGGATCGCCATAAATGTAGCTGGTCAATGGTGATCAAGGTAGGGTGGACAAGTCAGCACAAACAACCGCTGGCATAAAGGCACTATGTCCTTGTTCGTCCTTGTCTGTCCTTTCTTAGTTCAATAGTCCGATCCTTAGTCCTGCGGAAATTTCTCGTATCCTTTATGTAGCACGCGAATTAATAATGCTTTATTGTTTAGTTATAGAGCAAGTATCCGCGTTAAATAAATTTATCCCCGACCCCCTCTACTGGTAACTCAAGCCGGAACCAGCGCGTGCATAACGTAGGCTACAATGTCATCTGCTCTGAAAGCGAATTACGTGGTTCGCTACAACTTTAATTCCGGAAATCAAAGTGAAACGGTGCTATTCGTTAATAATCTTCAATATTAAATTTAAAATGTGGTTTTTAGTGCGTTGTGGCGAGAACCATGTGCTCCCCAATTAAAAAATAACAGTTCAGAATAAAAATAAGTGTATTGCTGAATTTCAAGGTGGTAAATTTGAAGCTACTGTATTTAACAGCTCAAATGACAAAACAATGCTAAAGAAAATGTGCGACAAATTAAATAATGAGTATTGAAATTTTTGTCAATTTTCCTTAACATTATAATTTAATTGGAAAACCTATTAATAATTTCGAGACAAATTTTTCAATTTCTACATTTTAAAATATCGCAACTATTCACTTATTAAACAGATCAGCATTGCCGGGACTGTTTTTAAATTTCAACATTGGCAAATTTTATTTATGTATGTATTGCAATAGTGTGTTTGAGTACGCTTTCGTGCCAATTAGTCGCCATTTTTGGCGCGCGAATGTACATATGTACATATGTCAAAAATATTTAAAATTGGCGCAGAGCCTACCCACACACACATAAAAAGTAGGTAATATTTTTTTTGTTTTTCAAATTAAATTAATTTATAATACACAGTTAAAATATTTTATATATTTGCAAGTTGAAATTTAATAAACCATTTTATTCTTGCAGCCGCCAAAAAATGTACTTTCCATGAACGACCTATTCAACATGTGTCTGTCGTTTTGAAAAGGGTTAAACCTTTGGACTTCAATCTTGGAGGTAAATAAATATAGGAAAACAATTATATATAAAAAAATTTTTCTAAATTCGTCCACAATATTCCAGTCACCGCCGGTACATATTCGCCTTCTAATTTTGAACCCAACCCTAAAAGAGAGGACGACTGCAATCATGAGGGTAAGAAATGTAAATATCTCTTATTTTTTTTGGATGCTAAAAATTTGGAATTCGGAAAGACATTTCGTTTTGACGAAATTAACTTTTTCTTACTTTTAATATGCTTTTCTTTATATTCTAATGTAAATGAATTTGTATGTTTTAGCTGTTTGTGGAAAACTGCCTGCCTCGGACTCAGGTTCTACAAACTCGGCTATGTCTCTGGACTGCAAATCCTTCGACTGCAATACTGAAGGTAAATCAGTTCGTTAAAAAAAACCCACACAATTTGGGAAATATAAATAATCTGATTGATTTTTATTGAAATCTGGTTCCATATTTTTTTATTTTTATCCAATAGCCACACGCGCAAGTCATTAAAATCATTCACAGCTGTATCCAAAGAAGCTTCGCAGGAAACACACAAGGGGAGGACTGACTGCTTTGAAGGTAAGAAACCGAAGTATTCATTTTATGAATTTTTAAAGTGGTGTTTTTTTTGTAGTCCATAATTAAACACTCATTTTGCTTTTTTTGCAGTCACGAAACAATCTACTTCCCATGAAGGACATTTTCATAAGTTGTCTGACGTTTCGAGAAGGTCTATAGCTATCAGCGTAAATGCAAAACGTAGTATAATTTGTATGTTACTTTTACAACAAGTTTAAAAAAAAAAGTTTTTAAATAAGTAAGTTTTAAGAATTTTTTCTACTGTTTTATATTAAACAAGTAAGGAAGATACCAAAACTATCAGAAATCACATAAAAAACTGTAAGCGCAACAAGCATATAAAAGGTAATAGGGATATAGTGAAATCTGGGCCAACTGAATATATGCAACTGGATATATTCTGCGGCAAATGAAATTTTACGTAAAAAAATAATGCCTGTCTTAAATGAAAAACAAGGGTATTAAAGTATGATTACTTAATAGTATTATTTGGAAATATGAGGCAATGAAGCATACAGAAGTTCAGCACGACATGATCCGAGCAAATATGCGGTACTTAAGTAGACTTCTAATTGAAATAAAAAAGTTACGCCCTGAAGTTATCGAGTTAAAAGATGCCATATGTCCAAAATATTACGATACAGTAATCTCAGGTATACGTTCTGTTGCCGAATACGATTATGACCGAATGTGTTATGTCAAACCCACAGCAGCAACCACTTTAACATGCCTCATGAAGAAATGCGCTAAAATATGGTCAGGGCAAAGCATAAAAATGGAGACGAAGATGAAGATTGAAGACCAATCAAAAAAGCATCGTGCAGTGAAAGTTTTATTACCCTCACAGAAAGATATTAAGTTATTGTATGAATTTGTGCACAATGTCTCAGAAACAGCTTTAAAAGAGTTCAATTTAAAAAATTCAGAATCTACATTGGTATCTTTGAAGGAGAGTACACTTATAAGTTTGCTTATTTTTAATCGTCGCAGAGTAGGAGAACTCGAAAGATTGACAGTGGAAAATTACAGAACAGCACATTCGGTTGGCGACGTAGATGACGGGAATTCATCCAATATTTTTAAAAACATGTCTGAACAAATGAAAAATGTGACAAAAAACTTTACTAGAGTGACAATTCGTGGAAAAAAAAATCGTACTGTACCCGTACTCTTTACGCCATGGAACAGGCATTCCATTGAGGAAATTAATGTGTATAACAAAAAGTTATCGTTCAAGAAAAGTAATTTTATATTTAACATTGCAAATCCACGTCCTCTTCAAAAACCATATTATAGGGCTTGTCCAATTTTAAAAAAGTATGCCAGCCAATGTGGGGCGAGCTACCCAAACTCTCTTAGAGAAACCAATTTGCGAATGCAATTGGCTACCCACACTCCTTTACAAAATGTGAATGACATGCAAATAGATCACTTGGCTGATTTCATGGGACACCATAAAGACATACACAAGAAATATTATCGTGTTTCTGCTTCGGTAGCGGAAATGACTAAAGTTTCTCAGCTTTTAATGTCCGCCATGAATATGGAAGAAGAGTGTCCTTCCGCAGACGCGAATAAGGAATGTCCTACTGCAGAGACCAATCTGTTTTGGGTTAAATTATGACCTAAATGGTTATTAATTTTAAAGATTTTGTGGTTCTATATCGCAATTAAATTATATGAATTGAAAACATTAACGAAATACTTAAAAAACGGGCAAACTAATGTGTGACCTTTAAAGTGGCTACGCACATATGTTGAGATTATTTAAAAAACGATTTATTAATAAATATCTTTACCTATTGTTATTTTTTATTAATTACTTATTTTAAACTCTTTACAATTTTTTGTATATAGTAAGAGTTGAACGAAAAAACTAATGGATTTTGCTGTAAATTAAAAATGTCCTCAAAATTAACTATATATGCCGATTTTTTCAGGGACAGTAACAATAAATAAATAGTAATAAGAAATAAAAACTTCTAAAATCACTTCATAGCATTACGTATTTTTCAAAAGGAGGGAGATGTAGTATGCACATATATAGAGTACACATTGTAATCCGATCACGCACGCTTTCCGCGGGTAATAAGCGGCTGCGTGGGCAGTTCCCACAGCCCGGCGACAGCAACAATTTGATCCAAATGTAAGTGCACATAACATTCCCTCTCTGAGAGCCACTCTCAGATATGAATAAGATTCATATACAATTAAGCTAACACATAAATCCGCTGCGCCGCTGCCGGCTTGACCGACAGCGCTGCCTCCGGATATAGAGCTAAAACAGAGTTAGGTAAAATAGGAGAGATCAGTCTCTCACTTGAGTTCAAAAGGAAGCACCCCTATTAAGGGACCAACAAGTTAATACAACCGAAACGTGAACAAATCTATATAATTTATAAGTGAACAATATACATAAAAATCAAAGACAAAATCTTTATTAATAAAAATGAATTTTAAAAGATAAACAGTGTGTGTATGTGTGTTTCACTTAAATGGGCAAGGCATGGCTTTATATGGCACACCTTTTACTTTATACCACCCTAGCACTGCAGCATGCACTTGTGATATAGCCAAGGGCTAGGGTGCTTACCATTAGTCTTCTTAAGCGTTAGAGAAAAATAAAGAATATCTCGGGAATGGCTAAACCGATTTTGATAAAATTTTTACCATGAAACTTTTACTTTTACATATTCAAACCAATGGAGGGAAAACATTTTAAAATATTTAAGCTTGTTGATATTTGGAAATTTATTGTCACTATAAACGGCAGTTCATGGTAGTGACGAGGCGCACAAGGAGAGTGTGCGAAGGCAACTACAAATTGATAGTCCAATCGTTATAAGTAACGATTTCTGATCGCCCCAAGTTGGCTGAGCTAGCTTACGGGATCGGCTGGATTCGGTCCACGAATTTATAGATGTGGAAGTACCTTGAATGAGAACACAATAAGATCGATTTTCTTTACAACAATTCCTTTATTTCCCCTTCTTCCGCCAGTCTCACGCAACTTTACTTGCTCCGTTTTCGGTCACCCCGATCTTCCTCCCAGGGTTCCCTCCGGTGTCGCCTTGCCAGTTGCTGGCCCTCACCCTGTCGTCCGTTCAGATCGATCCGCTAGGCTGTTCGTCCTAAGCTTCAATTGGGCTGCCTTTGGCCCACTCGGTACTCAGTGCCTCCGTTGGCTGGGACGCTCGCCCGGTCTCGTCGGCGAAACCGCTCGACTGGTCGGCTAGCGCGCACAGCTGGGTCACTATCCGATCCCGGGACTCACCGTTCCGACGACTCGGCTTGGGTGAGGCCTTCAATGACGGACTGGCTGGCCGTCGTCCTCCTGGCAGGATTTGTCGGGGCTCTGTTAAGGCGCTCGCCTGCTGTGCCACTTCGCCTACTTCGTAGCCGATTTGCCGGCGCCTCCGTGTCGCACCTTGCCTCCTTGCTTCCGCTCGAGTCAGGACTCCTTGTCCTGAGGGTTTCCACTTCACCTTGATATTCACTGACTATACACTTGCTCGCGCCTGCGTACTAAGAGACCCTCCCGCCATTGCAGCCCTCCTTATATACCCGGCCCGCCGCCATCTTCCACTGGGTAACTTTCCATCACGTGATCCTCCACCAATCGTATCGCCGCTGGTCCCGGGTAACGGGTCACGGCCGTCTTTTGGGTTTCCGTGACCAAATAAGGTAACAAACTTTGGTGCGCCGCGCTTGGACTCATTTCATGCCCTTATAAGGTAAGAAATCTTGCTGGCCGACTCGACGATGCCCTGCTCTTCGCTCCTCCACCATTCCTCGTAGTCCGGCATTCCACTCTACTTTTCCCCAGCGTCTTTTAACGGCCTTCCCTCCACGGAACGACCATGCGATCCCCGTCTAGAGGTACCTATCCGTTCTCTTAGGAACTGTTCCCTGTATTTAGGTACTGTTCCCGTTATTAGGTACTGTTCCTCGTAATTAGATACTGTTCCCCGTAATTAGGTACTGTTCCCCCGGTTTCTGTTCTTGTGGGGTATTCCAATACCTCAAACACTCGCACTATGCTCGTTGTATTTATTTGTTTATTTAAAGCAATGTACTGCTCAATAGACTTAAAATTATATACATAGCATAAAAATAAAAATATCATAACTTTAAAAACAATAAAATAATAAACGTAGGAGAACTTATTAAGTCGATGAAGAAAGGAACGCAATGACTTTTAGCGAATTAGCCTTGGCAGAGCACTCATAGGATATGAAGTGATAAAGTTCACTATAGTTATCACATAGGATTCGGAAGGGGCCGAAACGGGAGTAGTTTGACCTGCACACAGGAAGTGCTAATGGACGGAATCGGCGAGTAGCTCTGCAAGGAACGTTCCAATTGAGGGTGGCTAACAGATCAACTGAGTCGACGGCGCCAGTGATGAGTTTGTGAAGTAATATCACACCATAACAGGTCCGACGATCCTTTAAGGTAGGTAGATCCAAGAGGCGCAACCTGTCTCTATAAGAAGGCAAACGGAGTCCCTCCTCCCAGTTTAAGCCTCGTAGTGCAAAAAGGAGAAATTGCTTTTGGACGGATTCTATCATATTTTGATAATGTTCATATTGTGGAGACCAAACACTGGAGCAGTACTCAAGTGTAGGACGAATTAGAGAGACGTAAAGGAGCTTAGTGGTGAAAGGGTCATCAAATTCTTTAGACCAGCGTTTTATGAAAGCTAATAAGCATTTAGCTTTATTGGAGATGGTACTGACGTGGCGATTAAAACAAATCTTGTGGTCGAATAGGACACCAAGATCAAGAACAGTATTAATGCGTTCAAGTGCAGAGTGATCAATTGAGTATGTACAAATATATGGATTGGATCGATAAAATGACATGGATTTACATTTATCAGGATTAAGCAGTAGCTTGTTGACTATGCACTAGGATTGAAGGTTATTTAAGTCGAGCTGGAGCTGCATGTAGGAACTAGGTGAGGTCAAATGCATACACAACTTGACATCATCCGCAAACATAAGTACTTTGAAGTACTCAATTACTTGAGGAAGATCGTTGATATATAAGCCAAATAGTAAAGGACCGAGGTGACTGCCTTGTGGTACACCCGAATATACGGAAACAGCTTTTGAATAAATGCTGTTGTACTGGACCTTTTGGGTACGATTTGTTAAATAAGAACGAAGCCATGTCAGTAGAGTTGGAGGAAAACCGAGGAGGAAGAGCTTGTGGAGCAGTAGCTCGTGGTTGACCGAATCAAAGGCTTTACTAAAGTCAGTAAAGATTACATCAGTTTGCATTGTGGATTAAGAGCCTTGACTAATGAAGGTCATAAACTCAAGCAGGTTAGTTGTTGTAGACCGGCACTTTGTGAAACCATGCTGTTTAGAGGATATCAAGGAGCGACACTGGTGCTGCAGTTGATCGCAAATAAGTTTTTCAAAGAGTTTAGGAATAGCAATAAGTTTGGCTATGCCGCGATAGTTGCTGATATCAGATTTACTACCTTTTTTATGTAGCGGAATAAGAAAGGATTCTTTCCAAACAGATGGAAATGTGCCAGTAGTAATCGACTTATGAAAAATCATAATTAATGGAACTGCGAGTGGTATGGCGCAATGTTTGAGGACACAGCTTGGAACCATATCGGGACCCGCAGAGAATGATAATTTAATCGTGGATAGTCTACGTAGAACTTCTCCTCCATCAATTAGAGGGTTGAAAATGGCGTCAGTGTGAGGTAGCTGGTAGGAGTAGCTACCATTGATCCTGGTCTTACTTGTGGAATAGGTGGATTGGAAAAAGTCCGCAAACAGGTTGCCAATATCTTAATCATTCGATGCAGATACATTATTTAGCTGTAGTGATGGAGGAAATTTGTTTGCTTTGCGCTTAGAGTTGACGAAGGAGTAAAATAATTTAGGATTGCTGCGAAATTCGTTTTTACAGCGTAGGAGGTAGCTGTTATAACATTCAGAATTATGCAGGAAGTAATTGGATTTAGCAACGCTGTATTTGGTAAAATCAGACTGAAGTCCTGTTTTGGCGTACTTCTTATACAGTTTAGTTTTTATATTTTTTAAGTGAGCCAAGTGTTTGGAAGACCATGGAGGGCTGTTAGAGTTATTAACAACTGTGGAGGGGACTAGTTCATCAAATATGGAATAAAGGACATTATAAAAAGTTGAAATGGCCTCATCAAGATGAAGACTATCAAGACAAGACCAATCCACTGAAGATAGGGATCTCGACATAAGTAAATAATTGACATGCCGAAAACAACGAGTCCGCAATGAGGCCTCACAGGAATTGGGTACACGAAAAATGCCACAAATGGATAGTTGGAGTGTAGGATGATGAGAGTCCTCAGGATAGGTCAATGGAGAGGTACGTGTGACAATGGCATCACAAAGGTCAGACACAAATATAAGATCTAAAAATCTTCCATTCGCATTGGAAATTGAGTTAACTTGACCAAGAGATAAGTCAATAAGACCGTCGACAAAATCGTTTGGATCACCAGGAACTAGGGCAATTAGATCGACACAAGGAGACCATAGGTACGGAATATTAAAGTCACCCAATATTATAAGATGGTCTGAGTCAGAGGCATACGAGGTTAGGAAGTTAGCAGTTAGGAAGACATATTTTGACTGACATGAATTCAATATCACCAACATTGGGAATGGATACAACTTGGGATGATATATCAGACTTTACTGCGATTAGGACACCCCCACCTCGTTTAGAGGGACGGTCACGTCTATAGAGGAAGAAATTATTGGTAAGTATTTCATTATCAGATACCGTGGGATTAAGCCAAGTCTCAGTAAAGGCAATAACGCTGGAATCGAAAGCAGCGCTGTCAGTATGCAATCTAGACAGCTTACTGAGAAGTCCACGTACATTTTGATAATGTAATACAAAATCTAGTTTTTTGGAACTGACGGATTTGTATTTATGGATGGTTCTTTCCGATCAAACTCGTCAACAATCGTATTAACTGGCCATAGTGCAGGATTTAAAGCACGGGAAAAATATGAATCAGGCAAAATTATTTGAAATGATGAAACTTTTCTTTTGTAAGCAAAATTTAATTTTGAAACAACAAAGTTTTCAGGAGAGGCTTGGAGCTCATCGCTTAGGTGACCTTTAATTTCGTCAATGGTAGTATCAGGCCTTAGACGAGACACAAAAATGGCCTTCTTTGGCATGAGTGCTTGTGGCGCTACGGCTTCGAGTCGTCTACGGCCTGCTGGAGGACCATTATTAACCGCAGCCAGGAGAAGCCTGCGATTTCTTTTGGAGGAACGAGGACCATTATGTACATTATGTACAACCGACGTTACTTGACCAGAGGATACTGGCGGCGCCGTTATATCGGAGGATACCGTCGGTACCACGTTGGTGGATTGTGGAAGGTTGAATTGAATGGCACCAGGATCAGGCTTAGGATGAGAGCCAGGGGCCAGGTCTGCACAGATAGATTTAGGAGTTACAAAATTAAGCACTGGAGCAGGAATTGTCAATCTACTAGGAGACATGGCTGAATCCAATATTAAAGGACCCGGCAGTGGAGGCACAAGGTTATTCGAGGATACGCAGTTTTTTTCGATTTCACTGGCGTTGGCAGAAACATATGAAACGTACATTAGTGAGTTATTGGAGGAGCCAGGATCCCTCAAGGATGAGGGAGGAATAGTAGGAGTAAGATGGTTCATTAATTGGCCAGTTGGAGGAGAAGAAATCTTTGTTGAAGTTTCCTTAATTATTTTTAGCCCATTAAACTGGGACTCAACGGCTATCAGCTTCTCATGAAGGTGACTAAACAGCTTTTTGATCTCCCTGAAGCCAGTCCGAGTTTGCCGCATGAAGGAACGCATCTCGTCCGTAATCTCAAGGCACGCGGAGCAGGTCCAAAGAAATCCAATTCTTTTGGAAATAAGATCTCCAATACGACCATGTACGCCGACACCGGCGCACTTACAATGCGCAGTATTCTCGCATAGCCAGCACAACAAATAAGTATCGACAGCAATAACGCCGTTGAACTCGATTTTTTAGCTGAGCAGGATAGACTAATTTTTTAATGCACTCAGGTCACTGTGCAGAGCCAAGTAAGAGCGACGAAAGATTAAGGCAACGCGTGAAGAGCAGCGGAATCAAGAGCAGCAAGCTAAAACGTTCGGATTTAAGAGCGTAAGTTAGCAGGAGGGCTTGCACTGATCGTTGAATTTAGGTGACACGCACAAAACGGAGAGCGGAAAAAGTGCCGTTAGAGTGGTAACGGACCGGCAGCTCCGAGAGGCGTACAGCAGGAGAGCGGGAGAATAGAAACAACAACACAATACTTGCTGTGACAAAGCAGATGCTTTGTTATTGTTTGCTGGCTGATGATAATATTTGGTTTGTTTATAAATTAATCACGTTAATATTAACTGTCCGAGCTCGGATTTGATTTGAACAGAAGAAGTTTATGAACCACAGAACTTGTAGGCTAATTTAGCGATTAAATTTAAAATTTTATCACTCAAATAAACAAAAGATTCTGGAGCTACAGAAGAACACGACCGACTTAGGCGAAGGTTGAAGGTTATTCTTACTGAAAACTTACTTAATATGAGGGGTCATATCGTTCACTTTTTCGGCACGCTGCAATATAAAATGTCTATAAAGGAAGAAAGGTTAGGCTTTTTTTTAAGATTTTAGCGTGCCGAATAAGTGAATCTTAGAAAGTGTATTTAATCATGTGTTTAATCATTTTTCGTCACAAATGTTGATATCAGAACGTTTTTATGTTGATGTGCGGTCGTCGCTAGCTTTTACTTCGCTTAGAGGTGTTTTTATTTGATTAATAATTAGTTTGTTGCTAGTGGAAAAGCCATCGCAAACAAATTGTTATGGGTGGGCCAAGATGTAGCGTTTCTGGGACCGAAAACATTTTTAAAATTAAACTTAAAAATAAAAGAAACCTGGCACCACCCAGAATTTCGAGAGAGAGTTTTCCGAAATTCAAACCTATCTTGAGCCCCCTATTCTACCAGTTCCGCTATGAACCAGCACGACTCCGGATCCAGTTCTCCTTCCCCAGGTCATCTCTAGTATCGGCATCTGCTGCTCTTCTCTAACCCAGGTACGCGCTCGTTTGGTATGTTTTAATTTTACAAACGTTTATTTTCTTTATTTTGGCAGAACATAGCATAAATAATTACAAATAGTAGATCAAAATATTAAATATACTTTTATAAAGTTAGATTTTGCTTTAAATGACCAAACAGCACACAAATGGGTTTGTATACAACTTTGGAATATTAATATTGGCTACACAGTGGCGTAGTAAGAGCGGAGTGTGGGGGTATGGGAGGTAAGGCTCTCCCTCGGCAGCAATTTGGTTGCGGACTTGTCGTATGCTATGATATAACCAGGGACTGTAATCATTATAAGTTAAATAATATAAATTACTTGGTAATGAATCATTGGAGAAAGGTTTTACAGGAGGTCCGCGAGGGTCTTATGAGTTTTATTTTGAGTCTTATTTTTTTTATCAAAAATAATTATTACGCTCTAAGTCTTATTATATTACTCAAAAATAAAGATTACCATTGAACAAAATGATAAAAATAATACATTTAAAAGTCATGGCGATCATGAGATCCATCCACCTTCCACCATCCGTTGAAAGGATGGTCCATAAGGTTTTCCAGTTCCGAAAATTTTCCAGTTAGTTCCCCGTTAAAAATTGACGGATTTTTAGGGTCTTTCTACAAAGATCCATTCACCATCCAACATCCGTTATACGGATGGTCCATATGGTTTTGCCGTTCCGAAAATTTTCCAGTTAGTTCCCGGTTTAAATTTGACGTACTTTGACGGGCTCTTTTATGCGATACTTAGCCGATGATTTTTCGGTGCAACTCTGAGTTCTTCCTCCTGAGTGTGAAAATTGGAATGTTGACTACGAAAACATATTCAAATCAATGGCGGGAAAAAATTTCAAAATGTTTAAGCTTATGGATTTTGAGTAATATTTATAGCCTCTTCCCATAGAGTCCATCCGTGTGAAACGGTTGAGAATTTTGACAAATTCCACCTGCCACCATCCGATAACAGCTGACTTACAGAGCAGTTGCGCATGTCAAAATAGTTAAGGGGGGTCTCAACTCGCGAAAACAGTTGTATAATGTTTATGATCAAAAACAAAGTTTATGATCAAATGTTGTTCTCTCAATCTTATTGAAGAATAGAACAAAATAAATAGCATACTATAGTAGTTTAAAACATATCATAGTCGATTTAGCGTCGCTTGTGAACGGTTGTGTTTACCATTGTGCTCTGAGTTTTTGCTTTATTTCGTGATCTTTTACAGGTGTCTTGTGTTTATTTTATTAACAAAGTTTAGCCTAACAACTGTGTTAGTGGTTTAAGTTGATCTCCCAGTTAACGGGTACGTGGTTCTAGTTTATTTTAACTTTTCCATTAGATTTGTTTAATATCTTTGCTTTGTTAGTGTAATTTGCACTCTCCTAATTTTTGCTGAAACTTTTGTACTCTCTCTCTCATCTCTCTCTCCCGCTCTCTATTATAACTGTAAATTTCTCTCTCTTTGTACATCTCTAAATTTCGTGTAGACTTTTGGGTGCTCTCTCACTGTCTCTCTCGCCTGCTTTACATTGTAACTGTCCGTGCGTTATAGTTTGTTGGTGATCCACAAGCCACGCTCAGTCGATAGAATACTTTTTCTCTCGCGCTCTCTTCGATTTTATTCGTGATCCGCGCTCTTATACTTTTTGTGCTTTGTGTCTTTGCGGTTTTGGAATTTGATCCCAGTGGCAAATTTACTTGAGGTACTTTTCAAATTTTATTTTATTTTCTTAAATATTTACATTTTGACTTTTTTGTTTTTATAATGGCCCTTATTTGCTCAATGAAAAATTGTACTCTTTCTTCTGGTGAAGATTTTATTTTCTGCCGGTTCTGCGAAACGATCATGCATGTTAAATGTGCAGGATTTAATGGCAGAGTGAAAGACTTTCTTGAGCAGCGTGCCGGTCTCATGTGGGCATGCGAGACCTGCAGAACACTGGTAAGTGATATGACTAGCTTTATGAGGCAGACTCGAGACGGCCTTTTGAATCTTTCGGGAGTTATTAAAAAGCTCAATGAAGGGTTTGATTCCGTTTGTGCCCAGTTTAATAATAAAAAATTACTAACCGAGTCGCCCAAACGCAAAAAAGCTAGCTCAACGGCATTAAAAAAATTGGTGGCACCCACCCCTATTGCGAACCCGGTAACTTCAGCAATTTCTGTCGATTCAGCGGTGGCAATGGATACCGCAGGGTCCGACGGAGTCCCTGTTGCTGGAGGTCTTGTCGGGAAAAAATCTTCTGAGCCGGTGGAGATATCAAATTCGGTGCAAACTGTACCCATAGGTACAGTAGGTACTGTATCTGGCTCTCAGCCGAGTGAGGTTCATACTGCTGCTGGGGGGCGAAAGAAACTTTCAGTTGTTCCACATAGGAAACAATTATTTGTTTCTAGATTTACCCCGGATACCAAATCTGAGGATGTTTTGGAATTTATACGAGAAAAATTCCCATCTGAGGATATTGCGGTTGAACAATTTCGATTTTCGTACGCCCGTAGAATTTCATCTTTTAAAATATTTGCTCCGCCTGACGTGTTTAATGTACTACTTTCTGAAAGCTTTTGGCTTAATGATGATTTGGTAATAAAAGAATTTGTTCCCAATAAACCGAGAACAAATAACAGGCCTCCTACTGCGCCTAATAAAAGGCTTTCCGCTGTGCCAAATAGCAGACCTGCCACAGCGCCAAAAAACTAAAAAACGTATTTTTGGCTTATCAAAATGTTAGAGGACTCAATATGAAGCTACCAAAGCTTTATGCTGACTCCTCAGCATTTACTGAAGATATTTTGGCTTTTACGGAAACTTGGCTGAAACCAGAGATATCTGACTCTGAAGTTCTGGCAAAAAATTTTAACACCTATAGGACCGATCGCTCCCCACGTAGGGGGGTGGTGTACTGATTGCCGTTACCTCTAGTTTAACATCGGAGAGACTTAACTTTGATATCTCCAACGAAATTGAATTTGTTAGTGTCAAAGTTTCCCTGCAATCCTTATCTATTTTTGTAACCTGCTCTTATATTCCTCCTGGCTCAGATTTTTTCATTTATGAACACCATCTGTCTGCTATTAAATCCGTTATATCCCTTCTTTCCAACAGAGACCTTTTGATTGTTTTGGGTGACTTTAATCTCCCTAATATCTCTTGGTCTCTTCCTACTGACTCACCTGCCGCTACACCTTTATCAGCCCATGATTTTGTGGATGGCCTTCTTGAATTATCGTTACAGCAAGTAAGCTTTATACGAAATTCAATAAACAGACAATTGGACCTTGTATTTGTTTCAGATCCGCAGGAAGTAACGGTATCTAGAATTGACGCACTTGTTGTACCTGAAGACCGATATCATCCTACATTGGAATTGACAATTGGCCTCCCCTGTACTGATACCCTTTCTCCTTTAGTTTCTCAAACTAAAGTGAGATGTTTTCGTAAATGTGACTATAATAAATTAAATTATATGATTTCGCAATATGATTGGACTGATTTGTACAATTGCATGGATATCGAAAGTGCAATTGAACATTTCTATAGCGTTTTAAACACTTTTTTTGACGAATGCGTTCCTGACAGGCTTCCTCCGAAGCAAAATAGGCCTCCTTGGTTTAACAATGCGCTTCAAAGACTTAAAAATCTTAAATCCAACACTTATAATAAATATAAAAAATCGGGTAAGCCATCTGATTTTTCGAAATATGTGGTGGCTCGTTCAGATTTCAATGTTCTCAACAGTCACTGCTATTCTATGTGTTTAAATCGATGTAAATTCGAATTTTCAAATGATCCGAAACAGTTTTATAACTTTGTTAATGCTAAGCGTAAGTCTTCGGCATTGCCTTCTTCGGTGCGTTTAAACTCAAAAGAGGCATCGACGGATTCTGACATTGCGGATTTATTTGCCGAGTTTTTCCAAACTACTTATAGTTCGGCTGCTTGGTCAAATTCTATCTACCCTAACCCCTTAAACAGAGCTAATTGTATTTTTTCCCCCGTAATTACCGAAATTTCTCTCTTAAGAGACTTAGAAACAACAACTCCAACTTATTCTCCCGGTCCTGATGGACTCCCTGGGTGTGTGCTTAAGTATTGTGCTTCAACCATTTGTAAACCGATTCTTAAACTTTTTCACTTGTCTATTTCATCTTCAATTTTTCCAACTATCTGGAAGGACTCTTTCATTATTCCACTCCACAAAAAGGGTGCGAAGGCGGATGCCCAGAATTATAGAGGTATTTCTAAATTGTCGGCAATTCCGAAAGCATTTGAACGAATTATTACTTCTCACTTGCAACACTTATGTTCCTCGCTAATATCACCGTGTCAGCATGGTTTTGTTAAGAGAAGATCGACCACTACTAACCTCCTTGAATTGTCATCTCTTGTAATAAATGGATTTAAGAAAAAAATGCAGACTGATGTTATATATACAGATTTCAGCAAAGCTTTTGACTCTGTTAACCACTCTCTCCTTTTATTCAAATTAGATCAGCTTGGGTTTCCATGTAATCTATTAACTTGGATTTCAAGTTATTTGAATGGAAGGACTCAGAGAGTTATATTTAAGAACGCTGTCTCCAAAATGATTAACGTGACATCGGGAGTGCCCCAGGGTAGTCATTTGGGCCCTTTGCTGTTTACCTTGTTTATTAACGATCTTCCGTCTATCGTAACACATTCTCGTGTACTAATGTATGCTGATGATGTTAAGCTTTGTTTGACATATAATAAGATTGAGTCTAGTTTTGGCTTACAATCAGACATTGATAATTTTCAGATATGGTGTGAGTATAACCTCTTAAATTTGAACTGCCTGAAATGTAACGTAATGACCTTTTATAGAGGTACCCCTACGTTTTTAAGTTATTCGCTTCAGAACTCCCCACTTGATCGTATATATTCAGTAAACGATTTAGGTGTTCTTTTGGACCCGAAGCTTAAATTTGACTGCCACATAATGTCGACTGTCAACAAGGCTATGAGTGTTCTTGGATTTATAAAGCGTTGGTCAAAAGAATTTGATGACCCTTATATAACCAAATTGTTATTTACCTCCCTTGTCCGTCCTATTTTGGAATATTGTTCTTCTGTTTGGAGTCCTCAATATCAAGTGCACATCGACCGTATTGAGTCGGTACAAAAAAAATTTCTTCTTTTTGCGCTTCGTAGTTTGAACTGGGATCAAAACGTAAGGCTTCCTTCCTACCAGAGTAGATTACTATTGCTTAATTTACCTACACTTGAAAACCGTAGAATAATGCTTGGTACTATTTTTATGCAAAATCTTATAAGAGGTGATATTGATTCTGTAGAACTGGTAAACCGTTTAACTTTTAATATTCCCGTTAGACTAACACGAAACTATTACCCTCTTAATTTGCCCCGATGTACATCTAATTTTAGTCTGCATGAGCCCTTTCGCGTTCTCTGTACTAATTATAATAATCTTTATCATTTAATTTGTACTTCAACTTCTATCCCTGTATTAAAAACTAAAATTTTATCTCATTTGCTTCAATCATAGTTTATTTATTTGTTTCATGTATTTTCCTCGCGAACTCGCATTTTGCCCGAAATTATAAAGGGTCCCGCGCGTAACAAGCACGTGCTTGGTATCGTTGGGCCACTTGTTTGTACTGCTCGTAGTGCATCAACGTCCATCATATATGTCCTATGTTAGAACATATCCTACAACAAATCTGCATACAAATTACCGACGGGGGAGAGCCTAACCTCCCGTACCCCCACACTCCGTTCTTACTACGCCACTGTCTAGCCAATATAAATAGTGCAAAAATGTAAACAAAACCAATTGTGTGCTGTTTGGTCATTTAAAGCAATATTAAACTATATAGGTATATATAGTTTAATATTGCCTATATAGCTATATAGGTATTGCACAATATGTTTTAAATCTTCTCAGCAAAAAATAATGTCTTCGGTCCCGGGAATAGTTTAAATGTTGGCCCACCCATAACAATTTGCTTGCAATGGCCTTTTCGCTTACAACAAACTATGTAAATATTAATAATGAATTTCCAAAAATCAAAAAGCTTAAGCATTTTTACATGTTTTCCCGCCATTGGTTTGAATATGATTTCGTAGTCAACGTTCCAATTTTCAAAGTCAGGAGGAAGAATTCAGAGTTGCACCGAAAAATCATCGGCAAACTATCGCATAAAAGAGCCCGTCAAAGCCCGTCAAATTTTAACGGGGAACTAACTGGATAATTTTCGGAACGGCAAAACCTTATGGACCATCCGTTCAACGGATGGTGGATGGTGGATGGCTCTCTGTGGGAAGACCCTATAATATATGTTTGTCCCCATCTAAGACACTAATGATTGAGTGGAACAATGTCGTGGAATAACCGCATTACTGAACTAAACAACCTTTTATCTGAACAGGCTATAAGAGATTATACCTAAAGCGAAATACTAAAATACTTCCACAGGCGGAAAGCAGAATATTTTAACTATTAGTACGCGGGCATACCATAATACAAAATCAATTAATAAGAATATAATGAGTTCAGATATTGATCCTGATTATTCTATAGGTCGAAATCTTCGACAGAGGCAAAGCAGAAAAGGCGCTTCTGACTTAAGTGAAAAAAAAGACTCCGACAAAAATAAACGAAAAGGAAAAAAAAAAGGACAATATTTTGGAAAAAGTGGCGCATATGATGAGTACGGAAATATTCGCATGAACGGACTAGACATTTGTAAGAGCAGACATACAGAGGACCGAAAGTAATTATTATTTTTGAGTTTCGATTTTAAAACACTATTTAAATACTATTTTTACTTCACTCATGCACGGGTTGAACACTTCAGCGGACTGTAATTAGGGTGGACTTTTTAATATGAAATATTTAAGGCTATACTCTAACCCTTTCATATTTTTTCTGTCGCTATCCTTAATTTACAAAAAAACAAAGTTGAACAATTTAGATTAATTTTATAATTTGACAGTGTTCCAAAATGTATTGTCATTTTGTGGAACCTTTTTCCAAGTTTATGAAATCCAAGTCCCTAGACAAATACAATTTTAAAATAACATTGTGGTAACCTCTACCATAACTTTGACCCATAACCTTGAATTATAATATAACATCGCTATTTTAGAGCGTGTCCCACAAACGCTGTCTGTTTTGCTTGGAGACAGAAGCTCTACGAACTAAGCCACATCGAACTGAACAACTGCTTGACTTTTTTTCGAGCAAAACAAAGAAAATAGAAAAATAGCGAAAGAGAGGAGAATTGTACGTTTCGTATGAGTAATTTTTACTGCAACTTTGAGACCATAGTGCATCGCCTAAGCCTTAAATAAAGAAAGGATCGGAAAAATAATTTAAAAAAATTATAACTTTGGTGTTTTTCGACGTATTACCTATTGTTCTTGGGAATATAATTTTTTTAACTGACCTGAATTTCGAATTAAATTTTATAAAAATTGGACTACTATTTCATATAGCTCCTATAGCAACGATCGAAAAATTAATGGGAAATTAATAGGAAAATAATGTTAGCGTCTTTAATTTCTATTGTAGTTTCTTCTACTCTGGAAAATAACTTTATTTTATTATTTCAAAATTTTAAATTAAATTTAACATAAATCGAACGACTATATTATATAGCTGCCATAGGAAGAATCGATCGAATAATGTCAAAATAAAACGAAAACTGCTATAAATTTGTTTGCTGCAACATATACGCAAGTTAATCTAAAGTAGGCCATCCACAGTCGAATTTGTTCGGCGAATATGTTCGTGTGTTCGTCGTTGGTGGTAGTGTTCGCGTTCAAATTTAATAGAAATTTGTTCGACGTTTTGTTCGACAAAGATAGAAGCGATTCTATCTTGCCTGTGTTCGCCAAAATGTTCGTCGATCAAATTCGACTGTGGATCGCCTGCTTAAATGTAACTTTATTTTTGTAATTTGTAATTGAATAGGAATTATCTGCAAGGGCCGAGGTTTTGTTTGTTTTCGCGTAAGTTTATTAATACAGAAACCTACCATTTCAGACGCTGAGCTCGTTGGTCCAATAAAAAGTCCATCCTAATTTAAATATTTTACCCCTAATTCATAGAGAAGAAATTTCTAAAAAGTAATGATTAGGGGACTCACCCACGAAATTCGCAAAAAAATTATTCTCAATAGATCGCGATTTCTTAAGAATTTATCAAGGCCTACAGCCAAGCTCTTTTTGCACTTAAATTCTTAAGACATTTTATTGCGAACTTTGTGGGTGAGTCCCCTAACCTAGAGTATTACCAAAATAATTTGTTTTAGGCGGTGCGCAACTGCTTTTAAAGTTATTTACGCATATTACATATTAATCTAGATGCCGTAAACTTGGAAAACTAATTTTATGGGTCGTATAAGTACATTTAACTGAAACTTTAAGCACCGCCTAAACTTTAACATCATTTTTTTTAATACATTTTTTAAACACAGAAGCCTGCAGAGCTGAGACTACAACTTATTTTCTGACTTATATCCAAGACTAAAAAAATGTAGTTCATGACTTACAAATAAAAGGTGATAAATAAGTAGGTATTCAAAAATGATTTTAAAGGTAAAAGTTATTACTGTTCCGGTGCTCACAAATAATGATTATTTTCTGTCCCCAATACATGAAAACATTCTTGAAAATTAAAAAAAAATACTTTTTTAGGCGACTGTTTGAATAAAGATTGTGATGGTTGCTGGTATGAATGTCGGAGTTGTGGCTCTACCAGATGTGGTCCTCAATGTCGCTCTAATCGAAAGTTCTTTTACGAGGGAATTACATATGATGGAAAAGACTTATCTATACACAATAAATATATTCCCAAATAATGTGAACATATTTCTAGCTTTAACTCCAAAAAAGCTTACGGGTCTTAGATAAAACTACCAACATTTATTTTTACTATTAAGAAAAGTTCTAGTTATTATAAAACATCTGTATGTATGCTATGACCGATACTATCAATTTTATAAAATAACATCCAAGATTTTTTGGAAAAAAAAGGAAAAGATTTTTATTTTATTCGCATTCAGTCAATTTAGTATCGGCATGGCAGTGAATCACTGCCAAGCATTTTTTTAATAGTGAATTTTGTTGAAACATGATTTTAATATAAGCATGTCTCAATGGTTCATCACTGCACGAAATTATAACGCAAAACAGTATTATTAGTGAAATATATTTTTATACCATTTTGTTTGCGCCACAAGGACGTTAAATTTCTGCAGGCAGAGTCAAGAGGCACTGTCAAACGGCAGTTTTCTCCAGATTTCCATTTCTCACTCGCTTGCACTGCCCTTCCAATTCTCCGCTCCGCTCTGGAGCTAGTGTACAAGTGTACAAGTGGAACAAAAAACTTACGTACGTAGCAGTTTTCCTACCCGTGTTTTCGTAACCGTATTTCTGGGCGGATTTTCTTTCGCTTTCCTTGGGACTCCTCACTTGCAACAATCAAGCCACTCGCGCCGCAACACCGTTGCAGAAGGTAGTATAATCTCAGTTAGAAATTTGCAAGGCAGTGATTTCCGACCGCATAAAATATATATTTTTTAAAGTTAGATTTAGTTTTAGTTTTATAGCAAAGCAAAGCAAGCAAAATTTAAAACAAAGCAATAATAATATAATCGTATTTGCTGCGAATTCCCAATTTGGACTGCGTTTACCGAAAAGTTGTTTAAATTGTTGTAATTTGCCAACTTTTGGGAGGGAATAAAAAAAAAACGGGTTCTTAGTTTGGTTAGCTGTCAAATCATTTTATGAAAATTATGCAGATATTTTCAAACTCAAAACTGGTTCACCAAATGTAAGACGAAAAAAAGGAGTGTGTCAAGCTTACGCACGACAGAAGTAAAACTTTTAGCTTGAGATTTGGGAGGCTGTAATTCCTTTTTCCTATGCGTGTATGCGTGCTTGGTCCTTTTTTTTTCGACCTAGAAATATGAACATGTAATTTGATTTCTTCTTCTCGATCAGAAGGTAAATATTCTAAAGAGTGAGATGTGTGCAGCTTTATTGATGTCACAGAAATGATTTCGGCTTAAAAATCGTATTCTCACACAAGCAAGCTCATTCTATTTTTATACCCTTGTATATATAATGATTTTAGTCAGAAGTTTGCAACGCAGTGAAAGAGACGTTTCCGACCAATAGGGGAGTCGATATAACCATGTCCGTCTGTCCGTCCTTTTACTAGTCCCTCAGTTTTAAAACTATCGAGGTGAAACTATTGCAGGTAGTATATAAGTCGGATCCAGCCGGATCAAACAACTATATCTAATAGCTCCCATAATCGGAAACATAATTGAAAAAGATATATATTCGGTGTTTTTCTATATATTACCTATTGCTCTTGGGAAAATTAATTTTTTAATTGTCCTGAATTTTGAATTACATTTTATAAAAATCGGACAACTATATCATACACACAAAAAAATTTGCTTGGCAAAATTGACTAATGAAGATAGTTCAGTAACTATAAAAATGGTTGCGTATATTTTTTTTTCTTCGGGTATGTGTCTTTGCTTTTTTGTGTGTATTTGTTGTTGTGAAAGTAACTATTTATGACAATTTTGCTGGTCGGGGACTGTTTGACAATTACAGTTGATTTTACAAAGTTTTTTTTTTGTGCTCGATCGGAAAAATAAAGGGAAATTAATATGAACAAAATTACAGCTTTGTTAATTTTTATTGTATTCGCTTCTACTCTGGAATATAACGTATTTTGTTATTTCAGAATTTCGAATTACTATATTATATAGGTACCATAGAAGCATCGATCAATTAATGTCAAAATTATACGTAAACTGCTTGAACGTGGGGGCGTCGCAAAGTGTTCTTCGAAATGGAAGGCAGCTTCTGATCGGTGCGGCTGTTGCAATTAGCCGGTGGCAAGCTGTGGGGAGAAACGGAGAAAACACTCGGCGATCGCGAGAATGCAATAAAATAGAACACGTTTGACTTTCAATGCTTAGCGCGGACAGGCCGGGCGATGTATTTCACCGAATTTCCCAGAGAGTACTGATCTTAAGGTAATTGTGCGCTGTGCTTCAGAGCGCCGTGGAGAGATTTGAGGGAGCGGGAAGGCGGGAGAGCCTGGAAACCGCAAGCGTCCAGTGCGGGAGAGTCGAAGAGCCTGGACTCGCGAGCGGGCGATTAGGCATTCCAACGGGGAAAGAGATGCACTGGAAGAGCGGGGGGATTTAAGAGCGGGGGAGAGGCGTAAACATTCCGCCCCCCTTGCAATCGCTAGCGTTGCAACGAAGCCACCCGTGTCGTCTAGGACTGGTTGCATGCGCCGGACAGGATTCACCCGAAAGCCGTCCTTTGGGCCACTGGGAGTCCCTCGTCGACCAAGTGGAAGCCAGGTCGGATGACCTTGGCGTAGACATCCGCACCCAGGACGACGGATATGGTGGCCGGCAAGTAAAAACAGTCGTCGGCCAATGGGAGGTCCCCGTATTTGCCGAACACGACGTCAGAGAGCTTCGGTTTCACTTTTAGGACGACCTTTAGATTGAAGCCGTCGTCGCGCTTCGACCGAATTGTCGCCGTGCATATCCTCTCGTCGCCGACGGTAGTCGTCGGCAGGCGGAAAGCGGACGCCATTGATGCGTCTATGCAGCTCGTCGGCGTACACGGGTCGATGAGGGCGGCCGTGTCGAAGCTATTGAGCCCGGTCTCCAACGTAACCATGGCCGTCGGCAGGACGTTTACGCTGTGCCGCTGGAGGATGGACGCCAGTGACGGTGCCGGTGTCGACGAGGCTGAGCGCGGCGGAGAGGCAAGCGCTCTGCGAGTTGGCGGATCTTGCCGGCTCGAGCGCTGCTGAGAAGCGGCGGATGCCGAGCGCCTTGCCGGGGCCAGCGCTTGGCGAGTTGGCTGATTCTGCCGGCGCGAACGCTGATTAGAAGCCGACGGCAGGGGGCGCTCGTGCATGTGAAGGAGCGTGTGGTGCTTCCCGCTGCACGTTTTACATTTGTCGCCACTGCGACAGCTCACGCCGGAGTGCTCGTGAGCGAGACAATTTGAGCAGTACTTATTGACAAGCACTGCTCGAAGCCGCTTCTCTGCGCTCAGCTTTAGAAACCTCTGGCACTTCCGAAGCGGTTGGACTCCACGGCAGACTCGGCATCGATAGGAATTTATACCTCGAGTACGAAAAATTCATCGGATGTTGCTTTCCAACGGACTCCGAGAGTTTTCGCCGTGCTTTTCGTATCTATTTCGAGGAAATCGGCCTTTAAAAGATGATCGGTTTCGATATGAGCCAGAACTTCTTTGTGGTTGGAGGTCCATTTCCTTACCCGAAAGGACATCATCGACGTACATGCAACCACGAATAATATTACTCGCCCTCGGATGGGTTAGTTGCACGTCGGTCGCTAGCTGTTGCAGTACCCGAATTGCCAGGAACGGTGCACAATTGACCCCAAACGTAACAGTTGTTAGCTCAAAATCTCGAATGTATCCTTTTCTGTTGCGGAATAAGATACGTTGGAATGCTGTCTGCTTCGGATCTACCCAGATTTGTCGGTACATTTTCTCGATATCAGCACTGTACACAAATCGGAAATATCGCCACTTCAGGATCTGGATGGTTAGATCGGACTGTAGGACCGGGCCAGCATGAAGGATATCATTTAAGCTGACCCCATTGTCTGAAGAGCTGGTCGTGCTCTCCTGTTTTAGCACTGCGTGGTGTGGAAGATAATAACACGCTGAATCGTGGGTAGGAAGGACTGCTCTCATGTGGTTGAGGTCGAGATATTCTTGAATCACTGAGTCGTACTTGGATTTTAGCGTACTGTCCCTTTTTAGCCGCTGCGCGTTTCTTAAGAATTGAGCCAGCGCCAAGGATCTGGAATATCCTAGGGAGCATTTAATGTTCTCAGGATCTCGAAACGGAAGACTCACGACATACCTGCCGGTATCGTCTTTTGTGGTGGTCCGAAGGAAATTGTCCTCACAGATCACGTCGGATTCTTTTGCCACCTTTACTGGTAGATCCTCCACCTCCCAGAATTTGGTGAAGAGTTTATCGAGGGACGCAACTTGCGTAGAAAAGGATGAGATTCGATCTTGCCTCGGAGCGGTTACTGGTCCTGTTAGAATCCAGCGCTCATAAAACTTTGGATCCGCTTTTGGAAGTTCGGAAAGATCTCGCAGGAAATGTTGCGGAAGCGGATATGAAGGAAAATTTCCGGCTATTTGCGGAAGCACGTAGGAAGTGGTGTTTAACTGCAAACTAGGCCGGGTCGGAGAACGGATCGTAAATTGACAGAGCTTTGTTGTCTCAGCGGAGACCGTTTGATTAAGCCCTGACACCTGTGCTTGGATCACCTGGAACGGCAGTTTAATCAGGTTCAAAAGGCGCTCAGTAATGAAGGTCGCCTCAGATCTATTAAGGCTCGCGCTTGATAACTGGAGACGGTCTGCTGGGGATGGGCTGCCTCGGTGTAGGAGAGTATGATGGCGGCCGCGGCACTGAGCTGAGTCTGACTAGAACCTGATGGTCGAAAGACTTCATTGATGGCTTTTATTGTCCTGTGACGTTCTATTAGAAAAACGTTCAGCTCGTGCCAAATAGGAATATTTGCCTTGTTGTGTAGCGACTGCTCCCATAAGGAAAGCGTGAGCTTCGGGAGTTTAGCGGAGCATATGTAAATCAGAATACAATCCCAATTCTCGATATCAACTCCGCACATTTCTAGCGCCTCGAAGTACCCTTGGATGGTGCTTTGCAACTCTTCTAAAGCTGTCCCAGATTCCTGAGTGACAGACTGCACATTAAACAATATTTTTAGTTGGCTGGAGTTTGCGCTATCTTGTCTGCCGCACCTTTCGTACGCGCTGTAGCAGTAGCCGAACTTGGACTTGAGAACTGGCAAGCTGTCAGCTGCACTTTCTCCGGCCGCTACAATGTACGCGGTGCAGGCATCGTACTCTTTTTTGATACGGACCCATACCTCTCGGATTTCGTCTCGGCGAATATTGAGGACGGATAGCGTAGGAGGGACTGCCGAGGGAGTGTTCACTCTACTTTCCAGTTCGGAAAGTCTATCTGACACTTCGATGAACTGGCTTAGAGCGAGTTCGGCAGCCGGGGCACCCATTTTTGTGCTAGCTCGCGTTACTCTTTGGTCGGCAGAAGGAGAACTTTTAGGAGGTGGCGACTTTACCTTATTAGGTGAGGGCGACCTTACACTAATCTTTGATATCTTTGGTGTCGGAACACGTGATTGCTCTTCCTGGACATACCAAACTAGGATGCTGTTTGGATATTGATATATTTATTTCGGACAAAAATCAGAGAAAAAATTACGGACCCACTTACGGACTGTTTGAAATGGGGTATCGATCCGCCAAAATAGTCGATATGTGGCTGAATTATTGTTAAAATATTCCCCAGGCCTTTGGTGGAACGATAAAACAAGAATGGAAAAATACAAAAAAATACTAAAAATAAATACTGCAAAATACTGCACTGGATGAAGTATTTCGTATAGTATTTAATAGGGGGTGCGTGGCCGAATTAGGATGGGATTGTATGTCCCCGGCAATGGATTCAGCTGGTTAGTATTTTTTCTATATTTTTAAAAAATATTCGGAGACAAGCAAAAAAAAATACTTGCACTGGTATGCGGATGGTATATTTTTTTCTCAGTTTTCTTTTTTATCCCCAAATGATGGCGACAGTATTTTTTTCGGAACAGGCGGTAATTCTATTCTCAGTATTCCCTTAATTTTATTGGAGTTGAACTTGGTTTTTTTTTTTAATTTTGGGATGATTGAAAATAAATGCGCGGGAATTTCGAGCTTTTTGCGGTACTTCAATTCGCATGTATGTATGGATGGAGTATGAGAGGTCCCAAAAGATATGGATCGAGTTTGAGAGGGCCCCAAAATATGTTGAGAAGAAAAAACACACTGAGTAAATTATTTCACGTCGACTGGTAGGATTGTTTTTCATATTTATATTTATATATTTATATTTATGGAGGGCCGACGGAAATAATTCTGTGTTTGGGATTGGGGATGATGATAAAATATGTGTATAATGTATATATGTAATATATGGTGTATGTATATATGTAATATATAGTGTATGGAATATATGTATATGGTGTATGTATATATGTAATATATGTACGTAATATATAATCAATATGGCGGAAAATTTTTATTGTAAATTTTGCCGGCGGGTATGTGTTGTAATTTTTGATTTATTCTGGACTGTATTTGATTTGTAATAATGTATGCAAAATTGTCACAGCGGATGTACAATAAAAGAAATTAATATCAAAAAATTTTTGTTGGCCGAAAACTGGCGGAACACTTAATTTTTTTTCCTTTCTTTTTGTATGAAATTGATTTGGATTTAATTTTTGGAGTTAATTTTTTTTTTCACTGTTCGCTTGATTTAATTTTGAAATTAATTTACTTTTTTACTGTACGCCCGCCTTTTTTTTGTTTGCACACTTCAATTTGTATTTGGAATTGGATTTTTATTTTCTTCGATTTCATGTTGGATGTATTTTAATGGATGTATGTACGGCCAAATGCGAATATGAAATTTGTACATCAATATGCACACGAAGAGGAATAGGAGAATAGGCAATATGGCCGCACGTTAAAGGAGACGAGGAAATAAAATACGGAATTGGAAATGTAATTTACTAACTGCCGTTGTCGGATTAAATCGGACTTGGATTTTAGACAAATCGAACAGAAAGTCAAACAAATTATGTTTTTCGGATGTCTGACTGTCGACCAGCAGTTAATAAAAAAAAGTGATAATTTTCTGGCACTTATCCGGCTCGAAGGACCAAAAAATGAACGTGGGGGCGTCGCAAAGTGTTCCTCGAAATGGAAGGCAGCTTCTGATCGGTGCGGCTGTTGCAATTAGCCGGTGGCAAGCTGTGGGAGAAATGGAGAAATGGAAGAGCGGGGGGATTTAAGAGCAGGGGGAGCGGCTTAAACAATGCTATAATTTTCTTTGTTGCAAATCTAAATTTAACATTTTTGTAATTTCAAGTTGAATAGGAACGATCTGCTAGGGTATATAACCTTCGGCTGATCGAGTTGCATGGTGTAACTAACGGGTGTTTGTTTTAGAGGTATAGAACTTTAAGTTTCAATAAAACAACGTGGGACTATTCGATTGACATGAATTTTTTTTATTCGAAAGATAATTGTTGAATATGTATAATCTAACAATGCACTTTGTCTTCTCTTTCTTATCTAACGGTTCTGCATTATCCCAATATATGTATAAGTCGGAATGAAGCGAAGCTCTCTCAACTCTCTTTTGTATTCGCTTTGAGTTTGCATTTATCATAGATTATGTTAGTTCCTAATGATCAGTCACAAATATAAACCACAACGAATAGGTTATGTGCCCAGAAGTTTCTGTCCTTTTTTGAAATTGTGATTCGGTCGATTGTGAAAATGAGTTCGTCATTCCATTCAATCGATAAGCTCGATAACGAGAATTATAGCGCGTGGGTTATCCAAATGAAAAGCGTGCTAATACACTCCGAGTTGTGGTCGGTGGTGTGTGGTCGAGAAGTGAAAAATGAAGACGATAGTGATGCGCAAGCCGCGCAGTTCGATTTGAAAGACGAAAAGGCTCTTGCGAGCATTATGCTATGCATCAAACCATCGCAGATAAACTATGTAAAAAATTGTACATCGGCATTGGTCAGCAGACAAGCAAAAGAAGTATAACGGAAAGGGACAAAAAAAATCGAACGGTTTAAGTGCCGTTATTTGCTGTTCTTGCGGTCGACCGGGACACAAGGCGGCAAAGTGTAGAGCAAAGAGTATGTGGTGTGTCGACAGTGGAGCTACAGCTCACTTGTGTTGTGAGCGATCCCGTTTCTCAGAACTAAGAGAGCACAAAGAGCGAATTGCCTTGGCGGGAAACAGCTACATAGAAGCAATTGGACGCGGCACAGTGGAACTGATTTGGCAAAACAGCCACATTAAGCTTGTCAACGTTTTATATGTGGAGGAGTTGCAATGCAATTTCATATCCTTGTCAAAGGCTATCGAAAGTGGTTTTACAGTTGAATTTACGAAAACAGAAGCGCGACTGAAAAACAATAAAGGCATCGTAATAATGACTGCAAACAAGCAACAGGATTTGTTTTTGTTCGAAAACCAAGTGAACAAGTGCTTCGGTGTAAAAACAAATTCGGTAAATGTGTGGCACGATCGTTTCGGACACCTACACAACGGAAGCCTAAAAAAGATGATTTGTGAAAAAATGGTTCGCGGTATAAAGGCAACCGAGTTAAAGAACATGAATAGCCAGGTGTGTGAGACCTGCGCAAAATGCAAAATTTGTGTAAAGCAGTTCCCGAAAGCAAGTGCGAGTCGAGCGTGCAGTGTTCTTGGTTTAGTACATACTGACATATGCGGACAAATGAATATAAACTCCCTAGGCGGAAGGCGGTATTTTGTAACGTTCATCGACGACAAATCGCGTTATGTGTTTGTTGACTTTCTAAAGACAAGAGACGAAATCTTGGTTAAATTCAAGGAATTTAAATCATTCGCAGAAAAACGGACGAAAAAATAAAACTTTTGAGAAGCGATAATGGCCGTGAATATTTAAGTGACGCGTTTGAATCATTTCTTGCTGAAAGCGGTATAAAAAGACAGTTAACAGTACCTCATACGTCGCGGAACGTGCAAACCGGACTTTGGTTGAAATGGCACGCAGCATGATCTTCCATGCAAGTTTGGATGAACGGTTCTGGGCAGAGGCAATCAAGACTGCTGCCTATTTGCGTAACCGTGCAGAAACATCAGCTTTACCGGGTACAACACCGTTTGAAGTGTGGACAGGAAGAAAACCCTGTGTAGGGCATCTACGAATCTTTGGTGCGAAGGTAATTGTCCTGAATAAAAAGCATCACAAGAAATTTCTCCCAAAAGGCGAAGACCATTACTTGGTCGGATATTCTGAAATTCTGATATTCTGGCTGGTGTTAACTCCTTCCCACCACAAGATCTGTGTCACACAGATTATTAGGTATTCGACGCGGGTTCCTGCGCCTCCAGGCTCTCGGGTGGGTCCCGCAGCTTAAGGATCCCTTTGGTTGACGTTATCTTTTTCCACACGAGGTAGACGGCCGTCATGATGACGAGGCCTATGATTATCTCTATTGAAAAAGATATCACAATCTCGTCGGACATGACGGATATTTTTCTCAGGTTCTCCATGTTGAATTCGTGGACATACTTCAATGACGGCTCATAACCCGTTGTCTTAATTCGGGTTAATGCCGCTGGCATGGGCATTAAGTGTACTGACGAGTAACTGCTGTAATTGCGGTTTCCCACCGCTATGGTCTCATTGTCGAATTGTATAATGTAAGATCCTTCCAGATGGTGTGCCTCGGCTGCGGTTGCTATCGTGCCGTTGAAGTTTGATAGGAAAACCGTGCCGTCATCAATTAACTCGGCTGTTTCCTGGTTCGTCCGCAGGTAATCACATTCTGCTTGTCCCCCTTTGAGTAACCGCGGCCTTGCTCTTCTAGCTTGAGCATGTCTTGCCATTCGTTGTCGTCGCGTATATCCTCATGAGCCGGTATTTTTTATTCACTACCTTTGGCATCGCGAGGATATATAGAAGCGTAGTTCCATTCGACAGAATTGTGGGGCGAGAAAACTCTACAGCCTCCACAACGTTCTGGTATGGGAGACTGTCCATCTCGGACAATATCTCATCGATTTCCATGTGATCTAGGAGGTTCGTGTTGATCACACCAGTCTTTGCTAACTGGCATGCTCTCAGAATTTCATCCACCTGATCAGCAATTATTATAGCCTTATGTAATATGGCCGTTGTTACGTGGAAATCTCCGTCTATTGCATCTGCTCTCGCAATGACACCGTTTAGCCTCTGGAGCGACTCGTGCGCTGTGTCAAATAGCTTCATGTTTATTCGGATCTGCTGGTTATCGTTTTTCGCTAAGTTGTTTTCCTCTTTTAAAATTGCGTTCCAGTTTGATTTGTCGGGGGATCCCGCGACCCATTTCCATGCCGATCCGAGCCAATCTATTGACCTCTGCCTGCGGTTCGAGGCGCCGTCCATGCGTGATATTCCTTCCGAAGCCCGCCGTAGATAGTGATCGACTAGAGCTCCAATCCGCTGGTCTGATATCACCATAGCTTCTCCCATTGGTTCTCCAAACCATTCCTTGCCATACTTGAAGATGTGGATGGATGTGGACACACATAATAGTGCTTACGGCGCCGACGGGGAGTTAAATGGAATTCTTATACCAAAGAGATTTTTCAATTGGCGTAGCCTAGGTGTTCACTGTCCCTTTTTAGCCGCTGCGCGTTTCTTAAGAATTGAGCCAGCGCCAAGGATCTGGAATATCCTAGGGAGCATTTAATGTTCTCAGGATCTCGAAACGGAAGACTCACGACATACCTGCCGGTATCGTCTTTTGTGGTGGTCCGAAGGAAATTGTCCTCACAGATCACGTCGGATTCTTTTGCCACCTTTACTGGCAGATCCTCCACCTCCCAGAATTTGGTGAAGAGTTTATCGAGGGACGCAACTTGCGTAGAAAAGGATGAGATTCGTTCTTGCCTCGGAGCGGTTACTGGTCCTGTTAGAATCCAGCGCTCATAAAACTTTGGATCCGCTTTTGGAAGTTCGGAAAGATCTCGCAGGAAATGTTGCGGAAGCGGATATGAAGGAAAATTTCCGGCTATTTGCGGAAGCACGTAGGAAGTGGTGTTTAACTGCAAACTAGGCCGGGTCGGAGAACGGATCGTAAATTGACAGAGCTTTTTTGTCTCAGCGGAGACCGTTTGATTAAGCCCTGACACCTGTGCTTGGATCACCTGGAACGGCAGTTTAATCAGGTTCAAAAGGCGCTCAGTAATGAAGGTCGCCTCAGATCTATTAAGGCTCGCGCTTGATAACTGGAGACGGTCTGCTGGGGATGGGCTGCCTCGGTGTAGGAGAGTATGATGGCGGCCGCGGCACTGAGCTGAGTCTGACTAGAACCTGATGGTCGAAAGACTTCATTGATGGCTTTTATTGTCCTGTGACGTTCTATTAGAAAAACGTTCAGCTCGTGCCAAATAGGAATATTTGCCTTGTTGTGTAGCGACTGCTCCCCTAAGGAAAGCGTGAGCTTCGGGAGTTTAGCGGAGCATATGTAAATCAGAATACAATCCCAATTCTCGATATCAATTCCGCACATTTCTAGCGCCTCGAAGTACCCTTGGATGGTGCTTTGCAACTCTTCTAAAGCTGTCCCAGATTCCTGAGTGACAGACTGCACATTAAACAATATTTTTAGTTGGCTGGAGTTTGCGCTATCTTGTCTGCCGCACCTTTCGTACGCGCTGTAGCAGTAGCCGAACTTGGACTTGAGAACTGGCAAGCTGTCAGCTGCACTTTCTCCGGCCGCTACAATGTACGCGGTGCAGGCATCGTACTCTTTTTTGATACGGACCCATACCTCTCGGATTTCGTCTCGGCGAATATTGAGGACGGATAGCGTAGGAGGGACTGCCGAGGGAGTGTTCATTCTACTTTCCAGTTCGGAAAGTCTATCTGACACTTCGATGAACTGGCTTAGAGCGAGTTCGGCAGCCGGGGCACCCATTTTTGTGCTAGCTCGCGTTACTCTTTGGTCGGCAGAAGGAGACCTTTTAGGAGGTGGCGACTTTACCTTATTAGGTGAGGGCGACCTTACACTAATCTTTGGTATCTTTGGTGTCGGAACAGGTGATTGCTCTTCCTGGACATACCAAACTAGGATGCTGTTTGGATATTGATATATTTATTTCGGACAAAAATCAGAGAAAAAATTACGGACCCACTTACGGACTGTTTGAAATGGGGTATCGATCCGCCAAAATAGTCGATATGTGGCTGAATTATTGTTAAAATATTCCCCAGGCCTTTGGTGGAACGATAGAACAAGAATGGAAAAATACAAAAAAATACTAAAAATAAATACTGCAGAATACTGCACTGGATGAAGTATTTCGTATAGTATTTAATAGGGGGTGCGTGGCCGAATTAGGATGGGATTGTATGTCCCCGGCAATGGATTCAGCTGGTTAGTATTTTTTCTATATTTTTAAAAAATATTCGGAGACAAGCAAAAAAAAATACTTGCACTGGTATGCGGATGGTATATTTTTTTCTCAGTTTTCTTTTTTATCCCCAAATGTTGGCGACAGTATTTTTTTTCGGAACAGGCGGTAATTCTATTCTCAGTATTCCCTTAATTTTATTGGAGTTGAACTTGGTTTTTTTTTTTTAATTGATTGAAAATAAATGCCCGAACTTTTGCGGGCTGTGTATTGGTGACGCTGGAATGCGCGGGAATTTCGAGCTTTTTGCAGTACTTCAATTCGCATGTATGTATGGATGGAGTATGAGAGGTCCCAAAAGATATGGATCGAGTTTGAGAGGGCCCCAAAATATGTTGAGAAGAAAAAACACACTGAGTAAATTATTTCACGTCGACTGGTAGGATTGTTTTTCATATTTATATTTATATATTTATATTTATGGAGGGCCGACGGAAATAATTCTGTGTTTGGGATGGGGGATGATGATAAAATATGTGTATAATGTATATATGTAATATATGGTGTATGTATATATGTATTACATATGGTGTATGGAATATATGTATATGGTGTATGTATATATGTAATATATGTACGTAATATATAATCAATATGGCGGAAAATTTTTATTGTAAATTTTGCCGGCGGGTATGTGTTGTAATTTTTGATTTATTCTGGACTGTATTTGATTTGTAATAATGTATGCAAAATTGTCACAGCGGATGTACAATAAAAGAAATTAATATCAAAAAATTTTTGTGGGCCGAAAACTGGCGGAACACTTAATTTTTTTTCCTTTTTTTTTGTATGAAATTGATTTGGATTTAATTTTTGGAGTTAATTTTTTTTTTCACTGTTCGCTTGATTTAATTTTGAAATTAATTTACTTTTTTACTGTACGCCCGCCTTTTTTTTGTTTGCACACTTCAATTTGTATTTGGAATTGGATTTTTATTTTCTTCGATTTCATGTTGGATGTATTTTAATGGATGTATGTACGGCCAAATGCGAATATGAAATTTGTACATCAATATGCACACGAAGAGGAATAGGAGAATAGGCAATATGGCCGCACGTTAAAGGAGACGAGGAAATAAAATACGGAATTGGAAATGTAATTTACTAACTGCCGTTGTCGGATTAAATCGGACTTGGATTTTAGACAAATCGAACAGAAAGTCAAACAAATTATGTTTTTCGGATGTCTGACTGTCGACCAGCAGTTAATAAAAAAAAGTGATAATTTTCTGGCACTTATCCGGCTCGAAGGACCAAAAATTGAACGTGGGGGCGTCGCAAAGTGTTCCTCGAAATGGAAGGCAGCTTCTGATCGGTGCGGCTGTTGCAATTAGCCGGTGGCAAGCTGTGGGGAGAAATGGAAGAGCGGGGGGATTTAAGAGCAGGGGGAGCGGCTTAAACAATGCTATAATTTTCTTTGTTGCAAATCTAAATTTAACATTTTTGTAATTTCAAGTTGAATAGGAACGATCTGCTAGGGTATATAACCTTCGGCTGATCGAGTTGCATGGTGTAACTAACGGGTGTTTGTTTTAGAGGTATAGAACTTTAAGTTTCAATAAAACAACGTGGGACTATTCGATTGACATGAATTTTTTTTATTCGAAAGATAATTGTTGAATATGTATAATCTAACAATGCACTTTGTCTTCTCTTTCTTATCTAACGGTTCTGCATTATCCCAATATATGTATAAGTCGGAATGAAGCGAAGCTCTCTCAACTCTCTTTTGTATTCGCTTTGAGTTTGCATTTATCATAGATTATGTTAGTTCCTAATGATCAGTCACAAATATAAACCACAACGAATAGGTTATGTGCCCAGAAGTTTCTGTCCTTTTTTGAAATTGTGATTCGGTCGATTGTGAAAATGAGTTCGTCATTCCATTCAATCGATAAGCTCGATAACGAGAATTATAGCGCGTGGGTTATCCAAATGAAAAGCGTGCTAGTACACTCCGAGTTGTGGTCGGTGGTGTGTGGTCGAGAAGTGAAAAATGAAGACGATAGTGATGCGCAAGCCGCGCAGTTCGATTTGAAAGACGAAAAGGCTCTTGCGAGCATTATGCTATGCATCAAACCATCGCAGATAAACTATGTAAAAAATTGTACATCGGCAAAAGATGCTTGGAGAATTCTAGCAGGAATTCATATACCGACAGGTCCCGCGCGTCGAATAAAACTGTTAAAACAGTTGTTATTCATGAAAATGGATGAACATGAATCGGTGATAAACCACGTAAATAAATTTTGCGCGATCGTGGAAAAGCTAAATGAAATAGATTTGACAGTGCCAGAAGAAGTTTTGTCTATTTTGTTACTATCGAGCCTCCCGGAAACGTACGAAACTTTTGTGATTGCAATTGAGACACGTGATAGTCTGCAAGTATGACCACACTCAAGGTCAAACTTCACGAAGAAGGAGACAGACGCAAGGAAATGCAAGAGTGCGCAGAGAAAAGTGAACAGCGTGCATTCGGTTTCAATTCAGGCGGTAAAAATTGGTCAGCAGACAAGCAAAAGAAGTATAACGGAAAGGGACAAAAAAAATCGAACGGTTTAAGTGCCGTTATTTGCTGTTCTTGCGGTCGACCGGGACACAAGGCGGCAAAGTGTAGAGCAAAGAGTATGTGGTGTGTCGACAGTGGAGCTACAGCTCACTTGTGTTGTGAGCGATCCCGTTTCTCAGAACTAAGAGAGCACAAAGAGCGAATTGCCTTGGCGGGAAACAGCTACATAGAAGCAATTGGACGCGGCACAGTGGAACTGATTTGGCAAAACAGCCACATTAAGCTTGTCAACGTTTTATATGTGGAGGAGTTGCAATGCAATTTCATATCCTTGTCAAAGGCTATCGAAAGTGGTTTTACAGTTGAATTTACGAAAACAGAAGCGCGACTGAAAAACAATAAAGGCATCGTAATAATGACTGCAAACAAGCAACAGGATTTGTTTTTGTTCGAAAACCAAGTGAACAAGTGCTTCGGTGTAAAAACAAATTCGGTAAATGTGTGGCACGATCGTTTCGGACACCTACACAACGGAAGCCTAAAAAAGATGATTTGTGAAAAAATGGTTCGCGGTATAAAGGCAACCGAGTTAAAGAACATGAATAGCCAGGTGTGTGAGACCTGCGCAAAATGCAAAATTTGTGTAAAGCAGTTCCCGAAAGCAAGTGCGAGTCGAGCGTGCAGTGTTCTTGGTTTAGTACATACTGACATATGCGGACAAATGAATATAAACTCCCTAGGCGGAAGGCGGTATTTTGTAACGTTCATCGACGACAAATCGCGTTATGTGTTTGTTGACTTTCTAAAGACAAGAGACGAAATCTTGGTTAAATTCAAGGAATTTAAATCATTCGCAGAAAAACGGACGAAAAAATAAAACTTTTGAGAAGCGATAATGGCCGTGAATATTTAAGTGACGCGTTTGAATCATTTCTTGCTGAAAGCGGTATAAAAAGACAGTTAACAGTACCTCATACGTCGCGGAACGTGCAAACCGGACTTTGGTTGAAATGGCACGCAGCATGATCTTCCATGCAAGTTTGGATGAACGGTTCTGGGCAGAGGCAATCAAGACTGCTGCCTATTTGCGTAACCGTGCAGAAACATCAGCTTTACCGGGTACAACACCGTTTGAAGTGTGGACAGGAAGAAAACCCTGTGTAGGGCATCTACGAATCTTTGGTGCGAAGGTAATTGTCCTGAATAAAAAGCATCACAAGAAATTTCTCCCAAAAGGCGAAGACCATTACTTGGTCGGATATTCTGAAATTCTGATATTCTGGCTGGTGTTAACTCCTTCCCACCACAAGATCTGTGTCACACAGATTATTAGGTATTCGACGCGGGTTCCTGCGCCTCCAGGCTCTCGGGTGGGTCCCGCAGCTTAAGGATCCCTTTGGTTGACGTTATCTTTTTCCAGACGAGGTAGACGGCCGTCATGATGACGAGGCCTATGATTATCTCTATTGAAAAAGATATCACAATCTCGTCGGACATGACGGATATTTTTCTCAGGTTCTCCATGTTGAATTCGTGGACATACTTCAATGACGGCTCATAACCCGTTGTCTTAATTCGGGTTAATGCCGCTGGCATGGGCATTAAGTGTATTGACGAGTAACTGCTGTAATTGGGGTTTCCCACCGCTATGGTCTCATTGTCGAATTGTATAATGTAAGATCCTTCCAGATTGTGTGCCTCGGCTGCGGTTGCTATCGTGCCGTTGTAGTTTGATAGGAAAACCGTGCCGTCATCAATTAACTCGGCTGTTTCCTGGTTCGTCCGCAGGTAATCACATTCTGCTTGTCCCCCTTTGAGTAACCGCGGCCTTGCTCTTCTAGCTTGAGCATGTCTTGCCATTCGTTGTCGTCGCGTATATCCTCATGAGCCGGTATTTTTTATTCACTACCTTTGGCATCGCGAGGATATATAGAAGCGTAGTTCCATTCGACAGAATTGTGGGGCGAGAAAACTCTACAGCCTCCACAACGTTCTGGTATGGGAGACTGTCCATCTCGGACAATATCTCATCGATTTCCATGTGATCTAGGAGGTTCGTGTTGATCACCCCAGTCTTTGCTAACTGGCATGCTCTCAGAATTTCATCCACCTGATCAGCAATTATTATAGCCTTATGTAATATGGCCGTTGTTACGTGGAAATCTCCGTCTATTGCATCTGCTCTCGTAATGACATCGTTTAACCTCTGGAGCGACTCGTGCGCTGTGTCAAATAGCTTCATGTTTATTCGGATCTGCTGGTTATCGTTTTTCGCTAAGTTGTTTTCCTCTTTTAAAATTGCGTTCCAGTCTGATTTGTCGGGGGATCCCGCGACCCATTTCCATGCCGATCCGAGCCAATCTATTGACCTCTGCCTGCGGTTCGAGGCGCCGTCCATGCGTGATATTCCTTCCGAAGCCCGCCGTAGATAGTGATCGACTAGAGCTCCAATCCGCTGGTCTGATATCACCATAGCTTCTCCCATTGGTTCTCCAAACCATTCCTTGCCATACTTGAAGATGTGGATGGATGTGGACACACATAATAGTGCTTACGGCGCCGACGGGGAGTTAAATGGAATTCTTATACCAAAGAGATTTTTCAATTGGCGTAGCCTAGGTGTTCATTTTACTAATTCTAAGTGTTATTTCTATTTCTTATCAGTATTTTGTATATTTTAGAGCTTATGGCTATTTATTGTTTTGTTTTTATTGTTAAATTATATTTCGTATTGTTAGTTCTTATTTTCATATTTTTATAAAAATTTTTTCTTTTTTTTTGTTGAGAGATTTCCTATTTTTTATTGTTTTTGTGTTCTTTTTTTTTATTCCTGTATAGGGAAAGAGATTTTTCATTACGTGATGATAGTAATTTCCTTAGTCTATGATTGTGGATATTTACATAGGTATGGATAGTATATTCTTAAATTGGTTGTTATCTTAGTCTATATCTTCTATATCTATATATACCTGATCGCCCTGTTCGTATTGGATGGGGTCGCTTCTTTTCTTGTTGCGCCCGTTATTAGTTAAGCTTTGTTTGTGTTCTATAAGACCTCGAATGTCTTCCAGGGCCTGCTGCCTAAAATTGGACAGCCCCTGATAATTTATTCTGGAGGTTCGATTAAAGAAAATGTCGACGGGCTTTTTACTTGTTACTGAGTGAACAGAATTGTTATACCTGTCCACGACAATCGGGACGAGTTCAACGGTTTTGAAAGAAGGATACTCGCTTTTCAAACAACGGTATATTTCCAAGAAGGTGGAGTGGAACCTCTCCAACTGCCCGTTGACTTCACTTTTTTGCGTCGGTGTATTATTAAGCCCTATGCCCAGGGTTCTGAGATAGTTCAGAACATTTGGGCACAAAAGTCCCCTCTCGTTGTCGGACACTATCATTCTGGGTGCAGTGAAATAATGCAATGCATCCAGAAGTGTCTCGCGGAGGTGAATAGACGACTTCGATAATAACGGAAATAGTTTTGCAAATTTGGAAAATTTGTCGATACAACTGAGATAAATTTTTTTCTCCAGTGTGAATACGTCGATGTGAAGTATTTCACACGGGTACTTCGGGATAGGGGTCCCCTGGAGCAATGGCTTATTAGGGTGTCTGTCGTACTTCTGTAGTTTACATATAGTACAAGTTGAAATCTGTGTGCGGATGGCTTTTGCCATCCTGGGGAAATAGTATTTTTCCAGTATTTGGACTCGGACCTCTTTTGAGCTTCTGTGTGCTCGGCGGTGTTCTTTCTCAATGACCCCGCAAATTTGGTCCTCATCCGTCAAATCTTCCACTAAGCGTTGTGTTTGCGGATTTTAAACAGTTTAAAATTTTGGAAGCAGGAGGTCTGCAAAAGTTGTAAGGAAGCCTCTGGGATTTTAATCCCATTAATTATCGAGGGTTTCAAATATTTGTTTAGGGAATCAATAAGAGTAGATGGGTCATTAAATGGGACTAAGTGACGCGCGTATCCAACGTGTGGGTGCTCACAAGAATAAACTGACAATTTCGGATCGAAGATTATTTGGTTCCGATAGACATTAATCGGATTCTCAACATGGGGAATTAATTGGGATGCGTCCCGAAGGGCGCTATGGATTGTGGCTATGGAATCTGACTCGGATGCAGTATCCGTGTCAGATCCCAAATGGTTGAGAAATGTCGTGACTGGGGAGAGCGCGTCGGCCACTATATTCGACTTTCCTGGCTTGTATATTAGTTCGCAATTGTACTCTTCAATCCGCGACTTCCATCGCTTTAATTTGGCATTAAAATTCCTATTACCTAGCGCAAAGGTTAGCGGTTGGTGGTCGGCTATTGGATCTTTGCCAGAATCTACTTGGGAAATAACTGCCCCGATTGCATAATTAGACGCGTCTGTTGTCAAATGGAAAGGTTTTGAAAAATCCGGGAATGCTAAAACTTCCGAAGACGACAAGATCGTTTTCAGGTCATTAAAGGCCTTTAACGCAGCCTCGTCGAGTTCAATGGGTACCTTTTTTGACTGTGAGGATTTAACCCTAGCGAACTCCCCTCGAGTTAAATTGGTCAAGGGCTTTGCGACTTTTGCGTAATCCTTAATGAATTTCCTGTAGTAGGACGTCATGCCGAGGAAACTCTTCAACTCTTTTACGTTGGTAGGTGGCTTCATTTTGGTGACGGCCTCCACCTTTTTTCATCCGCCTTGATGCCATCTGCAGTCACCACATATCCCAAGAATTCAACATGTGTTGATAGGAAATTTGTTTTTTCTAAGTTGACTTGCAGTTTGGCCTTTTGCAGATTGTCAAAAACAGTTCGAAGGTTCCTCCAATCACTTTCATAATCTTCGCTGAAGACTATTATGTCGTCGATGTACACATAGCAAATCTTGTCAATGTGTTCCCTTAGGACATCGTCGATCATTCGTTGGAACACCGCTGGGGCGTTTTTTGACCAAACGGAAGGCGAAGAAATTCGTATTTCCCATTCAAGGTGGAAAATGCGGTCTTCGGTGTATCGGATTCTAGCATATAAATTTGATGGAATCCCGATGTCAAGTCGAGTGTGGTAAAATACTTGGCTTTTCCCAAGCTTGCCAGAATAGAATTTATGTCTGGTATTGGATAGGTATCAGCAATCGTGACGGCGTTTAAACGCTTGAAGTCGATGACCATGCGGTATTGCTTTTCTCGGTTCGGTTTGGGTTTCTTTGGAACTACCCAGACCGGGGAGTTATAGGGACTTTTTGATGGTCTAATGATCCCATCCCGCAAAAGTTCTTCTATTTGCCTATCCACTTCTCCTCTCATATTGGTAGGATAGGGATAGCTTTTTGTGTATACAGGGTCTGAGGTGCTTGTTCGAATTTCGGCTCTAACGCTCGTGTCGACAGCTTCGCCGGGTGAGAGTGGTTCAAAGATTTTAAAATATTCGGTAATAAGTGCGTTTAAGGCTTCCTTTGCGGACTCGGGATGTGTCGCGTCCAACAAAAGGTGTATGTTTAGTGATTTTTTTTGCAAGAAGAGGTATCTTGATGCCCGGCGATATTGTTAGAAGGTCGTTTTTTCTGTCAATTAGGGCTTTCAAGGCTTTAAGAGTATCGTCCCCTATAATACCGTCAAATGCTTTTAAGCCAGGGAGAACAAAAAAGGTGAGAACTGTGTCGTTCCCGATTGGTTTAAGGAATTGCCCCGTGATGCGGTGCGTTATTTTGATGTTACCCCCCGCGGAGTGTACAGAAAATGGCTTAGCTAATGTTGTAGAGCCGGCGAAATTTTTGGGGCTAATAAAATTATTATTTGCGCCGGTGTCTATAAGAAACTGTAATTTGACCCCATTTTTAGTCTGATATTCTATGTATGGTATGCTAGAGAGGCGTCGGTCATAAAATTTTGCTCGCCAATGCATCCCACTTCCTCCAAGGGCGAACCATGTTCGACTCCTTGAGGTGAATCTGCCAATTCCCCTATCTCTCTATCAGAGTATTGTTGATAATGCTCATCGGTAGCGAAGTCTGATGATGAGGTGGGTTGGATGTGGTAAAGCCTCTGAGCTTTACGGAAAGGATTTAAGTCCGAATTCCCGCTCGGACTTCGCTTGACACTGTTGGCCTCAAACTGACGTGGGTTAAAATTTGTCCTATAACTTTGACCAGATTGCTTCGCTTCATTTTTGATAGCTAGTCTGGTGCCTTGGAATCTTGGTGGGCCTTGCATGCTTCCACTCGGGGCATAATTATGCGTTCAATTGGTTATGGCCCTTCGATTAAATTGATTCGTCTGTGGAAACCTCGGGGGATTAGGGTGCCTATAATTTTGGTAAGCTGGGTTGAAAGGAGGCTTAAATAAAGGAACCCTTGGCGTAAAGTTTTTCGGCTCCATCTTTTGGAGCTCCTGTCAAATGGAGTACGCCTCATGGACGTCTGCAGGCTTGCGAATTATCAACAGCCTAGCAGAGTCGCCATTTAACTCTCTAATAAATGCACTGAGGGCCTTCTCCCTCTGTCCAGCCAAAAATGCGTTGGTTACTTCGGGCGAGTAATTCATAGTTTTGATCTTGTTAGTAATGAGCGAAATGTGATTGTTTATTTTTAAGTAGAAATCTTCCAACTTTTGGCCTCCTTGGGTCATTCTACTAAGCTCGTATTCTAGCGTTCCCACGTCTCGCTTGTCCGCGAAATGCAATGCCAACACTCTTTTAACTTCTAACCAATCGTCGTCCCTCACGTTATAGGCATTGAGGGCCATATCAGCCATTCCCCTAATCTTTTGTCTAATTTGGATAAGGGTTTTTCCCTAACGACTTCATAGTCGTTCACAATGGATTGGGCCCTGTTATTCCAAGAAATGTACTTCTCGGAATCACCCTCAAAGGTTACCAGTTCCCTAACGCAATCCGGCACGGCCGAAGACTCTTTGAGTTCGTACTTTGTCCTCGGGCGTGTTAACGGAAGTGGAATATCCACCACCGGGTTACGCCGCTCCAAGTCGGACTCAAGAACGTTTACCCTGTTCCCTATTTTCCTAACCTCCTCCCGTACGCCCAGCATTTGTGTGGTTAGGGTCGCGATCGTGGAGTCGAGGCGGTTGAGAACTTCCTTCATTTCTTCCATATTATCAGAGATTGCAGTTAATAAATTCCCAGGTTTAATTTAAGAATTTTAGATTTTTCAACTTGCAGTTGAATAGAGATAAATGCAATTATATTTTATTGGAAGTCCGGAAAAGGTGACGGGTAAAGGGTGTAGTAGATAACTTCTTAGTTTTAGATTAAGGGTCTCAAATTTTTCAACTTGACGTTGAATAGGGATAGATTCGATTACAGTTTATTGAAAATCAGAAGAAAAGAAATGGTGGATAAATCCTATAAGCCCAAAAAAATAACTTGGCAACATAATCTTTATTTGTTTTGGCAGCAGAGGGTATGTTTTTTTAAGAAAAATATTCAAGACGTTTCACTCACCCACAATTTCCTCCTTTACTGTCTGGCTCTGTCTTTGGTTTGTTTTCCAATTTAAACTTTTGATTTTTTATTCTGACTTCTGTACTTCAATTTTGTTTTCAATATTCCACAGTTGGCTTCTTACAGGGTTAGGGTTCTGAAATGAAATAATAATTAGTACCGGATTTTTTTTTCCTTCCCGTTTTTATACCCTTGCAGAGGGTATAATGATTTCAGTCAGAAGTTTGCAACGCAGTGAAGGAGACGTTTCGGACCCTATAAAGTATATATATTCTTGGTCAGCATGACTAGACGAGTCGATCTAGCCATGTCCGTCTGTCCGTCCGTCCGTCTGTCCGTCCGTCTGTCCGTCCGTCCGTCCGTTTCTACGCAAACTAGTCCCTCAGTTTTTAAGCTATCGAGCTGAAACTTTACCAAAAGTCGTCTTTTTATTGCAGGTAGTATATAAGTCGGAGCCGGCCGGATCGGACAACTATATCTTATAGCTCCCATAGGAATAATCGGAAAAATAATTTAAAAAAAATTATAACTTATGCGTTTTTTGACATATTACCTTCTGCTCTTGGGAATATATTTTTTTTTAATTGTCCTGAATTTCGAATTAAATTTTATAAAAATCGGACGACTATATCATATAGCTCCCATAGGAACGATCGGAAAATTAATGGGAAATTAATAGGAAAAATGATATTATAATTATAAATTATAGCTTTATAGCTATAAATTATAGCTTTGTTAATTTTTATTGTATTTTCTTCTACTCTTGGATATAACTTTATTTTATTATTTTGTAACGTAGTTTCCTGGCTGGGATATGGCTCAGTCCGGCCAGGGTCGCTTACAGAAAATTTATAAGTTGGGGACTTTGGAAATTTTTGTATAGGGTGAGCCGACTTAAAGGTGGAAGTCGTCGGGCTCACGTTAGGGTTATGTAATCGGGCTCGTAGAGGGAGATTTTGGGAAAACAACCGGGTGGGTCGTCGGTAATGGTACACCAGGGCGAGCAGAGGCTTGGCGCCTGGCTGCGGTCACGCAAAAAATGTACGTGGAACCGAGAAATGATACACCAGCGGGGCAGAGGCTTGGCGCCTGGCTGCGATCACCGAAGGATGCACGTGGGGATGGGTTGCGATACACTAGTGGGAGCAGAGGCTTGGCGCCTGGCTGCTATCACCCAAAAATGCACACGGGACCCGGGAAATGGTACACCAATGGGAGCAGAGGCTTGGCGCCTGGCTGCGATCACCGAAGGATGCACGTGGGGGTGGGTAGTGATACACTAGTGGGAGCAGAGGCTTGGCGCCTGGCTGCTATCACCCAAAAATGCACACGGGAACCGGGAAATAGTACACCAGTGGGAGCAGAGGCTTGGCGCCTGGCTGCGATCACCGAAGGATGCACGTGGGGGTGAGTAGTGATACACTAGTGGGAGCAGAGGCTTAGCGCCTGGCTGCTATCACCCAAAAATGCACACGGGAACCGGGAAGTAGTACACCAGTGGGAGCAGAGGCTTGGCGCCTGGCTGCGATCACCGAAGGATGCACGTGGGGGTGGGTAGTGATACACTAGTGGGAGCAGAGGCTTGGCGCCTGGCTGCTATCACCTAAAAATGTGCACGGGAATGGGATTTAATAGACACACAGGTTTTCAAGCTTCGGATATAATATTTATTGAATGAGCAACCTATGGGTCCCTGCCTATACCGCACTCCTTGATTTAACGCTACTCACTCAGACAGATTCGGCCAATACGAAAATAAATCCCACTGCCAGTTCTTGGCGGCAGAAAAATGCTGGTACTCGCTGCTTCTTGCGGCGGGTTGTTGTATCCAGGGAAGGTGCGAGACAAGCACGTGGTTCGAAGAACCACCGCACTGGTTGTCGCGGCGGATTCGGGTCGCGAGCGATCGCGTCGATCGCGTCCTTCAAGCTCTGGTCGTCACTGCCTTTTCCTCGTCCCAGTTTTAAGTCGCAGCCCAAAGTTATTCTTCTTTCTTCATTCTCGCTGCTTCTGTTCTCTGCTCGGCATGATCCCGTGGTCTTGTTTTTACCCTTACTGAGTGTTTCGTAGATAACTCTCTGGAAAGTTCTGTCTCGCTCTGCCGCCTTCGTGGGTCCAGTTCGGTCGCTCACGCTGCTCTATGCCTCCGCTGCTCTGTCCCTCTCTCCGCTGCTGCTCTCTCGTTTCTATGCCCCCCCACACCCTTCTAGCTAGAGATGGCCGTGATTATCTTATTAATTATTTATTTAATGGAACTTCGTGTTCTTAACTTATAAGGAACTTTTCGTATTTCATTGGTCTTATTGTGCGGCCAATTCGGGCCGTTACACCCCCCCTTTACTTCGCCGGACGAACAGAGACGGTGACTTCGTTTTTCGTATTAATCCTCACCCGGTAGTGTTGTCCGTTTCCCTTTTCCAGTACCCGGATGTTGCGGCGGAGGTTTTTAGCCACCCGTGCCTGTAGTCGTTCCACGACGTGTTGCGGTAGTTGATGCTGTTGCGCCGGGTGCATCTTCCAGTTCGCTGGAATGGGAACCCATCCGCTGTGTTTCATCCGGTCGGCTATGGGTCTTTGCTGGCGGGACTGGCCAGGCCCGTCTGAGAGTACGGGGTTCGGTTCCTCGGTAGCATCACTTGCGGTGTCCTCTGACTGTGCCTGCCCGATCCTTTGGCGTCGCTGGGCCTCGGCTGAGGTACTGGGCATGTCATCGTCGACTTCGAGGCGGAAGCACCGTATTGGTTCGCCTTCCGGGTGAATAAAGTGGGCGATGCATCCGGAGATGGTGATGTCACGGCGCACTCCCTCTTGTGGCGGCGAGTTACCACCTGCGGTGTCCTCCGGCTGTGCCTGCCCGATCAGTTGGCGGCGCTGGGCCTCGGCTGAGGTACTGGGCATGTCATCGTCGACTTCCAGGCGGAAGCACCGTACTGGTTCGCCCTCAGGTTGAAGGACCCGGGTGGTGCATCCGGCGATGAGGTTGTCGTAGCGAACTCCCTCTTGAGGCGGCGAGTTGCCTGGTGCGGGCACAACAGTCCCGGGTTCTTGGAAACCCTCCCAGGATCCATAAGCCGTTGGCGGATCGTCGTCTTCTTCGTCGCTGATGTCTACCACCTCAACTAAATATGGCTGGTGTGGGGGCGTGTCCTGGTCGTCGGTGTTGCTGAGATCCACTACTTCGACCGTCTCGAGTTGGACAGCGGCCGGAACATGGTCGGTCACTACCTGCATGGGACTGATCGGGCGCATGTTGAGGTTCGGGAGCCTGTCCGTTGGGAATGGTACCTCCTCTTCGACATCCATGGCTACGTTGTTCGGTTCGGTCTCCCTGACCAGCGGCTCACCATTGTCATCGAAACCTTCCAAGTAGCGTTCCAGGTACTCGAAGGTGTCCGCGCTGAGTTCCTCGCTGACAGTGAGGGGCGATTCACGAAGTGCTACTCCGACAGGTACGGGAAGTGTATCCGTCACTCCTTCGAATAAAGCTCGTTGAAAGTCGAGCTCCTCGTCCCCAATTTCCTCCGGCAGTTCGACGATCCTGGCTAGGGTGCGACGAGAGGTCCGGGTGCGCCGGCGGTGGCTGCGGTGTGACGGGTCACGGTGGCGTCCAGGCATGTTGGCTTAAAATGCTGTTAAAAGTATTACTTTAACTTATGAACCTGCCTAGCTAATCTTGGGAGTGCGGTGTAAAACAGTTTGCAAATCTTACAAGTTAAAGTTACAAGTTTACTAGATAACTACCCTCCCCAAAACCTGGTTTACTTGATGGTGTCTTGGGCGTCTTCGGGTTCGCTGTCGATGTCATCCTCGTGGAAAACCTTGAGTTCGGCCAGGCCGGCTGTTCGTCTGCGCTTGGTCTTCGGGTCTTGGAGACGGATGATGTTTTGTGCTATGAACTTTACGACTTTAAATGGTCCGTCGAGACGTGGGGCCAACTTGGCTGCAAATCCATCTGCAGCCTTGGAGAGATGATGCTGCTTTAGTAGGACCAGATCGCCTATTGCTGGTCGCCAGGTGCGCCTTCGTAGGTTGTAATGTTTGCCCTGGTTCTCGCTGGCATATTTTGAATGTTTCAGAGCTGCTTTAAAAATCTCCTGGAGATGTGTAGCCTTGTCGGCGGGTGTCACGGGTTCTCGACCCAAATGTGGAGTGACTTTGTGGTAAAGTGAGCCCGGCAATCTCGGCTCCCGACCTTGAAGTAGATAAGCGGGGCTGAATCCGGTGGTGTCCGAGGCGCTGGAGTTGATGGCGAGACTTATCTCGGGCAAGGCTGCGTCCCAGGTCTTCTGGTTCCCGTCGATATACTGCGCTATCATCGTCTTGATGGTCCTATTGGCGCGCTCTGTGGGGTTCTGCTGCGGTGAGTACGGGGCGGTGTGCTGGATAGTCATCCCAAGTTGTCTTCCAAATTCCTTGAATGCTCGGCTTGTGAACTGCGTACCGTTGTCGCATACAAACTTCTTGGGCACCCCGAATCTGGCCAGGATTCGTTCGCGGAATGACCGAGACAGAGATGCTGTAGTCGCCTTGCGAAGTGGAACGAGTTCAACCCACTTGCTAAAAGAGTCGAAAAAGACCAGCAACATCGTATTGCCGTGGGTAGATCGGGGCAAAGGTCCCACGAAGTCGGCGCACAGCGTGTCAAACGGCTCTGTTACGAGCCGGGTGAACATCTGTCCAGGGGGTTTCAGCTGGCTGGCTTTAAATTTCTGGCAAGTTTCACACCTGCGAACGTACTTGACTACGTCGCGAAAGAGGCCAGGCCAGTAGTACCTCTGCATGATTCGTCTGGCTGTTTTCCGGATCCCATGTGGCCAGCGGCGGGTTGGTCGTGACACTCCTGCAGGATGCGCGCTCGAAGGGGTTGTGGTACACACAGTTTCCTGGGAATATAGTCTTCTTCTTCTGGCCGGTTTCCGAAGCGTCGATACAGCTGGTCGTTCTCTTGGACGTACTCTGGGTAGTGGGTTGGCTCCTCGGCTATCCTCGTCAACATCTTCTTGATCCATGTGCAATGGCGTTGTTCCGTGGTGGCTTGTTGAAGTCGTTCCAGCGGTTGCCTGGAGAGCGCGTCGGCGACAATGTTTTGCTTTCCTCGGCGATAGTGCACGTCAAAGCGGTATTGTTGGAGCTCTAAGGCCCAGCGAGCTATGCGTCCCGTAGGATTTTCGATGGCGTTGAGCCACTTTAGCGCTAAATGATCAGTGACTACATCAAAGTGATATCCCTCGAGGTAGCATCGGAATTTACGCACGGCTCACACGATTGCCAGGCATTCTTTTTCCGTCGTGGAATAGTTACCCTCTGCCGTTGACAGCCGTCGACTGGCGTAAGCAACACCACTGGACTCGATGCGGTGGGCGGGGCTGGTCGCCGCTGCGCCGTTGGATCTGGACTCGATGCGGTGGGCGGGGCTGGTCGCCGCTGCGCCGTTGGACCTGGACTGGATGCGGTGGGCGGGGCTGGTCGCCGCTGCGCCGTTGGATCTGGACTCGATGCGGTGGGCGGGGCTGGTCGCCGCTGCGCCGTTGGACCTGGACTAGATGCGGTGGGCGAGGCTGGTCGCCGCTGCGCCGTTGGATCTGGACTCGATGCGGTTGGCAGGGTTGGTCGCCGCTGCGCTGCTGGAACTGCACTCGATGCGGTGGGCGGGGCTGGTCGCCGCTGCGCCGTTGGACCTGGACTAGATGCAGTGGGCGGGGCTGGTCGCCGCTGCGCTGCTGGAACTGGACTGGCGGGCAGCAGCGTAAGGCTCACCTGGTTGATTTCAAGGGTGGCTTTTGCTTGACTGAGAAAATCCATCCCCAGGAGTACGTCGTCAATTGTAGTGGGCAGTATCAGGACAAGCATGTCTACCTCCTGGCCTCCCAAGCCAATGGTAACGCTATGGGCCTGGGTGACCTCCCTCCTACTGCCGTCGGCGAGGCTAAGCTGCGTGATGACCGCTCGCTGATTTTGTTCGGTCCGGACCAACCCAGCGACTATCTCACTGATGAAGGTGCGCGTGGCTCCGATGTCGACGGTGGTACAGAAAACCTGACCTTCGATGGACACTGATGCCACTATCCGGCCCCTCTCACACCGGAGAGCGGGATTTATTGTTGCAGAGGGGAGGCGAGCGCTGTCTCCGCCTGTTCCCTGGGTGGGCGGAGGCGCTCCCAGCAGAACAGGACCCGTGTGTTCCTGCATTCCCTGCTAAAATGTCAAGTCTGCGCACAGTTTCCGCAGGCATTCCGGACGTCGATCCTGGGCTCATCTTCAATGCGGCGATGGGTGACTTCGGTTGACATGGGTACCAGGGCGTTGGTTACCCATGATCTCTCAGTGCGGGGCTCTCCTGGTGCTTGGTTCGCTGGAGCTGGGTTCCTGGTAATCGGCATTTGCGAAGTCCTCGATGTCGGCATTAGCTGGGCGTACCTGCGTTGGTTCCGGTCCCGGGTTACCTCGAAGTTTGTCACTAGGTGGGTCAACTTTGTCAGACTGGGTCAACTTCAAACTCGTGCCGTCGCGTGAAAAGTTGATATTCTGGGAGGAGGTTTTCGTATATCCGGTTTAATTCCTGGATCCTGTCGTAATGGGCTCGGCGCATCATCAGGCGTAGGCTGAGAGTAAAGTCCTTGAAGCTCTCCCCTGGTCGTTGGGTCTTGGCCCGGATCTCGTCCTCCAGAGTTTGAAAATAGCGTGGCGGCAAAAAGGAATCCAGAAATTCTGACCCAAATTCCTTCCACTGGGCTTTCTGTAGTTGGCTGACTCGGAACCAGTCTCCGGCTCGGCCAACTAATATGCTAGATAGCACCCTTGGCAACTGGTCTTTCTCGATCTGGTATGCATCCGCTCGCTCATCTAGTTGCTCCAGGAAATGTAGGGAGTCGCCAGTCTCGCCATTGAAGAAAACGCCCAATGTCCGTAGCTTATCCGCCAGGCCGAACTGCAGCGCCCGTTCGCTGTCTGTTCGCAGAGAAGATCCAGGCGGTCCGGTCGCGCTGCATCCAAGTGATAAATGCCCGCTGGTCCCGGCTGAGGGAACTTGTAGCAAGAGTTGGCCAACCTGTTGCTCCATCTTCCGCTGCCTGTCATCCACGTCACAGTCCGAGTGGTTCGGGGAAGGGTCACGTGAGGGGTCACGGGATTTGGCTTTGTATGTTAGCTCCAGCTCGGCTAAGCGCTCCAACCGTTCCTTGGGAAACTCCGCCTGGTCCACGTATGCGGACATCCGTTTCCGTAGGTCCGCCAAGGTGCCCTCTGTGGTTAACCCAAACTCCTTGCAGATGTCCTCCAGTTGCTCTTTCTTGACGTCGTAGATCCACTGCTTTCCCATAGTGTGGGGGCTCAGCGTGAGGACTTTGGTGAAATCTGTGGTTTAACTTAGCGCTAAAATTCTGGCGTGCGGCTAGTGCAAGGTGATTGAGCAATATGTGGTGATGGGTGATGCCCTACTCAGCATGCAGTCAGACAGAAATTTTCCTAGGCTGGCCGTGATATTCCCTATGTGGCTATCGAGTTTCTCTTTTCGTGACAAGGATTTCCCGGGCTTGGACAATGGTAATGTGACCCCTTCGAGCTCAAATTAAGGATGTAATCCTCTAATTATCCTGATTCCCTGTAAGTCCCTGCTCGGGCGCCATCTGTAACGTAGTTTCCTGGCTGGGATATGGCTCAGTCCGGCCAGGGTCGCTTACAGAAAATTTATAAGTTGGGGACTTTGGAAATTTTTGTAGAGGGTGAGCCGACTTAAAGGTGGAAGTCGTCGGGCTCACGTTAGGGTTATGTAATCGGGCTCGTAGAGGGAGATTTTGGGAAAAAAACCGGGTGGGTCGTCGGTAATGGTACACCAGTGGGAGCAGAGGCTTGGCGCCTGGCTGCGGTCACCCAAAAAATGTACGTGGAACCGAGAAATGATACATCAGCGGGGCAGAGGCTTGGCGCCTGGCTGCGATCACCGAAGGATGCACGTGGGGATGGGTAGCGATACACTAGTGGGAGCAGAGGCTTGGCGCCTGGCTGCTATCACCCAAAAATGCACACGGGACCCGGGAAATGGTACACCAATGGGAGCAGAGGCTTGGCGCCTGGCTGCGATCACCGAAGGATGCACGTGGGGGTGGGTAGTGATACACTAGTGGGAGCAGAGGCTTGGCGCCTGGCTGCTATCACCCAAAAATGCACACGGGAACCGGGAAATAGTACACCAGTGGGAGCAGAGGCTTGGCGCCTGGCTGCGATCACCGAAGGATGCACGTGGGGGTGGGTAGTGATACACTAGTGGGAGCAGAGGCTTAGCGCCTGGCTGCTATCACCCAAAAATGCACACGGGAACCGGGAAGTAGTACACCAGTGGGAGCAGAGGCTTGGCGCCTGGCTGCGATCACCGAAGGATGCACGTGGGGGTGGGTAGTGATACACTAGTGGGAGCAGAGGCTTAGCGCCTGGCTGCTATCACCTAAAAATGTGCACGGGAATGGGATTTAATAGACACACAGGTTTTCAAGCTTCGGATATAATATTTATTGAATGAGCAACCTATGGGTCCCTGCCTATACCGCACTCCTTGATTTAACGCTACTCACTTAGACAGATTCGGCCAATACGAAAATAAATCCCACTGCCGGTTCTTGGCGGCAGAAAAATGCTGGTACTCGCTGCTTCTTGCGGCGGGTTGTTGTATCCAGGGAAGGCGCGAGACAAGCACGTGGTTCGAAGAATCGTGAGCACGTGGTTCCACGACGGGTTGGCACTGGTTGTCGCGGCGGATTCGGGTCGCGAGCGATCGCGTCCTCATCCCAGTTTTAAGTCGCAGCCCAAAGTTATTCTCCTTTCTTCATTCTCGCTGCTTCTGTTCTCTGCTCGGCATGATCCCGTGGTCTTGTTTTTACCCTTACTGAGTGTTTCGTAGATAACTCTCTGGAAAGTTCTGTCTGCTCTGCCGCCTTCGTGGGTCCAGTTCGGTCGCTCACGCTGCTCTATGCCTCCGCTGCTCTGTCCCTCTCTCCGCTGCTGCTGTTCCCTCTCTCCGCTGCTGCTCTCTCGTTTTATCTGGTCTAGTTCGGTCGCTCACGCTGCTCTATGCCTCCGCTGCTCTGCCCCTCTCTCCGCTGCTGCTCTCTCGTTTCTATGCCCCCCCACACCCTTCTAGCTAGAGATGGCCGTGATTATCTTAATAATTATTTATTTATATTATCGATCGGGAACAAATGGAACTTCGTGTTCTTAACTTATAAGGAACTTTTCGTATTTCATTGGTCGTATTGTGCGGCCAATTCGGGCCGTTACAATTTCTGAATCTCGAAATAAATTTTACATAAATCAGACGACTATATTGTATAGCTGCCATAGGAAGGATCGATCAAATAATGTCAAAATACTCCGTAAACTGCTATAATTTTGTTTGTTGCAGATTTAAACTTAACATTTTTGTAATTTTAAATAGAAAAGGAACGATCTGCAAGGGTATATAAACTTCTGCTGGCCGAAGTTAGCTTTCTTTCTTGTTTATTATGTAATTCGTTTCCTTTGTCTTTTTTTATTTTGTTTTTTTGTAAATAATATTTTATTTTTCGAGGCGTTGTGCGTTACTTTTATTTTTTGCGTTTTATTGTTTCCCGGCACGGTGGTCCGTATTTATCCTTTTTGGCATGCCGCCTACTAGGGTACGGTTGCCACACAACCCACTGGGCAGCTTTTCTTGAATGCATTACGCACCCGCTAGCCTTTCCAGTGAGTTGCCAAGCGCAAAAATAAAAAATTTTCCGTGTGTGTGCTTAGTTATTTTGTAATTTTTGTTTATTTAAATATTTCTTTATTTTAAAAATTGCCGCTCGTAAATTAATTGCCGCAGCGGTTATTCTTTTTAATTTTGTTATTTTAACAATTCTTACGTTCGCGAATAAGTCCAACGGTGTGGACTGATCGTCGCAGCGGATTATTGTTTTTTTTTTCACTTCGGTGTTTTGTGCCCGCGAATATGCCGCGCCACAGGGTGCGTGGACACATCGCCGCGGCAGGTTCACCGTTAATTATTTTAAGTAGGAACAGTTTTTTTGCGCTCGTGGGGAGTATCAGCTCCAAAAAAAGCTGCACCCCCACCGCACCGGGTAACTGTAAACAGTATTAATATTTTGCACATTCACATTTCTTTAAATCTCGTCATTTTTATATCATAAAAAAAAATCTTTTGAATTTTTCTCACACACAACGCCACCTTTTTCACAAACGGAATTCCTTCCTTAATTATCATTTTTTTTTTCGTTTTCCACAGAAAACTTCCATTGTAAAAAATATTTAAAATATTTCACTGTAAAAAAATATTGACTGACTCTTATAGTCAGGTAACCATTTTAGTCATTTTTTTTATATTTTTTTCTTAAATTTATTTTACATGTTTTTGTTAATTTTCACAGTATTATTTTTCAGAGCTAGGTAGTCTGACTTCCCGAAGGAAGTTAGATCTGCTCGGGCGCCAGTTATGGTCTCCCATAAAGGAAGACCAGGGGGATGAGGGAATCGAGGGAAGTAAACTTTACCTAACTAAGAGAATCTGCATGTCGGAGCGTATATTTTGCTGTTGGACCTCGTCCTTCCCCTTCTTTTTAATAAATCGGATACAAATTTAAATTTAGATTTAAATGTGTGTAATATAATTTTCTTAATCTTCAGGTCTGTCTTCTTCGGGGGTACAATTTGAATTAAAAACTAAAACAATTCTTCTGATATTTTGTAGCTCGGCATAACTCCTTCCGTCAGCAGTTTGAGGGCAGCGCGGCAGCGGAAACGCCAAAACTGTTATTCCCGAACCCGCTAGCGTTGCAATTTTTAGTTTGGTGTCTGGCTGGTGTTAACTTGTATTATTGTGGTATACGTAGATGATCCCTTGATAGCCAGTTCCGACAGAAGATATCTCGAATTGGTAAAAGCTGCTATTGCTGATGAATTCCAGGTTGTCGATGGCGGCCAGTTGAAACAGGAAATGTTTCAATTCATCAGCAATAGCAGCTTTTACCAAGGCATGGAAATAGAGAGAGATGGCGAGACCGGAAGCGTGAGAGTTGGCCACCAGCAGTATATTGAGAATCTACTCAGAGATTACTCTATGGAGTGCTGCAAGCCAAATACTACACCATTGGAGGCAGGACATCAAGTGAAATGCGACGATCCTAGCTGCCATCGTGTGAATCAGGTGACCTATCAATCTTTAATTTGGTCTCTGATGTACCTTGCTGGTACTACGCGGCCAGATATCCTCCATTCGGTGGTGAAATAGGCACAACAAAATGCTGATCCGCACACTGAACATGAAGTAGCTGCAAAATGAGTGCTGCAAAACCTAAGAGGTTCGGCTAATCGGCAGGTGCTGCATTTTCATTCGAATTCAAGAAGCAAAGTGTGGTCGCCCTCAGCAGCACGGATGCGGAATATATTTCACTCTCCAGGGTGTCTAAAGAAGCAGCTTATATCATCAAACTGGTTGACGAATTAGGTGTCGACGTTGGAAGTCTCCGTCCCCTGAAGATCTTCAGCGACAACCAGAGCGCACAACATCTCGTCAAAAATGCAACATGCCATGCAAGAAGCAAGCACATCGATATCAAATATCACCACGTTAGGGAAATGTATAAGAAAAATGTTATTGAAATAGAATATGTTCCCACAGAGGAAATGATATCTGATGTACTAACCAAAAATTTGGTTAAAGATAAGCACGAAAAATGTATTCAATTAATGGGATTATGCTAAGTTTATTTTGAAGTTTGTAATGCCAGACATAGTGCTTTGGGAAGGAGTGTTGAATATGTATAATCCAACAATGCACTTTGTCTTCTCTTTCTTATCTAATGGTTCTGCGTTATCCCAATATATGTATAAGTATGTATAAGTCGCAATGAAGCTAAGCTCTCTCAACTCTCTTTTGTATTCGCTTTGAGTTTGCATTTATCATAGATCATGTTAGTTCCTAATGATCAGTCACAAATAAATACCACAACGAATAATAATCTTGTGGCATTATATTTTATATATGATTTCTGGCATATGACCGCCACGGCTGGCTCGGATGTAGTCCAAACTGGACGTCCAATTTTCGATGACTTTTCCCAACATTTGCGGCCGTATATCGGCAATAACACGGCGAATGTTGTCTTCCAAATGGTCAAGCGTTTGTGGCTTATCCGCATAGACCAATGACTTTACATAGCCCCACAGAAAGTAGTCTAGCGGTGTTAAATCACAAGATCTTGGAGGCCAATTCTTAGGTCCAAAGTTAGAAATTAGACGGTCACCAAACGTGTCTTTCAATAAATCGAAATAAAATTGCACTATTTGCAAGCGTCACGGGATTTGGCTTTGTATGTTAGCTCCAGCTCGGCTAAGCGCTCCAACCGTTCCTTGGGAAACTCCGCCTGGTCCACGTATGCGGACATCCGTTTCCGTAGGTCCGCCAAGGTGCCCTCTGGGGTTAACCCAAACTCCTTGCAGATGTCCTCCAGTTGCTCTTTCTTGACGTCGTAGATCCACTGCTTTCCCATAGTGTGTGGGCTCAGCGTGAGGACTTTGGTGAAATCTGTGGTTTAACTTAGCGCTAAAATTCTGGCGTGCGGCTAGTGCAAGGTGATTGAGCAATATGTGGTGATGGGTGATGCCCTACTCAGCATGCAGTCGGACAGAAATTTTCCTAGGCTGGCCGTGATATTCCCTATGTGGCTATCGAGTTTCTCTTTTCGTGACAAGGATTTCCCGGGCTTGGACAATGGTAATGTGACCCCTTCATGCTCAAATTATCCTATTCAAACTTGGGAAAAATTTTAATAAAAATTTTCCTAAGAAAAATAAAAACTGGTGACGTTTTAAGTCTTAAGGATGTAATCCTCTAATTATCCTGATTCCCTGTAAGTCCCTGCTCGGGCGCCATCTGTAACGTAGTTTCCTGGCTGGGATATGGCTCAGTCCGGCCAGGGTCGCTTACAGAAAATTTATAAGTTGGGGACTTTGGAAATTTTTGTAGAGGGTTAGCCGACTTAAGGGTGGAAGTCGTCGGGCTCACGTTAGGGTTATGTAATCGGGCTCGTAGAGGGAGATTTTGGGAAAAAAACCGGGTGGGTCGTCGGTAATGGTACACCAGTGGGAGCAGAGGCTTGGCGCCTGGCTGCGGTCACCCAAAAAATGTACGTGGAACCGAGAAATGATACACCAGCGGGGCAGAGGCTTGGCGCCTGGCTGCGATCACCGAAGGATGCACGTGGGGATGGGTAGCGATACACTAGTGGGAGCAGAGGCTTGGCGCCTGGCTGCTATCACCCAAAAATGCACACGGGATCCGGGAAATGGTACACCAATGGGAGCAGAGGATTGGCGCCTGGCTGCGATCACCGAAGGATGCACGTGGGGGTGGGTAGTGATACACTAGTGGGAGCAGAGGCTTGGCGCCTGGCTGCTATCACCCAAAAATGCACACGGGAACCGGGAAATAGTACACCAGTGGGAGCAGAGGCTTGGCGCCTGGCTGCGATCACCGAAGGATGCACGTGGGGGTGGGTAGTGATACACTAGTGGGAGCAGAGGCTTAGCGCCTGGCTGCTATCACCCAAAAATGCACACGGGAACCGGGAAGTAGTACACCAGTGGGAGCAGAGGCTTGGCGCCTGGCTGCGATCACCGAAGGATGCACGTGGGGGTGGGTAGTGATACACTAGTGGGAGCAGAGGCTTGGCGCCTGGCTGCTATCACCTAAAAATGTGCACGGGAATGGGATTTAATAGACACACAGGTTTTCAAGCTTCGGATATAATATTTATTGAATGAGCAACCTATGGGTCCCTGCTAGAGCCCTGCAAAAGTTGCCTTTGAAGTGAGAACTTATAAGTTAACTTGTAATTTTGAGTCACTCTAACTTGAAAAAACAAGTTCAAGTGAAGCAAGCCAAGTCTATGAATTGAAAGTGATCTATCACTCTATGACTTGAAACAACAAGTCCACCTACAAGTTAACTTGGTCCACTCGGTTCACTTGGAAATGTTAAAGTGAACTCTATGACTTGTAAGTCATTAGAACGTTGTCAAGTGAACAAAATATTGAAATTCTGATTCAGTGTGTTAAATAAGTTCGACCCTATAAGTTGTGTTCCTATTTCAAATGGCTTCCTCGGAAAACGTAAGCTATATTTTTGTTGAATTGAAATAAAATATAAATTAAAAAATAAATATTCTTAAAGCTGGTTAGTCCAACTGAGGCCCAAAACAAATTAAAGGCGGGCGAATATAAAATTCGCAATAAACGTGGTCGCATCGCAGTGTGGTCCACTTTCGGGTTGGTGGAGGACAGTAACGAACAGTTAATTGCCGGCATTGCAGCGTGCAGAATGTGTAAAGCCATTTTTCGGTACACAAACTGCACTTCGAATCTAGTTCGCCACAAATGCCACCTCGCTGCAGCACGCACCAGCTCCAATTTGACAATTAACCATGTCGAAGTGAACAATGAATTCAAGAAAAGAATAACAGTAGCAGCCACCGAGTGGACTGTAGAAAATTTTAGGTCTTTTAGAACAATTAACGATAGTGGGTTGAAAAAATTATTGTCTTCATTTGTTGATATTGGAGCTCGATATGGACCTAACCTAGACATTGAAAAAATAATACCTGATCCGACGACGTTGTCGCGCAACATAGCCAAGATTTACGAAAAAAAAGCCTGGATGTAACTGATGAATCAACTCGAATTAACGGATATGCAATAACCTCGGATATATGGACGGATAATTTTTGAAAATATCATATGTATCAGTCACGATCCAATATGTTTTAAACGGAAGCCTAACATGTCGGTTGCTTGCTATTAATAGTCAATGGACGTATCAGCGACAGGTATTTAAACTTATATTAAACTTCTTTAAATAAAAGTATATACATTTTATGTATCTCGTAGGCGTTAATGTAAAAGCAAAAGTGGTCGAGCAGCTAAATAAATTTAATTCAGATTTGGATTTAGATAACGCTGTTATCGTAACAGACCGGGGATCCAACATGATCAGCGCTTTTCAGAGCAATGAGCATATCCATTGCGCAAACCATTTGCTAAACAATGTTGTGGCAAAAGCATCCCTTTTTATGTATCCAAATGTCTTTAAGGAACAGCGATTTCATTTTTGGCTAAATTTACTTTCTTCATAACTAGTTCAAAGTTTTTTATAGAACTTTTGGGAACTCGCCCTTAAATAAATTAAAATCACTCACATAATTTACTTAATAATTCTATCACTCTCACTCACTCTCACTCTGACTTGTATCACTTGTTTTTCCTTACGAGTGATCAAGTGAACAAAGTGACCCAGCACCACTCACTTGAATCTAACTTGTAAGTGAGTGGAATTGAACTCTAACACTCTATTTTAAAAAACTGACTTGTTTGTCAATTCAAGTGGACTCATGCAGGGCTCTAGTCCCTGCCTATACCGCACTCCTTGATTTAACGCTACTCACTTAGACAGATTCGGCCAATACGAAAATAAATCCCACTGCCGGCGGGTTGTTGTATCCAGGGAAGGCGCGAGACAAGCACGTGGTTCGAAGAATCGTGAGCACGTGGTTCCACGACGGGTTGGCACTGGTTGTCGCGGCGGAATCGGGTCGCGAGCGATCGCGTCTGGTCTCCTTCAAGCTCTGGTCGTCACTGCCTTTTCCTCGTCCCAGTTTTAAGTCGCAGCCCAAAGTTATTCTCCTTTCTTCATTCTCGCTGCTTCTGTTCTCTGCTCGGCATGATCCCGTGGTCTTGTTTTTACCCTTACTGAGTGTTTCGTAGATAACTCTCTGGAAAGTTCTGTCTGCTCTGCCGCCTTCGTGGGTCCAGTTCGGTCGCTCACGCTGCTCTATGCCTCCGCTGCTCTGTCCCTCTCTCCGCTGCTGCTGTTCCCTCTCTCCGCTGCTGCTCTCTCGTTTTATCTGGTCTAGTTCGGTCGCTCACGCTGCTCTATGCCTCCGCTGCTCTGCCCCTCTCTCCGCTGCTGCTCTCTCGTTTCTATGCCCCCCCACACCCTTCTAGCTAGAGATGGCCGTGATTATCTTAATAATTTGTGAGGAATACCCCACATTTTTTATAGAAATAAGTGTAGATAAGTAGATAAGTAGATAAGTAAATAAGGATAGTATAAGAGACAACGCAAAGACGCACGGAGGGCACCAACACCTAGGGAAAAAAACCACACGCACACCGCGCGGGAGAGGAAAGGAGAGAAGAAAACGCAGCCGCAGCCGAAAACGCAGCCGCAGCCGCAGCCGAGACGCAGCCGCAGCCGAACGCAGCCGCAGCTGAAACGAAGCCGAAGCTGAACACGAAGGGGTCCTCTGCCCGACAGCGCAGCAGCCGAGACGATCCTGAGCAGAGGACGGCCGCCGAAGCTTAGCGATCTGCGGATCGAGACAGTCCCTCGAGAGCCGGCAACAGAGCCGGACGTTTCGGTCGTAACGCACAAACAGGAACTTGGACAGAGATTTGGAATAATCAATCGACGCCGCTGCCCAAAGGATGCAGGAGGAGTAGAGGGGTAAGCTGGCCGAGGGCCCTGAATCCCAAAAGTGGGAGAACATGTGTGGCGGATAGGCTAGGGATAATGTAAGGAATAAAGTGTGACATAAAAGAACAACAACGTGCTAGTGAGAGTTCGGGAGTGTTCGGGAGTGTTCGGGAATAGTGCCCCACGCTACCGGGTCAAAAGGACGATGGGGGGCTCACGGATGACGGGGCCCTTCTTTCCTCCGGCAACCCGGGCAGTGCTTTTGCCTTCGCCCCCGGATCGGGGAAACTGGCCCACGGGTGACGGGGTCGGCCTCCCCTCTCCGGAAGGTTTCCCCACGCCGAGATTGGAAAACACGCTACCGGGTGACGGGGCCTGTTCTCTCCAATTTGTCGGGCCGGGAATTCGGTATCCGGGTGACGGTATCGGATTTTCCCGCAGTTTCGTCTTTGGGGGCTGGAAACCGACCCACGGCTGACGGGGTCGGCTCCTGCCTACTCGGACCTTTACTTTCCTCTCCCCCCCCTCTATGACCCGACACAGTCTTCGTCCGTTATCCTGTCTGTCTTAAAGATAGAAATATTTTCTGTAAAGAGACCCCTGGAATGACTGAGTTTCATCCCAAGCTATAGAACTACTTTACAGAATGGCGCCCGAGCAGGGACTAGACAGGATATTTCAAGGATAATTCCAACCATCGTGGCTTAAAGCACCACCAGTAAGAATTTCAAGGGTCTAAAATTTCAGGGGAACAAATCGGCTGCTAGGCCCGTTTTGTTATCTTACAAAAGCAAAGAAAATAGTAGGAAGGAAAAATAGGAAAAGTACAGCCAAACCCGACGAAAATAACACGTGGCACACGAAGCCGAACCAACACGAAGTTACGAACACGAAGTTACGCTAGACCCGACGACCAAAGTACACGACGCTAAGAGATGCAAAAAAAAAAGCATGCAACGCAAAGCCGACGCCGCAGCCGGCGTCGGATACGAAAAGAAAACAAAAGGCACAGTTTCCTATCCCTGTCGCACACATGGTTTCTCTTACCAAGAGGGGAAGCCCAAAGCCAGCCGACTTCAAGTATATAAACCGACACCCCCACGAATCGGGAGCATTCGATCCTCATCGCCACAAGAGAGAACATCAAACCTGCATCGCTACAAGGACACACGTCAAGGATCACTACGCGGATACACCAGGACCTGCATCCCTACAAGGACACACGTCAAGGATCACGGCGAGGACACACCAGGACCTGCTCCACCCCTACCAGGATACGCTTAAGGATCTTCTATCCTCACCGCCACCAGGATCGCCCCGGGCGCAACGCTCCAAGGATTCAACATTTAACCTTCCCTCCAAGTGCGCGCATCCTGACCCACCTTTACGAAAAAAAAAAAAAAAACACAACGGGATACGCGTCGATTGTTACTCGTGCCCCTAGCCTCGCCGCGACCGAGAGCCTAGCCCCGCCGCGAGCACCACCTGCTACCCTCCGCGAAGCCATCCACACCATCGACCTCAGCGCCGTGAATCCTCGCTTCCGAACGGTGACATGGGTGTTTCCTGGATTTCGTATCGGAGGAAACACGAACTCGAGGCAATCCTACTCGAATTTGGCCTCGAACGCACCGGTACGGTCGAAGAGCAACGAGCCCGGCTCTACGCGTTCGTACGGCAACCCGAACTCTCCGACGCTGTCCACACACGGCTTGGAGAAATGGAGCAAAAATATGGAAGTTCCCCATCCGCGGATTTCAAGCCACCGTCGCCGTTGCCTCCGGACCTTGGGTCCAGCGCCGACACGGCATCTACACACACGATCACACCGGCCCCGGTCCATACTCTAGCGGTACCATGCAGTACGTTCGCAGCACCAGGACCCCACGGGTCGTCAGAATCCTCACGCGGCACAAACTCTCCGTTCGACGCGGCCGTGTGCTCCACGTTGGTCGACAAAATGACCAAATGGGGATTATCTTTCGACGGTACGTCGGATCCGCTTAGCTTCGTTGAGCACATGGAGGAACGGGCGGATACCTACCGGATCGACCGGAAATATTTGTCTCACGCCATCGTCGTACTTTTGACTGGCAGAGCCGAGAGCTGGTTTCGCACCAGTGGACTCCAGGGAGAAGCCTGGACGGAGGTCCGTCGGGAATTTCTGGATTTCTTTTTACCACCCAGGTATTATCAACGGCTCGACGACGAAATCCGCTCGCATTTCCAAGGGGCGAACGAACCTTTCAAGGAATACCTCGTCGATCTTCGCCTCCAGATGCGCCGCGCCGGGTTCTCCCCAGAGCAAGAGTTGGAGCGTGTGTACGAAAACATGCTACCAGAGTACCAGATGTTCACGCGCCGCCAAGACTTTCGGACGTTGACCGAGCTCACCCACCTGGTGGTTAACTTCGAGGTCGCCCGTAGCCGAGGAGGCCGGACTATCCGAGGATATATGGCCAACGAGAACGCATCTGACCGCCAAATCATACGACCCCGGGCTAATCCGAGCTATCCATCGCCCGCAGAACCGCAGGTGCCGCGCCCGCGGAACCCCCCTAACGACGTCATCAGACAGAACACGGCCCGGAGCCAGGATCCAGGACCCCGAGCGTTGGGAGAAGCGATCGACGCTAGGACCGCCTGTCGGAACTGCGGACAGGCTGGTCACTATGCTACGGAATGCCGGAATGCCAGAGTCATCTTTTGCTGGGACTGCGGTCGGCGCAACCTGCGAACCATCGACTGCTGCCGGAAACAGGAGTCGGGAAACGGGCAAGGGCCTCGAGTATCCGGGAATTACCCGAGGAACCCACCGATCCCACAGAGACAGTAAGCAACCCGTTCGTACAGGATCAGGGCCGTATCCGCGCCCACGTCACGGTCGAGGGACACCCCCTCAGCGCTACCTTGGATACGGGGGCCTCACACAGCTTCGTAAGCGAACGCCTGGCGAGGGAACTAGACAACGGGAAGAACCTTCGCGTCGTACGTTCACAGGTGAAACTGGCCGATGGAACAGGCAGGGAACTGACGCAGGCCCTGAGGGCAGCAGTCCAGTTAGGAGAAGCAAGGGTCATCCTTTCCATCCTCATCATGCCGGACGTACTAGACGATCTCCTCCTCGGCATGGATTTCTTATGCAGCAGCGGAGCAACACTGCAATGTGGAGGCCAGGCCCTTACCCTGCGACCCCCCACCCGAACCAGATCCGTGGAGCCTCGAGGAACGAACCCAGACCTGGCACAAACCCAGTCAGGACAGCAGGAGAACCACGACGAAGCCGCAGCACCAGCACAGCCAGGACAGCAGGAGAACCACGACGAAGCCGCAGCACCAGCACAGCCAGAACAGCAGGAGAACCACGACGAAGCCGCAGCACCAGCACAGCCAGAACAGCAGGAGAACCACGACGAAGCCGCCCCAAGGGCACAACCCCAACGCAGACCAGACTCCGATCCACAGGTACCACAAGAAAACCATCGACCAGTCACTTCTAGGACCCGGACAGAGAACCGCCGGCGTACAACCCCGATCACCGACGCAGAACCGGGAACAACCCCGATTTGGGCCACCGCATTACCTGCTCCTGTCGCAACAGCCGTCGAACGGAACCCTTTTCGCCGCGCGGTAAGGAGAGTTCGGTTTCAGGGGTCAAGCGATCCTGAAACATCGGCGATCACGAGCGCTCCACTGTGCGGAAGCGCCAGCGCCGAATACACTACGGGTGATGAGCAAAGCCCGGTTAACCACACCGAGAGCTATCCAGAACCATGGATAGGGAAATTTCTCGAGCGAGAATTAGCACGATTTGAAACCCTCACGGGAGTATCTCACATCGCCGAGCATAATATCACTATGCGAACCGACCGACCGATCAAGCAGAGGTACCATCCGCGGAATCCAGCGATGAGAGCGGTCATTGACAAACAGATAGATGAGCTGCTTCGCGACGGGCGCATTGAGCCATCAAAAAGCCCCCACAGCGCGCCGATAGTTATAGCTACGAAGAAGAATGGAGACGTAAGGATGTGTGTGGATTACCGGCAGTTGAACGAGAACTCGGTACCAGATGCCTACCCACTGCCGAGAATTAACCATATATTGGAGCGGCTGCGGAACGCCCGATATATATCCACGCTGGACCTCAAGAACGGGTACTGGCAGATTCCAGTAGCGCCCACCAGTCGTGAGTGCACCGCGTTCACAGTCCCAGGACGGGGCTTATTTCACTGGAAGGTTATGCCTTTTGGCCTACACTCGGCACCGGCAACCTTTCAGCGGGCCCTGGATACAGTCATCGGCCCGGACATGGAACCGCATGCTTTCGCCTACCTAGACGATATCATCGTAATCGGGGCCACACTCAAGGAACATGTCCAAAATTTACGGGAGGTGTTCCGGCGACTCCGGGAAGCGAGACTACGGTTGAATCGAGACAAGTGCCAGTTTTTCCAGCGAAGCCTGAGGTACCTAGGCCACGTGATTAGCGAAGCCGGGATACAAACCGACCCTGATAAGGTCGCAGCCATCCGAGAACTGACACCGCCGACGAACCTAAGGGAGCTGCGCCGATGCCTTGGAATTGCTTCCTGGTACCGTCGTTTCGTTCCCAACTTTGCGGACGTAGTCGAGCCAATGACATCCTTGCTCAAGAAGGATCGGAAGTGGGAATGGACAGAAAACCAGGAGCAGGCCTTTCAAGGATTGAAGACCCTGCTGACCGAGGCGCCAATCTTAGCCTGTCCAGACTTCGAGGCGAAGTTCGTGCTACAAACCGACGCAAGTGAATATGGCATAGGCGCTGTACTCACCCAATCCATCAACGGGCAAGAACGGGTGATCGCGTATGCCAGCCGCCGGCTGAATGCCGCGGAGCGCAACTACTCCGTGACGGAGAAAGAGTGCCTGGCGATCGTGTGGGCAGTCCGCAAGATGCGCTGCTACGTCGAAGGATACCGTTTCGAGGTACTCACCGATCACCACTCACTAAAGTGGCTGAATTCGATCGACAACCCCACGGGCAGGATCGCTCGGTGGGCATTGGAGCTGCAACAGTTCCAGTACGATATCAACTACCGCCGTGGGACCCAGAACCTGGTCGCCGACGCCCTGTCGCGCCAACCTCTGGTTACGGTTCAGCAAGCGCAGGTACAAGTCCACCAGTGTAAGTGGATAAAGAAAATGCTACGACGAATACAGCAGGAGCCCGCCAAGTTCCCAGACTTTCGAGAGGAGAACGGACAACTCTATCGCCGCATTGGCCTACGCCCGGAAGAGGAGGAATACACGCCCTGGAAACTATGCGTGGGAACGCAATACCGCCGGAGAGTGCTGGAGGAATGCCACGATCATCCCACCGCGGGACACCTAGGAGTCCGCAAAACAAGCACACGGGTGGCTCAGCAGTACTACTGGCCGGGATTGTTCCGGGAAGTGGCTCGGTACGTTCGGAGATGTCCCAGTTGCCAAAGGTTCAAAGTGAGTCAGGAAAAGCCGGCAGGAAAGATGTTTACGCGGCAAGTCAACGAACCGTTCCACGTAGTGTGCGCCGACTTTGTCGGGCCTTTACCCCGTTCTAAGCTAGGGAACACTGTACTCCTCGTGTTCCTCGACTCGTTTAGCAAGTGGGTAGAACTGGTTCCCCTGCGCCGAGCTACAGTCCCTTACCTCGAGCGAGCGTTCCGAGAACGGATCCTCAGCCGCTTCGGAATCCCGAGGACCTTCGTCTGTGATAACGGAACACAATTCACGAGCCGAGCATTTCAGGCGTTTTGCAAATCCCTGGGAATGGAGTTACAACACACAGCACCCTACACGCCACGTCAGAATCCCACTGAACGGGCAAATCGAACGGTGAAGACGATGATAGCGCAGTACCTCGGAGACACACCGCAGAACACCTGGGACCACCTGCTCCCAGAGATCTCGCTGGCCGTAAACAGCAGCGTGTCGGACACCACGGGATTCAGCCCGGCTTTCCTCGTGCAGGGCCGGGAGCCGCGTCTATCTAACGCTCTGTATTCCGAAGTTACGCCGGGGAGAGGAACTGCGCAGATCCCACCTACAGAGAGGAGTGAGCAGCTTCACAGCATCTTTAAGGTCGCCCGGGAAAACGCGGAACGTGCCACAGCAGAGCAGGGCAGACACTATAATCTGCGACGACGGGAGTGGAAACCACCACTAGGATCGCTGTACGCCGCCACGCCCTTTCAAACGCCGCTGAGGGTTTTGCCGCCAAATTGGCCGCGAAATACGAGGGACCGTATCAAGTCGTAAAATTTCCGTCCCCGACATCGTACTCTTACAATCCCGGGAAGCCGACGCCGCCGCACCGCCAGTTTAAACAACCTGAAGCCATACCACCAGGAGGGCGACGACGACGACCATGACAGGGACCACGACTCAGAACGAACCAGAGACGACCAGGATGACCACCACAGTCGTGCCCCGCCGAGAGACCAGGGTGTCTTGGGGCCACTTATGACGAGCCCGCTCGTCCAACGTCCACACACCCCATTGGGGAAGCAACCCACCCGGTCGGCTCTCCTCGTCTCGGGCACCGTCACCGGGAAACCAGCACTCGCCAAGAATAACCCTCGGATGACCGAGGGAAACAGGAGACGGGGCTGGGAGTCACTCTCCGCCCGATAAACGCCCAGAAAAATACTCACGTTTTACATTTCCCACAGCTCAAGATCCAATTATCAAGACCCACTAATCAAGTCCAGCCAGCATCAAGAGAGCCAGAGGAAGAGAGTTCGGACAATGCCGCGCCCAACATCGGACCGAAAGCGCAGTCGCCATCATGGCCGACGATCCACCCACGCGCGACATCCTCGGAGACAACCCAAAGGCAACCACCGACCTCACCAACAGCCACCGGCCACGACGAAGCAACACGGGCCGTCATCGGGCAATCACCGCCACCACTCGTCCCGATTGCTTCCGGGATTGCATCTTGGCCACCACCGACCACTGCCGCAACATACAGCGAGACACCACCGACCGCCTCCGCGACCAACACAGGTAGCAAAGTACCACGAGCGATCCGTGTCCCCATCCACAGCGAAGCTCCACCACGGCCATCCTGTCATCGCCACCGCCACTAGTTGCATCGTCGCTAACCCACACTCCCACCAATCAGCCCCTCCTGGTGCGAGGCCCTCCCCGGATCCGGGAAGTGGCTCGGACGCGGAGATGTCCCAGTTGCCAAAGGTTCAAAGTGAGTCAGGAAAAGCCGGCAGGAAAGATGTTTACGCGGCAAGTCAACGAACCGTTCCACGTAGTGTGCGCCGACTTTGTCGGGCCTTTACCCCGTTCTAAGCTAGGGAACACTGTACTCCTCGTGTTCCTCGACTCGTTTAGCAAGTGGGTAGAACTGGTTCCCCTGCGCCGAGCTACAGTCCCTTACCTCGAGCGAGCGTTCCGAGAACGGATCCTCAGCCGCTTCGGAATCCCGAGGACCTTCGTCTGTGATAACGGAACACAATTCACGAGCCGAGCATTTCAGGCGTTTTGCAAATCCCTGGGAATGGAGTTACAACACACAGCACCCTACACGCCACGTCAGAATCCCACTGAACGGGCAAATCGAACGGTGAAGACGATGATAGCGCAGTACCTCGGAGACACACCGCAGAACACCTGGGACCACCTGCTCCCAGAGATCTCGCTGGCCGTAAACAGCAGCGTGTCGGACACCACGGGATTCAGCCCGGCTTTCCTCGTGCAGGGCCGGGAGCCGCGTCTATCTAACGCTCTGTATTCCGAAGTTACGCCGGGGAGAGGAACTGCGCAGATCCCACCTACAGAGAGGAGTGAGCAGCTTCACAGCATCTTTAAGGTCGCCCGGGAAAACGCGGAACGTGCCACAGCAGAGCAGGGCAGACACTATAATCTGCGACGACGGGAGTGGAAACCACCACTAGGATCGCTGGTACTAGTACGCCGCCACGTCCTGTCTAACGCCGCTGATGGTTTTGCCGCCAAATTGGCAGCGAAATACGAGGGACCGTATCAAGTCGTAAAATTTCCGTCCCCGAACATCGTACTCTTACAGATCCCGGGAAGCCGACGCCGCCGCACCGCCAGTTTAAACAACCTGAAGCCATACCACCAGGAGGGCGACGACGACGACCATGACAGGGACCACGACTCAGAACGAACCAGAGACGACCAGGATGACCACCACAGTCGTGCCCCGGCCGAGGAGACCAGGGTGTCTTGGGGGCCACTTGATGACGAGCCCGCTCGTCCAACGTCCACACACCCCATTGGGGAAGCAACCCACCCGGTCGGCTCTCCTCGTCCCGGGCACCGTTACCGGGAAACCAGCACTCGCCAAGAATAACCCTCGGATGACCGAGGGAAACAGGAGACGGGGCTGGGAGTCACTCTCCGCCCGATAAACGTCCAGAAAAATACTCACGTTTTACATTTCCCACAGCTCAAGATCCAATTATCAAGACCCACTAATCAAGTCCAGCCAGCATCAAGAGAGCCAGAGGAAGAGAGTTCGGACAATGCCGCGCCCAACATCGGACCGAAAGCGCAGTCGCCATCATGGCCGACGATCCACCCACGCGCGACGATCCTCGGAGACAACCCAAAGGCAACCACCGACCTCACCAACAGCCACCGGCCACGACGAAGCAACACGGGCCGTCATCGGGCAATCACCGCCACCACTCGTCCCGATTGCTTCCGGGATTGCATCTTGGCCACCACCGACCACTGCCGCAACATACAGCGAGACACCACCGACCGCCTCCGCGACCAACACAGGTAGCAAAGTACCAGCGAGCGTATCCGTGTCCCGCATCCACAGCGAAGCTCCACCAGCGGCCATCCTGTCATCGCCACCGCCACTAGTTGCGATCGTCGCTAGACCCGAGCACTCGCCACCAATCAGCCCTTCCTGGTGCGAGGGGATGTCCCTGGAGGACATGATGGGAGCACTGCTGGAGGACGAAGAGGTACCCATTACCTTACGGTTCGGAGCTACTCGCATCGAGGCGACCCCCCCACGACCCCCCAGGGAACCGCTGTCTCCGCCACAACAAGGACCACCCAACCAGGATTTGGTTTCGACCCCGGTTCGCCGAGACGACAGGGGACCGTTGGGCGCAACGTACGAGGATATCTCGGACGGAGAGGTCGTCGAGCTAAGCTCCGGGGACGATGACTCGAGACCACCCGCCGAGAATGCCATCCTGATCTCAGATGAGGAGGAGACACGGGACGAGGGGGACAACTTTCCCCCGTTCAGATTCGAGACGCCGCCACCGACGTATGAGGAGTTGTTTGGACCAGGGCCTTATACCATCCTCGACACCGCCCTCAGCCACAACGCCGCTCCCAGCGACAACGCCGATCCCAGCGCCAACGCCTCTACGGGCACACCCACGACCGGAGCAGCCGTACTCGTGGCCACCAGCGAGTCCAACCCAGAGCCGCCAGCCATCACCATCGACTCCAGCCACGGCACCGTTCCCAAAGCCAACGTCGGTACCCAGTCCGACCCAACGAGCGCATCCACGACCGCTGCATCCGCATCAAGGACGGGCAACGAAGGCAACATTATGGTCGTCGGAAACACCGGGACCGACTCTTCAATGCCGCCTGACCAGGCCGACCGCCCAGACGTCGCCACCAACCCCACCGCATCCGGCTGCGCTACATCCAGCACTGACGAGGCACCCAGGGTTCCGAGTACACCCCCCAGTTCACGGCCAGCCGGCAGCGCCCACCCCGACGAGAGCGCAAGGGGAACTCATAGCCATAGCGCCTACGAATATATAGCGCAGCAACTCCTCCAATCCCCAGAAGGACCCACCACTTCAGCCGCCGCTCAGAGGCGCGCGACCGCCAGGACCATGATGGAGACTCTGCTCTCCGATCTCCCGACAAGGTCATCCGTGCTTTCGGATTCCCCGACTCGCACAACCCCACCAGGCGAAGTCATCATGGCCACCGCCGGACGGATCATGGTCACTCCGAAGCCAGTCCAATCCACCCCGAGGCAAGTGCAAAAGGTACGTCCGCTACCCGCCACTGACGAATGGCGCTGGCGTTTCCGCCGTGAACACGCTGGCTCAGAGCCCGATACTGCCGCCAACCGCCCCGGGATCTTAAACCACGGCCCGCAGCGACGACGACACGCCCCATGGCCAGCGGAGGAAGCCAGCACCGACGAGGAAGCACTCCCGGAAATGGAACTCGAGGACGACCCCGAGTTGATGGTTCGCGCCCCACCAGGATGGACGACTCCGGACGGATGGATGCCAGCCGCACTCCTGGAAAGCGTCCAACAGCGAATCCACCACGCTGCAGGCAGGAACCTCCGATTCTTGGAAGAGGTGGGGGATACTCGATACAGAGTACAGACCTCGCGACAGGGGCAACGGGTCTTCATCCTTCCCCATCCCCGAAGAAGGGATGGAGTGTGAGGAATACCCCACATTTTTTATAGAAATAAGTGTAGATAAGTAGATAAGTAGATAAGTAAATAAGGATAGTATAAGAGACAACGCAAAGACCCACGGAGGGCACCAACACCTAGGGAAAAAACCACACGCACACCGCGCGGGAGAGGAAAGGAGAGAAGAAAACGCAGCCGCAGCCGAAAACGCAGCCGCAGCCGCAGCCGAGACGCAGCCGCAGCCGAACGCAGCCGCAGCTGAAACGAAGCCGAAGCTGAACACGAAGGGGTCCTCTGCCCGACAGCGCAGCAGCCGAGACGATCCTGAGCAGAGGACGGCAGCCGAAGCTTAGCGATCTGCGGATCGAGACAGTCCCTCGAGAGCCGGCAACAGAGCCGGACGTTTCGGTCGTAACGCACAAACAGGAACTTGGACAGAGATTTGGAATAATCAATCGACGCCGCTGCCCAAAGGATGCAGGAGGAGTAGAGGGGTAAGCTGGCCGAGGGCCCTGAATCCCAAAAGTGGGAGAACATGTGTGGCGGATAGGCTAGGGATAATGTAAGGAATAAAGTGTGACATAAAAGAACAACAACGTGCTAGTGAGAGTTCGGGAGTGTTCGGGAGTGTTCGGGAATAGTGCCCCACGCTACCGGGTCAAAAGGACGATGGGGGGCTCACGGATGACGGGGCCCTTCTTTCCTCCGGCAACCCGGGCAGTGCTTTTGCCTTCGCCTCCGGATCGGGGAAACTGGCCCACGGGTGACGGGGTCGGCCTCCCCTCTCCGGAAGGTTTCCCCACGCCGAGATTGGAAAACACGCTACCGGGTGACGGGGCCTGTTCTCTCCAATTTGTCGGGCCGGGAATTCGGTATCCGGGTGACGGTATCGGATTTTCCCGCAGTTTCGTCTTTGGGGGCTGGAAACCGACCCACGGCTGACGGGGTCGGCTCCTGCCTACTCGGACCTTTACTTTCCTTTAAAGATAGAAATATTTTCTGTAAAGAGACCCCTGGAATGACTGAGTTTCATCCCAAGCTATAGAACTACTTTACAAATTATTTATTTATATTATCGATCGGGAACAAATGGAACTTCGTGTTCTTAACTTATAAGGAACTTTTCGTATTTCATTGGTCTTATTGTGAAATATATTTTACATAAATCAGACGACTATATTGTATAGCTGCCATAGGAAGGATCGATCAATTAATGTCAAAATACTCCGTAAACTGCTATAATTTTGTTTGTTGCAGATTTAAACTTAACATTTTTGTAATTTTAAATAGAAAAGGAACGATCTGCAAGGGTATATAAACTTCGGCTGGCCGAAGTTAGCTTTCTTTCTTGTTTCTTGTGTGCTTAGTTATTTTGTAATTTTTGTTTATTTAAATATTTCTTTATTTTAAAAATTGCCGCTCGTAAATTAATTGCCGCAGCGGTTATTCTTTTTAATTTTGTTATTTTAACAATTCTTACGTTCGCGAATAAGTCCAACGGTGTGGACTGATCGTCGCAGCGGATTATTGTTTTTTTTTTCACTTCGGTGTTTTGTGCCCGCGAATATGCCGCGCCACAGGGTGCGTGGACACATCGCCGCGGCAGGTTCACCGTTAATTATTTTAAGTAGGAACAGTTTTTTTGCGCTCGTGGGGAGTATCAGCTCCAAAAAAAGCTGCACCCCCACCGCACCGGGTAACTGTAAACAGTATTAATATTTTGCACATTCACATTTCTTTAAATCTCGTCATTTTTATATCATAAAAAAAAGTCTTTTGAATTTTTCTCACACACAACGCCACCTTTTTCACAAACGGAATTCCTTCCTTAATTATCATTTTTTTTTTTCGTTTTCCACAGAACACTTCCATTGTAAAAAATATTTAAAATATTTCACTGTAAAAAAATATTGACTGACTCTTATAGTCAGGTAACCATTTTAGTTATTTTTTTTTATATTTTTTTGTTAAATTTTTTTTACATGTTTTTGTTAATTTTCACAGTATTATTTTTCAGAGCTAGGTAGTCTGACTTCCCGAAGGAAGTTAGATCTGCTCGGGCGCCAGTTATGGTCTCCCATAAAGGAAGACCAGGGGGATGAGGGAATCGAGGGAAGTAAACTTTACCTAACTAAGAGAATCTGCATGTCGGAGCGGATATTTTGCTGTTGGACCTCGTCCTTCCCCTTCTTTTTAATAAATCGGATACAAATTTAAATTTAGATTTAAATGTGTGTAATATAATTTTCTTAATCTTCAGGTCTGTCTTCTTCGGGGGTACAATTTGAATTAAAAACTAAAACAATTCTTCTGATATTTTGTAGCTCGGCATAACTCCTTCCGTCAGCAGTTTGAGGGCAGCGCGGCAGCGGAAACGCCAAAACTGTTATTCCCGAACCCGCTAGCGTTGCAATTTTTAGTTTGGTGTCTGGCTGGTGTTAACTTGTATTATTGTGGTATACGTAGAGATGGCGAGACCGGAAGCGTGAGAGTTGGCCACCAGCAGTATATTGAGAATCTACTCAGAGATTACTCTATGGAGTGCTGCAAGCCAAATACTACACCACTGGAGGCAGGACATCAAGTGAAATGCGACGATCCTAGCTGCCATCGTGTGAATCAGGTGACCTATCAATCTTTAATTTGGTCTCTGATGTACCTTGCTGGTACTACGCGGCCAGATATCCTCCATTCGGTGGTGAAATAGGCACAACAAAATGCTGATCCGCACACTGAACATGAAGTAGCTGCAAAACGAGTGCTGCAAAACCTAAGAGGCTCGGCTAATCGGCAGGTGCTGCATTTTCATTCGAATCCAAGAAGCAAAGTGTGGTCGCCCTCAGCAGCACGGATGCGGAATATATTTCACTCTCCAGGGTGTCTAAAGAAGCAGCTTATATCATCAAACTGGTTGACAAATTAGGTGTCGACGTTGGAAGTCTCCGTCCCCTGAAGATCTTCAGCGACAACCAGAGCGCACAACATCTCGTCAAAAATGCAACATGCCATGCAAGAAGCAAGCACATCGATATAAAATATCACCACGTTAGGGAAATGTATAAGAAAAATGTTATTGAAATAGAATATGTTCCCACAGAGGAAATGATATCTGATGTACTAACCAAAAATTTGGTTAAAGATAAGCACGAAAAATGTATTCAATTAATGGGATTATGCTAAGTTTATTTTGAAGTTTGTAATGCCAGACATAGTGCTTTGGGAAGGAGTGTTGAATATGTATAATCTAACAATGCACTTTGTCTTCTCTTTCTTATCTAATGGTTCTGCGTTATCCCAATATATGTATAAGTATGTATAAGTCGCAATGAAGCTAAGCTCTCTCAACTCTCTTTTGTATTCGCTTTGAGTTTGCATTTATCATAGATCATGTTAGTTCCTAATGATCAGTCACAAATAAATACCACAACGAATAATAATCTTGTGGCATTACATTTTATATATGATTTCTGGCATAAGACCGTCACGGCTGGCTCGGATGTAGTCCAATCTGGACGTCCAATTTTCGATGACTTTTCCCAACATTTGCGGCCGTATATCGGCAATAACACGGCGAATGTTGTCTTCCAAATGGTCAAGCGTTTGTGGCTTATCCGCATAGACCAATGACTTTACATAGCCCCACAGAAAGTAGTCTAGCGGTGTTAAATCACAAGATCTTGGAGGCCAATTCTTAGGTCCAAAGTTAGAAATTAGACGGTCACCAAACGTGTCTTTCAATAAATCGAAATAAAATTGCATTATTTGCAAGCGTTGTTCAGGCGTGAGTCTATTCATGATGAATTGCCAAACCAAACGGTCAGCATCTTGAACAGTGATGCCAACTTAAAGTTTTATACCTCGACACCTCTGAGCAATCGCCATGTGCGTCGTCGTCCTCTCTCTTTCTCTATGCGATAAAAATACCGTGTTGCTTTTTGTGTTTATTTTAAAATTTTGATCTACACGCCTCCGCCGCTGGACATCAAAATGGAAATAGAAATTGGTGAACAACCCCAACCACCTGTGAAGTGTTCCAACTTTTTCGCCAATCACTGGAAAGGACTAGTGGTCTTTGCCCCTACTATGTCTGCCCATTATGCTTCTCTACGAGGGCGCCGAATTTTGTTGTATGTACCTGCTTTTGGTAATGGCCGTGTTTTGGGTAACAGAAGACTTGTGACCTCCATGATTCCCATTGTCGCTTTCCCTGTAATGGGTATAATGAGCTCCTATCAGACGTGCCGTTTGTATTTCAAAGATACACTGGTGATGTTCATGGGTGGCATTATGGTCGCCCTGGCTGTGGAATACTGTAATCTGCACAAACATCTCGCCTTGAGGGTAATCCAGATCGTGGGCTGCAGTCCCCGAAGATTACATTTTGGCCTGATTATGGTTACAATGTTTTTGAGCATGTGGATCTCGAACGCATCCTGCACTGCCATGATGTGTCCGATTATCCAGGCTGTGCTGGAGGAACTTCAGGCTCAGGGCGTCTGCAAAATCAACCATGAACCTCAATACCAAATCGTCGGAAACAACAAGAAGAACAACGAGGATGAGCCACCATATCCCACAAAGATCACTCTTTGCTACTATCTGGGCATTGCCTACGCCTCCTCGTTGGGTCGCTGCGGAACCATCATCGGAACTGCCACCAATCACACCTTCAAGGGCATCTACGACGCGCGATTCAAGAACTCCACCGAACAGATGGACTTCCCCAGATTCATGTTCTACTCGGTGCCATCTATGCTGGTTTCTACCGTGCTGACATTCGTGTTCCTGCAGTGGCACTTCATGGGTCTGTGGCGTCCCAAGAGCAAGGAGGCTCAGGAAGTGCAGAGGGGAAAGGAGGGTGCCGAGGTGGCCAAGAAGGTGATTGATCAGCGCTACAAAGATCTGGGCCCCATGTCCATCCATGAGATCCAAGTGATGATTCTGTTCATCTTCATGGTTATCATGTACTTCACCCGCTAGCCGAACATCTTTTATGGATGGGCTGATTATTTAAATACCAAGGATGTCCGTAACTCCATGCCTACTGTTGTGTATGCCAGCAGCACATACACACTGCATTCGCCAGTCATACGTCAGCGGTCAACGGAGAACAACGTTTAAAACAATAAGAACAACACAGTGGCGCCAGACGGCGTGCGTATACTCGTGGAATATCGAGAGCAAGCAACAGAATCGTAAATAGTTGCCGTTAATCATGACTCCTTCTGTTCTTCGTACGAATAGAAGTAAAGCGACAAATGCAAGTGGAATTGCCGCCGAGGCAGAAAGTTCAAAGCAAAGGGAGTGCGATCAAGCCATACATTCATACATAGCGCTGCAGCTCCAGTTAAACGGTTAGTTCTCATTGCGAATGGAAGGTCAAAACGAAAACGACCAAAAATTGAGTGCACGTGCCGGCGTGGCAGAACATTCAGTAAAAGAGGAGTGCGATCAAGCTACATACAGCGCCGCAGCTCCAGCAGCCACAGACAAAACTACAAAACCGAGTGAAAAAACTAAAACGATGTCAACGGTGGGCAATTTGGAGCCGTTTGATTTGGATGAACCACTCAAATGGATTTCGTATAAAGAGCGTTTCAACTTATACTTAGTGGCCAATGATGTCAAAGAAGAAGGACGGAAAAAAGCCGTTTTTCTCACACTGGCCGGTGCGCCACTCTTCGAACTCTTGACATCATTGGCATCTCCAACGAAGGTCAGTACATTGGAGTTAGCAGACATTTTTAAGTTGTTGACTGATCATTTGTCTCCACGCCCGTCGGAGATTGCTTCATTTTTCCATTTTCATAAACGTGACCAACATGTGGACGAGTCAGTCAACAACTACATGGCAGCACTACGCACCCTGGCGTTGGATTGCAATTTTGGCTCATCGTTGGATCGCATGCTACGCGATCGATTTGTGTGCGGAATGAGGGATGCGTCTTTGCAAAAAAGTTTCCTAGCTAAAGCCGATCTTACCGTTCAGAAGGTTTTAGAGCGTGCTATTACCAGTGAAGCCGCCGCAAACAGCGCTTTGGCAATACGACAGTCCAATCACTCAGAACACAGTGATGTCTAAAGTACCATTGACATACATGACTTCGCTGCAAATCAAGTGCGGGCATCCCAACATAATTCTGCCAGCGTCAAAGGAGTTTGCATCGGGTGCGGAGGACAGCACCATCGAAAACAGTGTCCATATCGTGAAACTGTTTGCAATTCTTGTGGCATCAAAGGCCACATTCAACGCGTCTGTCGTAAGGCGCAAAATTCGACTTTAAATACATTCGCATCTGGGTCAGCTACACCCGCAACAGTTCAACAAATACTACCTTTGTTTAGTCAGAAGAAATCAGTTGACATCATTATTAATGGGAAAACTTGTTCGTTCGAGGTCGACTCAGGATCACCCGTTACTATCATGAAAGAATCCGTCTTTAACTCAACTTGGCCAAACGGAAATCCAGGACTGTCCCAGTGCAACCTACCCTTGACTGATTACCAAAAAAACTCAATCCCAGTAAAAGGAGTCATAGATGTATCGATCCATTACCACAATCGGAAAATAGATAATCTACCATTAATAATTACATCTGGCGGCGGGGCAAATTTAGTTGGCTGCAACTGGTTTGAACCTATGGGAATTCGTTTAGAGGGTATCCATACCCTTAACAGCCACATCAGTATCAAGGCCGTTTTAGACAAATTCGAACATCTATTTTCAAGCGAACTGGGTTGTTATACAGGACCGCCTGTGTCCCTGCGCATAGACACTACCGTCCCGCCAAAAAGACTGCCCCCACGAAGAATTCCTTTCGCCATTAAAAATCTTTACGAAGAAGAAATTAATCGTCTGTGCAGTCAAGGCATTCTACAACCAGTTCAATATTCGAAATGGGCCACGCCAACAGTTCCCGTCATAAAAAAAGACGGGTCAATTCGAATCTGCGGAGACTACAAATCAACCGTAAATAAAGCAATTCAGCGACACTGTCACCAGATCCCAGCTACTAACCAATTACTAGCTTCGATCGAAGGTGGATCAATATTTGAAAAAATTGACCTCGCACAAGCCTACCAACAGCTCGTAGTTGATGACGATTCAGCGTTACTCCAAACAATATCCACTCATAAAGGAGCGTTTAAGGTCACACGACTTCAGTTCGGAATCGCATCAGCACCTGGAATTTTTCAAAGTCTAATTGAAAATATTCTACAAAATATTCCTGGAGTGCTGCCGTACTTCGACGCCATCATCATTATGGCGAAATCAGAAGAGGAACTGGCATCACGTCTAAACCAGGTACTATCTCGTTTGGATCAGGCTGGACTGCGCCTCCGAAGAGACAAATGCGAATTTGGCGTGCCATCTGTGCAGTTTTTGGGTTTTAAGATCGATGCTTTGGGGATTCGACCGTCAAATTCCAAAGTCGAGGCGATTCAGAACGCACCAAAACCGAAAGATAAAAAGGAATTACAAGGATTTCTCGGTCTGGTAAATTTCTACCATGCATTTCTCCCACATAAGGCCACGGTAGCAGAGCCGTTACACAGACTCTTAGACAAAAGCGCGCATTGGTCTTGGAATCAAAAACATGAAAGGGCATTTATTTTGTTGAAGCAACTTATTACCTCAGACGACCTCTTAATTCATTATGACGCACGATTGCCATTGGTATTGACATGTGATACTTCTCCATATAAGCTCGGGGCAGTACTTAGCCACAAGATGCCGAATGGATCTGAGAGGCCCATTGCATTTTACTCGCGCACATTGTCAAAAGCTGAACGTAACTATGCCCAGATCGATCGAGAAGCCGTCGCCCTGGTGGCCGGAGTTAAGAAGTTCCACGACTACTTGTATGGCAATGTTTTCACACTGGTTACGGATCATCGCCCGTTATTAGGAATTCTGTCTGCTGCAAAACCAGTCCCTAATGTTATTTCGAATCAAATGCTTCGTCGTTCTATATTCCTGAGTGCCTATAACTACGATTTGATTCACCGTGCTGGATCAAAGATTAGCAACGCAGATTTCCTTAGCCGCTGCCCAATTTCATCATCCGGAGAAGGTAAACCTGCCGAAGAAATAATGATGATCGAACTGGCTGGTGTCCCAGCTGTGAGTGCACAACGCCTAGCACTCCTTACTTCTAAAGATGCAGTACTGTCGAAAGTGTTCAACTGGGTGTTAAGGGGATGGCCTTGCACCAAAATAGAGAGGTCAAATGAGCTATTTCCATACTATTCGCGCCGTGAGGAACTATCCGCCAACAGAGGCGTGTTGGTTTGGGGAAATCGAGCTGTAATTCCTCAAGCAGCCCGAGATCCTATTCTGATGGCGCTGCATGCGCCTCATCCTGGTATAGTGAAGATGAAAGCCATAGCCCGCAGCTACGTGTGGTGGCCGAACATAGATGCAGAGGTCGAGTCCATGGTCAGGCAATGCAAGGTTTGCCAACAAGGGCGCAACGAGAAGCCTTCGACTGCAACACACCGATGGGAGTCTGCCAAGTACCCTTGGTCTCGTATCCACATCGATTTCGCTGGACCGTTCCAGGGTAAAATCTTCTGCTTGGTAGTCGACTCTTATTCAAAGTGGTTGGAAGTCGCCGTGGTGAACTCAACGTCAGCCGCGGCCGCAATTAAATTCCTACGCCAGTTGTTCGCCACCCATGGTCTACCAGACGTGCTGGTATCGGATAATGGAACTGCATTTACTTCCGAAGAATTCAAGCTCTTTACGGAAAACAACCTCATTCGTCACATTAAGTCTGCGCCTTTTCACCCAGCCACAAATGGGCAGGCCGAAAGAATGGTTCAAAATACAAAGAACTATCTCAAGAAAATGGGCAGCAATACAAATATCGATCTCAACCTATCAAGATTCCTTTTTAGCCAACACACGACGCCACATACAATTACTAATCGTTCGCCATCTGAATTAATTTTCAACCGAGAATTGAAAACCATTTTCGATAAGCTTCAACCTCAAGAAATATCGTTTGGTAAGGTCGAAATTCCGGCACCTTTAAACCTTTCATTACAGGCAGTACAGTGTGGGCCCGTTGCGAATGCTTCGGATGACGAAGCTGCACCGATAATCGTGAACCCTAACATCGTTGAACTACAGGAAGAGCCAGTACCAATGGTTACCACTGATTTATGCGAACCACCACCGCCTTCTGCTCTGGCCTCGAATTCACCGGATCTACGCCGATCAAGTCGTCATAGAGTGGCGACACAATTTTACCAATCATCTGGGTGTTAAGGGGTGTTGTGTATGCCAGCAGCACATACACACTGCATTCGCCAGTCACACGTCAGCGGTCAACGGAGAACAACGTCGATCTCGCAATTCACATATATTCCTTGTACACACTATTCATCAACATTATGTTACAATAAATGTTAATTAGATATATAGCTCGCACATATCTAATACCTACCATTTTCGTCGTGATCATGTGCTTTATCTGCCTGCCAACTATGCTTTCCTGCGTTACTGCACAAAACGCGGAGGTCCGGTGCCCACAGGTCCCACTCCCTCGCTGATCACCTGGAAGTTCATCCAGATCAAGGTCCCATGGGGTCTGGTGTTCCTGTTGGGTGGTGGATTCGCTTTGGCCGAGGGCAGCAAGCAGAGCGGCATGGCCAAGCTGATTGGTAATGCACTGATTGGATTTAAGGTCCTGCCCAACTCTGTGCTCCTGCTGGTGGTTATCCTGGTGGCTGTGTTCCTAACCGCTTTCAGCTCTAATGTGGCCATTGCCAACATCATTATTTCCGTGCTGGCTGAGATGTCCCTGGCCATTGAGATTCATCCACTGTACCTGATTCTTCCCGCTGGTTTGGCATGCAGTATGGCTTTCCACCTGCCGGTGAGCAATCCGCCCAACGCTCTTGTTGCTGGCTATGCCAATATCAGGACAAAGGACATGGCCATCGCTGAAATCGGCCCGACTATCATTACCGTCGTCACCCTGTTCATCTTCTGTCAAACCTGGGGACTCGTCTTCTATCCAAATCTGAATACCTTCCCCGAATGGCCGCATATTTATGCCGCGCAAGCGCATGGAAACCAGACGCACTAGGTAGTTAATCATTAGTGTAAAGTAACACACAGACCGCCGCAGCGATAAAAATCATAATACTTTAGGGAATTGTAAAAGAAATGTGCCTTTTGCTGACAGCGAAAAAAGTGAAAAAATATTTAACTATATTTGCATTTCTGAATTGCGAAAAGTTTTGTTACAAAAACATGAACTATTTTTTAGCAATTAGGTTAATTAGGACTTGAGCTCCTGGTTTACGAACTCAGCTAAATATTTAAATACAAATTTATGTTACTTAATTGTTGCATTTAGCAAACAAAGATTTCAAAAATGTGGGAAAATTTTGTTCATCGGCAGCACTGGCTTGCCAATGGTTTTTATAACTAGACTGAGAAAACGTACATATTCATACACGTTTTGCAATTTGTAAAACATTAAATATGAACAACTTACTCAATACTTGATTGCGAACCGAAATGAGCACACAAATAGCATTAGTCAAAGCTTTAATAATACTGTGTAAATTTGCAAATGATTTATGTTTTATATAGTTTGCAAAAAATATCAAATAATAAAAAGCTCAAACGACAAAAAATAAAACACCCTTTATACGTCTAAGGTGGTCTCAACGCAAAAGCTGCTCTCTTTTGAGGACCTCATTTGTGCCAGTCTCTATCCTGCTATCTCATTCTATCGCTTAAGACAGACAGAGAGGTAAGCATATTTAACGTTCTCAGCAGAGCTGACGAGACCACCTTATATATGTATTAACACGAAAATGCATAACGCGCCTAAGAAGTTTCACTTCAAAAATGAACATTTAAAAGCATCAAATTCAGGTTTCGGGGAACCCGACAATTGTTTTTGTGTTGCTTTTGATTAAGTAAGCAAGGAAAACAAGGGAGTTTCTTAGTAGTTTGTTGTTTTTAAAAGCAACTCTCCGAAAAAGCTGTAGTATTTTCTGGGACACACCTGTATAACTTGAAGTCATTACGTGTATTACTAATTCTCCAATAAACATTATTTAACTAACATAATTGAAGTATCTATGTGGGCACGTCATTGATGTTGTATATATACTATACAAATACCCGTTACTCAGCTAAGGCAAGCAGTCTCAAGCAGGGCAAACCAAGCAGCCGCTTAAAAGTGGCGCCATCTACCGGACACTTCATTATTTGCTTATAACTTTTTACTGAGGTTGCCGATTTTCTTCTACATTTCGGTAGGCATTAATAACCCAAATAAAATGGCGTTTACACTTTTGCTCTAGCTTTAAAACTGTGGGCGCCACAGCTTTTCGCGGTTTGTGGCGTTAGGGGGGAGGGGGTTTCTTATTTGGTCAATCAATATGTATTGATGAAACGAATACACATTCCTTTTTCCGTTAATCTAGCTTCAGCTTTTATAGTTTCCGAGATCTCAGCGTTCATACAGACGGACAGACGGACGGACGGACAGACGGACAGACGGACAGCCGGACAGACGGACATGGCTAGATCGACTCGGCTAGTGATCCTGATCAAGAATATATATATATGGCGTATGCGAGGCCGCGACGTACAGCCATGCAAAGAGAGAGACAGTTTGCTGCTGATATTCGGAGACGACGTTTTAAAGCGCACCAAATAGCGAAAATAAAGTTTTTCGTTCTCAATGTTGCTCAACATGACCAACGATCGTACTCAATGTTGATCAACATGGCCAACGCATCAAGCAGAACTACAGTTGGTAACAGTACCAGGCGCCCAGTTGCAGCCACGGCAGATAGAATATGCTGATCGGCAAATATTATCTGCCGTGGGTGTTGATCAACATTGAGTACGATCGTTGGTCATGTTGAGAACGATCAAACGTAAATCATTGAACATTAACCGCTGTTAAAAGCGTATTCGCAGCCAGGCAACTTAACATTTTTTAAAACGTCTCAACTAGCCAAGGACATAATACATACATCTGAGATAACCACCACGTGAAGATGCCAGATATCTAAACGCTGAGCGGAACGTTTCACTGCAGGAAATGTAAACTAAAGGATGATGACCGAATGGTACAATGCTACCGCTGCAGCTCATGGTATCATTTTTCGTGCGTCGGCGCCAACAACGCTGGCATCGGCGCTAACTGGAGCTGCGAGCGCAGTAACAAGCTGCATCATACAACGCTGCCAGAGCTACAACAGACCTCCTCCTCGATCATGAGAACCCACTGCAAGCGGGTAAACCCCAAGCGTTTTCGTCACCGGCGGCAGAAAACTCACTCGTTGACCTGGGTTACATAACCTCAACAGTAAGCACAGCCCAAGGAAGGGTTTCCACCCTGACAACGAACACCACTACGGTGGCTGGCAAGTGGACTCCCACGACATGTAAGAAAGGGCCTACAATTAACGACACGGCTTTAACGCCACACAGCAACACCACGCACTACTTGCACCACTCGGGGCTGCCACCACACATGTGTATAACCTCAACATGTGTAGTGAGTGCGAATCGAGAACCGTCTGCACCACTCGGGGGTGCCACCACATATGTGTATAACCTCAACATGTGTAGTGAGTGCAAATCGAGAACCGTCTGCAAATCGCGCGGACGCACGGGGCGACAAACAAACCGACCATGTGAGACTGGCAGGGTTCAGGCAAGTGTGCTACACTCCCTGTAGCTTATAAAGCCCCGTCCGCGAAGAACGCACCAAGCGCCGCATAAATCGATGCCCGCCAAGCGATCTCTAGAGAGTTGCCTACTTTCGACGGCAACCTCGAAAGCTGGCCACTGCTCTTCAGTAGCTACCAAACCAGTACCGAGATCGCAGGCTACACTCAAGCGGAAAATCTTATGCGCCTGCAAGCAAGCCTTAAGGGCCAAGCCAGGAATGTAGTCCAGAGCAAGTTAATGCTACCGGCAATGATGTCAGAAATCATAAAAACTCTGCAAATGTGCTTTGGGCGACCCGAACTTATTCTCCGCTCGGTGCTCAACAAGGTCAAACAACTCCTGCCTCCCAGGGACGAGCTAAAGCCTCTTATTGAATACGCTGTAGGCGTACGTAACGTTTACTCGTCGATGGAAGCGTGCGAGCTTAAGGACCACATGAGCAACCCGATGCTCGTGCAAGAGCTCGTGGACAAGCTACCCTCCCAACTTAAGCTGCAGTGGGCTATGTATGCCAGGAAAGGAGACTCATCCTCAGTACGGATCTTTAGTGAATGGCTATACGAAATTGCTGAGGCAGCCAGCAAGGTTACGACGCCATTCTACAACACGAGGAACGCCTCTCTGCACTACCATACGGAGGAAACGGATCACGAAGATAGTAGGGTCAAGTTCATAGCTTGTTAATGCGCGGACCACAATGTTGTATATGTAATGATTGAAATTTTAAGAGCAACCAATTCTTAGAATATTGCAAAAAAAATTTTTTTAATACATAATTACTATTTTTTAAATTTTTTAAAAGTGGTTTTTTGGATGTTCTTGGACGTAAATTAGTGTTACACCCTAGTCCCCGCTTTAATTCTTTTTTTATAAAAAAGTTTAGATATTTAACTACAAATTCTGAAAAAATTTGCCTGCCCTTTTGTGCCTCTTCTGAGAAAACCGCGGTTAAAGTTAGCAAGAAATGTTCGTAATTTGAATATCGCCCTGGTTTTTCCGCGCGCACTTACCTGAAGAATCCCTAGTTGAATTACTAGTCTGCGGTTTCCCAGTACCTTTGTTTTTCTTTGGCGGCAAACTGTTGAATTATTTTTTCTAATCCAATCTTAATCCAATTATAATAGGAAGGGAAGCCGGAGGTATTTCCATAGTGTTCTTGGCGTCAAATATATTCTTATTAATATGTTGTATTCGGGTATTCCGTTCGTAAACAATCAAACCAGTATGTGTTTAATAGATTGCTTGTCAGCTCGGTTCCCATAATTTCTTACTATTTAAAAGAAAAAATATAAAACGTTCCAGAGTCCGCTCTAGCTCTTATGATCTAAAACCTAATTTATACGCAATTTTTTTTTGAAAATATGCAATATTTCCTTGACCGATTCTATAATAGCTATAAGAAATCATAAGCCATTTTAAAAAAAATTCTAAACCTTGACTTAAAATTATAAATAATGACTTAATCCCGATTTACATGAAAAAACTTACAAACCTATAAGTAATTTATTTATATTGTTTTTCTTAAAAAAAAACAATTGTTTTCTTAAAAATTCCCTACAACAAAAAAATTTCATTAAAAAAATTCACCTTATGATGTTTTTTTACATATTAAATTGTCTTTGCCAGTACCTCATCAAAAGATATTCGCTATAGGGCTCCGTTGATTTAAGGCAGGCTTTTGGCTTTTTCGCCCCACTGTGCGGCATCGTTGACAGTGCTTCCTGAGAAAGGTGTGCGGCATCAACGGCTGCCACCATACGCTACAACCAGACGCGTTGCGGCCAGCTATAACGTCCGTCATCCGCGACGAAGTCCCTCACCACCATAACGGACTGCTCCACACTCATCGGCTTATGGAAAACACAAATTCCGCATTGTTCCAATAAATATTCATTACAATCAACAATCACTACATACCTTTGCTTTTCTAGATGAGGGCTCCTCCGTCACTCTTATCGACAGATAGCTCTTCGAGCAACTGAACGTGAAGGACGTCAGGCAATCCCTTTGCCTAAGGTGGACGGACAATACTACGCACACCGACCACGCATCCGAACGGGCCTCACTCAATATATCCAACGCTCGCACCGGACGGTAGAGCGCCTTAACCTGCCCGCGCAATCAGTCGATATGAGCGAGCTCGCCCAACGATTTCGATATCTAAGAGGACTCCCAATCGAATCATATCAAAATGCTCGCCCCACTGTTCTCATCAGGACCAACAATTGGCATTTAGCTGTGCCCCTCAAGATACGGGAAGGAACATGGAATCAGCCCATAGCGTCGAAAACAAGGCTAGGATGGACACTACAAAGCTGCAACACAAGCGGACCAGAAACAGAGCGGGGAATGTGCACGTTTGTAGCTGTAGCCAACTAGATGCTGACTTACACGAGGCCATAAAGCAAACATTTGGCATGGATACAGCAACGCAACGTAAATTGCTGTCTACAGAGGATAGTCAAGCCCTGAGCCACCTACAATCAACTGCCGTTATCAACGATGGACGATATGAAGTCGGTCTGCCCTGGAAGGATGCCGACGCACCACTACCCGAGAAGGGTACGACGAGACGGGTTAATTTACGGAGTCCCTCCGGGTCCCCGTCGTCTCCGACGCCGCGCCGATCGAGGTTCCAGCACTCGAAGAGAAGATGACGACGTATAGGACAAATCCGGAAGAAATTCCCCGGGATATATCCGAAATCCTTGAGGGCCCGGTGGCACGTACTAGCCATTTACAGTCCGCCTTTTGGGGAACTTTCCGAAAGTAATTCCTGGATTTCTTCCTACCTCCTCGATACTTCGGAAGATTAGAGGACGAGATGCGGACGCACGTGCAGAAGAAAGGAGAACCTTTCAAAACATACTTGATCGAGCTTAGGACGAAGATGCAGCAGGCCGGATACCGAGAAGGAGAAGTGTTATACCGAGCGTACGAAAACATGGCTCCAGAGTATCGACTGTATATAAAGCGCAGTGAGTTTACGACGCTTAAGCAGCTGACCTACATGGTTACCGAGTACGTGAGTGTCACAACTTGAATCGACTCGAGGTGGAACCCCAGGAGTAACGACCGGAAACGACGAGGCATCGCGAGTTCGAACCCCTTTCGGATCTAGGAGCCTATTACACCGACGGGACACAGGACTCACCGGATGATCGGGCAAGGAAACTCCCGAGTAGACGCGCAGCGGGCCGCTGCGGCGAGAACGGTCACTTTCGTTGAGACTGCCCCAACCCACGCCGCGACTTTTGTTGCGATTGCAGCCGAGTAGAAGTGTTAACTTTAGTGTGGTGCCGCTGGAATGCCTCGGGAAACGGAGGAAGTCTCCGCCGGAACTCATCACGGACACCGTGTATTCTTATCAGGGGTTTGGTTGGGGTCGGGTTGCTGCTTCGCCCGTCTCCGCCGCACACGATAAAAGTCGGAGGAGATTCGGTGGACGCTACCGTTGATACCGGGGCGTCGAGGAGTTTCACCAGTGAAAGCTTTACAAATCTGGTCGCCCGTGCAGGCGAGGTTCGGGATATTGTCACTAGAATAGCGTAGGCCGATCGGTCGTGTCTGGACGTGACAAAATTGTGGCGAACACCGGTCACGTTGGCGGGAACCACAATGCTCTTACCCATGATCGAGTGATACTTGGGATGGATTTCCTCTAAGCAACAGGAACGCACGTGCCATGCAAGCAAGCTACCCTCGACTTGCGGCCTAAATACCAAGTAGTAGAAGACCAGTCTTTACCTCCGGTACTCATGCTTTGGAGGGACGGAGTCCCTGTCGAGTCTAGAGACCAATTGGGGACTGCTAGACAAGGAGGAGCGGAGGTTTCCGGCCCAACGCCGGAACCGGCCATGACCACGTTAAACGACCCAGGGATATCTGCTATTACGGAGGCGGAAGAACACGACAAAGAGCGACAGACTGCCCCTTTGAGGAGCAACAAGGCTTCATCGACCGAGAGCTAGCTTTGTTCGAGAGTCTCCAGGGAGTATCCCACGTCGCTAAACACCGTATCGTCATGCGCAACGATAAACCTCTGAAGCAAAGGTACTAAAAACCCCGCGATGAAACACGTCATCGATACCAGGTGGAGCCCCCTCAGCGCACCAATCATATTGGAGAAGGGGAAGCAGGCGATGGGACGCACACTCAGTGCTCGACGCCTACCCGGTACCGGGAAGCAATCATATCCTGGAGAAGTTACGTCACGCCCGGTACATCTCCACGTTAGATTTCGCCAACTCACGGCCTTCACTGCTTCCGGTAGTGGTTGTACCAATGGAAGGTAATCCCCTTTTGGCTGCTCTCCGCCAGTGCCAACGTTCCAACGTGCGCTGGAGAACGTCATCGGGGCGGAGATGCTGCCGGAGATTTCCCTCGCTATTAATAGTAGCCAATCGGACTCGACAGGGTATACTCCCGTATTTCTTACTCTGAGACGGGAGCTACGCTTGCCTGCGATGCTGTACGACGAACTTACTCCTGGATCGCCGGTCGCACACACAGGTACTGAAGACAATGCGTCGCACCTCCAAGAAATCTTCGACATCGTATGATCGAATCTTCGACGTGCATCTCTAGAGCGAGGCGAGGCACTATAATTTTCGGAGGCGTGAATGGAGACCAACGCTCAGGAGTCTGGTATGGTTGCGACAATATTTCATATCAAACGCAGCCGAGGGATTCGCCGCCAAACTCGCTCTTAAGTATGACGACTCCTGTACCGTCGTAAAGTTCACCTCTCCGAACCTCGTACGACTGCAGCGCCAGGGAGATCGACAGCGGCGGATCGTCCACATATCACAGCTTAAACCCTACTATGCGGTGTACACCCCCGACACGATTGACGACAGAATCGCCGGGCCGAGTAACCCGGCCCGGTAAGACCTGGAACCGCCGAGTAACTTTAAGATCCATGCTTGTAATAGCTTAAGATGAACGAGTCCTTTGTTGGCTCCACCGTTAGGTAGGGAGTTTGGAAGGTAGGGTTATACCAATAAGTCGAGTGCGCCTTGAAGGCGGGTTCAATCAAATTAAACAAATTAAAAAAGTTACATCTAAGCTCATAATACGGGGGGGCAACTCCAACCGAGGAATACCTGGGAAAATACTAGAAAAGCAAAGGAGTTATTACGTCGTCGTTACTACATTTATAATCGTAATAGCTTTAAGAGACATATCGTGAAATACAATAAATATATAGCTACAACCAGATTAAAAAGGTTACATCTAAGCTCATAATACGGGGTGGCAACTCCAACCGAGGAATACCTGGGAAAATACTAAAAAAGCAAAGGAGTTAAGATACGAAAATGAGGAAAATACCAGAAATTCCGAATGCGGAAAAAGGAAAAATGAAAAGAGGGTCACACAGGAATGAGAGAAGCTTCTCTCGGGATCGTAGAACGGAGCAAACGTGCGCACACACACACACAGGCAGAGGATCGTAAGACAGGCCAGCTTTGACGCTTGACGCGACCGTTCTTGGGCTTCCAATTGCGTTCGTTATAAAAGGACGAGTTATCTTAATTTTACGCAGTGTTTCGCGGGTGATCGTAAGGAAGACTAAATATATTTTGAAACAAGGCAGTCGAGGTTAGTACGACTAGGTTCACATGTGCTTCGAACGGTGCAGCGGACTCTAATGAAGATAATTGGAATAAATGGTAAATAATATTTAAAATCGCATCTCTCGATCATGTGTTTTTTGTTTCCTAGACTAGGACAAAATCAAACATCACCTAACCTCATTCCCTCCGCTTATTTGGACCTAAACGCGGACACCCTTCCCGTTCGTTCCATGAGTCGTATTTTGTACGTAGAAAAATATTACCGAAGTGCCTGCGGACCCGAACGTGGACCTCTTTTTGTTCGGTCCAGTAGCTATCTCCGTTCCTCTGTAGTTTTGGGATTTGCGCGTGGACACCCGTCCCACCTTATCCGTTATCCTAGGTCTCCAGTCTTCCCCGTAGTTTCGGCGTATGAGCGTGGACACCCGCCCCCCCTGGATCCGTCACTCTAGCCCCCTCGTCTCCTTCGTAGTTCAGAGGTTCGCGCGTGGACAACCGTACCGGCCGGTCGGTCGGGTCTAATCTAGCCGTCCCGTTCCCACGTCCGCAAAATATCCTCCCGGCTTGGCCTCGTCCGAAGGTCAAGCCCGGTGGATTTTTAGCCCCCGTCGCGAAATACAAGACTCCTACGCCCGCAGAGTATTCTCCCGGCTTGGCCTCGCCCGAAGGTCCAGCCCGGTAAATTTTTAGCTCCCGTCGCGAAATACAAGACTCCTACGCCCGCAGTGTATTCTCCTGGCTTGGCCCTGCCTAAAGATCCAGCCCGGTGGATTTCTAGCCCCCGTCGCGAAATTCAAGACATTGACGCCCGCAAAGTATTCTCCCGGCTTGGCCTCGCATGAATGTTCAGCCCGGTGGTCTTTCCGCCTCTGACGCAAAACGCAAGACGTACGTCCGCAAAGTCTCATCCCGGCTTGGCCTCTCCCACAAGCCCGGTGGATTTTTCGCCTCAGACGCGAAATACAAAAATCGTAGCCCAGAAATTGGATTCTGCATTGTTAAAGACGCTCGCGCATTCCTCCCTCGCCTCCAGTGAAGACGTCTCTCAAAGTCACCCGTTTCCTTGCGGAGCGGAATACCCCAGTCCGGTGTTTCGGTGATTTACAAATTTTTTTTGTAAAGGACACTTGAACCCGTCCGAGAAATCATCTTTAGAAAATATAGCCTTGGATGTCTTTATTAGGGGACTGAGTAGTGATATTTTAAAACTATTAATAATTAGGGACCCAAAGAACCTGCCGGAAGCTTACGCATTTGTTTAGATATAACATAACTATAATAAAAGAGTATCACTATGGACGGCAGTCCATGTAGTGACGAAGCGCACCAGGAGAGTGTGCGAAGGCGACTACTATATATAGCCGCAAAATTGAAAATCTGCTGTGATAGTCCGATCGTAATGAGTAATACACCAAATTAAAGGTATTGCTAAAACTTAAAGGATTGCATACCAAGACCTCAAGAAAATCAATTGGTTTGGGAGAGAGAGCGGTAAAAGTGAAAATTTAGAAATTTGATGGGCCGGTGGGAATAATTGGCTCCTCGTACTACGTTAGTTCTATTCCTACTGAAAATGCGCTTAATATGAGGGGTCATATCAGAAAATCGGACGCTCCGTTCAAAAGTTATACCGAAAACAAATTTGCGGGGGCCTAATCAAAATGAAATATGAATTCTGTTTGTCAGTTTGTGAGTTTGTCAGCTTGTCAGTTTGTCTGTGTGTCCCAAAACATGGTTTTAAAGTCCTGAAAATTTGATATGATGTTCAACAGCTCGATATAAGAAACTTTAGTTCTACCACTTTTGGAAAAACCCACTAGTTTAGCGGGAAAACAGCTAAAAAATCGAGTGTACATTCTAGGAGATATGCATATTTTAGCGAAATGACTCAAAGTCATCATAAGTCAGCAGTGGTACTAAAAATGCTTTTCAATGGATGTTGCCAGTTTTTCCGAAATTTCTATTTCGAGAAACAATTAAAATAGTGTTATTTATTGTATGTACACTTAATTAAAAACCTTTAAAGACATTTTAAAAAAAATCAAAATTTATTTTTGACAAAAAAACCAAAAATTAAAAAAAAAAAAATTTTTTTTTAATTCTTCAAATGTTTTTCAATCAAGTGTACATACAATAAATAACACCATTTTGATCGTTTCTTGAAATATAAAATCGAAAAAACAGCGATCTCTCTTGAAAAAAATGTTTGGTACCACTGCTGACTTATGATGACTTTGAGTCATTTCGCTAAAATATGCATATCTCCTAGAATGTACACTCGATTTGGAAATAATTGACCTCAATAGTTTGAGACAAACGGCTCTTTAGATCTGTATGCTCAAAATAATTTATAAATATTTATTAATATTTTTTAAAATTGTGTGAAATCTAGCTATTAAACAAAAAAGCCAGAAATGAAACTTTTTTATTACTTTCAGTTGGTAGATCTCCATTAATTCACGTCCGATCGCAAAGCGACATACCTTCTCGGAAAGGTGCATCTATTTCCTTCAAAATGGGACCAGTTTCAAAATTATAGGACTATCGGTTTTTGAGAACTGTTAAGTTAAACAAAACAAGTGGTCCAAAATCTGGCTATCTCGAATATCTCCAAAACGATTCTTTGGAAAATTGTTATATTTTCTTTATTGTGATCAGTGACTCAAGAGTAATCTAAAAAAATGGGTTCTAGCGTTTATATATAAAAAAAATCTAAAGTTGTAAACTAGTGTAATCGAGAGCCAAGCACTTTTAAAAGTCGAAAAGGGTTTCCTGCTCAACACTTTCAACTCGGTCTATGGTCGTGCTGGTTAAAGCGTTGATCAGCGATGTTGATGCGTGTTCGATTCCCGCCAAGGGCAGATGTTTTTAATGTTGTTCTTCCTTTTTTTTTCTGTCTTGAAATATATATTTTTTTATTTTATTATTATGGTTAATTAAGCTTTAAAGCTGCAAAATAATTCATAATTATAAAAAAGTTTAATTTCTAAAAAAATAAAAGTGAGAGACGGGACTAAAAAATGAAAAGATTTTCAGTTCGCGCATATAATTTATCTAAAATATTTTTAATATATTTTATATTTTATTTTTTTTTAATATCTATCTGTTTAATATTAATGTTTAAGCTTCACTACAACCGCTAAAGCTAAATAAACAAAAAAAAAAAAAAAACATTCTTTTAAAAACCAAAACAAAAAAAAGTCGCAAGAAATCGAAATTCCACAGCAGGATTCGATCCCCGTACCGCTTAGATTAGTAGTCAGATGTCTTATATACCAGGCCAAATGGTAAGCAGGGCCGCGACCGGCTAGATTCCAACTAGAATCGAGCAGTGCGGGTTCTACTGTTAGAAAGCGGGTTCCACCGCTAGAACCCGCCATACGACAGACATTTTTGTATGACATGTCCTCTCTATATATTTATACTCTTTGCTATAGCACAGGTCGACAAAAAAAGTCCAAGACTAAACGCAACAACATCTAAAAGGATTTTAGCTGTAGATTACTACCTCATACTTGTAATCTTTTTATCAAGTCACAGTTTTGAGAATATCGTGGTCAAAGTTCGAAATTTTCGATTTTTAGGCACTTTATGTAGCTTAATAGTAAGAAAATCCTTCGAAGCTTAGAGCCACAGTTTAGTGGAAATGGTACTTTGAACCTATAACTTCAACAGAGTTCAATCACAAAGTCGGGCGACATCTACTTCTTTAGCTACAATGGATTTTACTGAAGTACTTTTTGTCACTTTTTTTCATCTATAGTAACCTGGATTGTATATAATATGATGAGTATCTCGGCTTTAGCATTAACAGTAAATATTTTAAACAATAAGAGCATAGTCATTGGCTACTATAGATGAAAAAAGTGACAAAAAGTACTTTAATAAAAGTCCCCACCATTAACAGTAAATATTTTAAACAATAAAAGCATAGTCATTGGCTACTATAGATGAAAAAAGTGACAAAAAGTACTTTAATAAAAGTCCCCACCATAAGTGATTAGTTTCTCAACGTTTTTAAAACTTATTTCATAAGCTTTTTTTTTTGTACCATTTGTTTTATTTTAATTTGTTTATACCCTTATTATGGGTATTAAGATTTTAGTCAGACGTTTCCGACTCCATAAAGTATATATATTTTTAATAGAAAGAAGACTTTTGGAAAAGTTTCATGGCAATAGTTTTAAAACTGAGAGACTAGTTCGCATCGAAGCGGACACACGGACAGAAGGACATACGAACATGGCTAGATAGACTCGGCTAGTGATCCTGATCAAAAACTGCGTTGGAAACATCTGACTGAAATTATAATACCCTCTGAAAGGGTATAAACGGTAAATAAAAAAACACATATAATACTTAACAATAATGAAACGGAATTATAAACAACTAGATTAAGACTAGACACTAATCATAAAAAGTACAATATTAAGTAATGTCTCCCCCCAAAGTTGTCAACATTTGTTTTTAGGTACTAAATGGTTGCTGGATATTTTGCTAAGATTCTTTTAAGTTTGGATGCTTTGGCGGTAGACTTTATGCTACTGCAAAAGCTAGCCCATTCTCTTCGTTTCGATATTCAAATTTCTTCTTTGTATTGACTTACTTTCGTATGGTATAAGTTCTAAAGGGCTTCATCCTTGTTCTATTTACAGAAGTATGTTTGTGCGGGTTCTGGATCGTAAAGTGGAAGGGTGAGGCAATTAATTATTCTAATTAGGCAATTAATTATGCTAATTAGGGTAATAAATTAGGTCAAGGTGACAGGTGTGGAGGTAATTAAAGTTAATGGGTGCGTGATGAGTGATCGTTAGTTAGGGTGATAAGCTGACAGGTGTGGGGTAATTGAAGTTGGGTGCATGTCATAACGCCCGGTGACATAACGCCCGCGGGCGCTATGGCACACTAAACGCCCTTTCAAAAAATGTCATAGTACCCACGGGCGTTATGACACTTTTAAAAGTGTCATAACGCCCGCAACTTCTAAAAAATTCCAAAATGCATTTTTAGTTAATGGGAATACCGATAAGAGAATTACTGTTTGTTATGTTGTAAAGCGAATTCAGAATCAATGAGATTACCGAGAAGGGAAGTACCGTTTATTATGATAATAATAATAATATTGTGAGGAGTTGAATAACTCCCCACAAATTCCCGCAGCAGAACTACCGATGGCCGGCCGCTTACCAATTACTCGGCGAATTAGCGGGGTAGCGGCGCGGCGAAGAGCAAATGGAGAGACTCTTGCAAATAGAGAGTTTGGAGAAAGAGAGTTTGGAGAAAGAGAGTTTGGAGACCGAGAAGTGGAGAATGAGAGTTTGGAGACTTCGAGGTTGGGAGAGAGAACTCTGCCAAAGAGAGTTTGGAGAGCGGGAAGCGGAGAGTGAGAGAGTGGAGACTTCGCAGGCAGAGCCAGAGTGCCGTGTGCAAAAGGGGAAATAACGGATCTGCACCGGACTTTGGACTCTGCCGTGGACTTTGATCCAGGAGGACAAGTGCCACATCTCAGCAGCGGAGCGACGCACGGACGTGCCACAGGCACCAAAAGCATAAGCGGAGCAGCGGCAACACGCAGAAACACAATTTAAGGCCGTGCGTGAAAGGCAAGTGGGTCAGGCAGGAGCTACGGACTTTGGACCCGGAGTGGAGAGATGCGGCGGGCAGAGAGAAATAGGGAAATAACGGTTCCCAGAGGCCCTATATAATGCCGCCGGGCGCTGGCAACAGGATCAGTCGATCACGAAGAGTCAATCTATCAAGATCAGTCCAGATACAAAAGTGCCAGTACAGTGAACTACAAGTGAACAACAACAAGTCGAATCGCCGGAAGCAGCGTCGTTGGAGCCCACAAGGAACAAGATCGCTACGTCGAGACGTTCGGGATTGAACCGCCAGGAATCTCCGAATTGAGACGCAGGTAGCTGAGGTCCAGAGGGCATCACACGGCTAGGTCAAGGCGATCCGTTTCAAGTCTGTCTCTACTAAATCCACGCTCCTCGCCGGAGAGTCGAACAGAGTTTGAGCGGTGTAAGCCTGCGACAACAAATCGTGAACTCAGGGAGAAGCCATTAGGCCAGAAGGGAGATCGAGTCAGTCGTTGTGGTCTTGAGTGGAGTACTCCAGGAGAGCCATACGGTTTGAGTCGTGTATTCCCGGAGCGGCGTGCGTCCGAATCCCGAGTAGAACGAGCCAGAAGGGAGATCGGTCTATCGTTGGTGGCCTCGAGTGGAGAACTCCAGTAGAGCCCCGCGGTTAAGTCGTGTAGTCCCGGATCGGCGTTGACCAAGATCCCGAGTGCCAGAAGCCACGCAACGTCCAGCCACGCAGTCAGCCTATCCAGCAGCATCAGCAACGGGCCAGCCACTACACCACGACAGAGCGAGCTACAAGGAAACGTCGGACGATAAGCCAAGGGGTGAAGCTAGGGCGGAACGTTCGTTTACGCTAGGCGTTGAAGCAAAGTGAAGCGCTCGGCAGCCTCCTTGCGTAACTTGGACTGCCGGTGCGATCTGAGTTAAACCCTAGTGGGACCATCCGGGACAGAGCCAGGGACAGGCGGTGGTGTGTCGAAAGGAGTGATTCCTGGAGATCGCGGCCTCTGTTCACCCTAGTCTGAGAACGGTGACGCTTCCCTAAACCCGTACAGCCGATCTCCTGGCGAGTCTAAGGCGCGACGAGTAGTCGTCGTTTCTGTGCATCAGCGGCGAGCGGCGTCGAGCCTCTTCAGGGAGCTACAGGGATCTTCAGGAAACTACAAGCATCTTCAGGGAGTTCACGGAACTGGAGCCCGAAGTCCACAAGGGGAGCGCCGGACCGACAAGGCGACCCGGAGTCAACAACGGCCACGAGCGGCGACGGCAAGGTTGCCGTGCTATCATACCCTCTCGCTCGCAATAAAATCCACTGAGTACCCGAAAATTCTGTGCTTTCTCACTGATCTACTGGGCGGTCACGTTTATATAAATTTGGTGGGACGAACATACAACTATACTGAGCTAGCCGCACGAATCTCGTAGCGAGCAGACATAACAAATCAGTTCGTTACATCTGGCGCCCAAAACGTGATTGTCCCAGCAGTGAAAGCAACATAAAGCAGAATGGGGAAGAGTTGGATTTACCGTCTCAAGAAAGAAGACTTTGCCTATGTCTCACAGAAGTTAAACATGGCTTTGGAGGGCAGATCGGAAGACATTAGAAAGGCATTGTCTGAATGTTACACACAGACGGAGAACGACCCAGACCTCGCCGATATCTGGGCCGAGCTGGAAGCAACATACAGCGACAAACCAGGTCCCAGCATAAAGGTAACAAACGCCGAAGGGGAAGACCTAGTGGCAAGCCTAAGCATCAACAACATGCAAAAGGAGGCGCAAAAGAGGGACGTAAGCCAGGACAGAAAAACGGCAGCGCCGATTCCTAATCCCAGTCGGCCAGATTATGCCAAGGTTGCGAAACAAGTCCGTGAGTGGTCATTCAGGTTCGACGGCGTAGAAAAACCATTTAAGTTTTTAGAACAAGTGGAATGGTCCGCCAACACCTACGGCCTGGACCTAGACATGATTCCCCGGGCGATGCCGGAATTACTCACCGGTAAGGCACTGAAATGGTTCATTTCCAACAATAAACAGTGGAAAACCTGGTCGGAATTCATAGACAGTTTCCACAACTATTTTCTGCCAAGGGACTTTTTCACCAAGCTCTCTGACCAAGTCAGGCAGAGGAAGCAAGGCTACGGGGAATCGTTCAAAGATTACATGATCGACATGCAGACCATGGTGAGGCCACTCAGTTATTCGGCGAAAGATACCCTCAACATCATCAGGGAGAACTGCACCCCGAGTTTAAGGATTTTCCTCAGAGCATACAGGGTATCGGACCTAGATACGCTTATGAACCTAGCCGACGAGTATGAGGAGCTGGAGAAGGAACGGGAGGCATTCGCGCAAGAGAACAAATTTTCAAGGGCAAAACCAGCAGCCCCTGCGCCAGCAACGTGCAGAAGGTGCGAAGACAGTGGCGACCAGGAACGTCGTGGGAATAGTCAATGGACACCGCCCCTACAAGACCACCGGCAGCAAGCAACCAACCCACCGTATGAACGCCATCGGGCACCAATGCAAAACCAACAGAGACAGCCAATAAACCCCGTGTGGCCACCAAACACCACTCAGAGAGTACCCACATCTCGAACCCCCAGGAGGCCTGCCGAAAAGGCGGCGGTCACGGACACTGGGAACGCGGCTGTCGAAACCAGCGCTTGATGTTCTGCTGGGTGTGCGGCAAAGTGGGTGTCAGAAGCGTGGAGTGCTGCAATCGAGCGGGAAATGGTCAGCGATCTCAGCCGCAGAGAGGCGGGCGGGGATCGCAAAATGCTACCTCTCCAAACTAACTGGCAAGCTGATTGAGGAGGAGCAGCAGTTGTCCGCAGCGGTAACGATTGGTGGAGGCACATATAAAGCCACAATCGACACCGGGGCAACAGCGAGCTTCATAAGCGAGGAACTGGCGGACAACCTGGCTGCCCTCGGAAAGATCACGAGGACAAGACGGCAAGTTAGGTTGGCAGACGGGAGATGCGGCGAAATCGATGCACAGCTGGAGGTAGAAATCGCATTCGGCAACAAGCGATTGACCATGAGCCTGCTGATACTACCAGGGGTAGTGGATTCGTTGGTGTTAGGATGGAATTTCCTCACGCAAGTCGGAACCGAAATAAAGTGCGCCGGACACGAGATCACAATACCGGCCAGGAACCGACACAATGGGTGGCTCGAGGAAAAGCTATCGGTGGCAGTCGTTCAACACACAAGCAAGGATAACGACCCAGCGGAATTCCTAGAGGCACAGCTAGCCGACTTCAACACCATGACGGGAACGTCGAACATGGCCGAGCATCGGATCACGATGAAAGACGACAAGCCAATCAAGCAACGATACTACCCCAAGAACCCAAAAGTTCAAGGGGAGATCAATGCGAAGGTGGATGAGCTTCTCGGAATGGGGTATATAGAGCACTCGAAGAGCCCATACAGCTCCCCCATCGTGATGGTGAAGAAGAAGACGGGCAAATGGAGACTCTGTGTCGATTTCAGGCAGATCAACGCAAAGTCGATAAAGGATGCCTACCCAATGCCGCGCATAAATTATATCCTTGACCAACTGCGAGAAGCGAGGTACATCAGCAGTTTGGACTTGAAGGATGGGTACTGGCAAATCCCACTGGAGGAAAGTAGCAGGCAATACACGGCTTTCACAGTGCCCGGAAAAGGTTTGTTCCAGTGGAGGGTTATGCCTTTCGGTCTGCATTCGGCATCCGCGACTTTTCAACGAGTCTTGGACCAAGTAATTGGTCCGGAAATGTCACCACACGCTTTCGCCTACCAGGACGACATAATAGTGATCGGACGCACGCTGGAAGAACACAAAGCGAACCTGAGAGAAGTGTTTCGGCGGCTAAAAGAAGCAAATCTGAGGCTAAACCCGGATAAATGCCAATTCTTCAAGAAGGAGCTATTGTATCTAGGTCACCGTGTGACTAGCGAAGGAATAGGAACGGATCCGGAGAAGGTAGCAGCCATCGCCGAACTAGAACCACCATCCACAGTAAGAGAACTCCGGCAGTACCTGGGCGTAGCATCATGGTACCGCCGATTCGTACCTGATTTCGCAAAAATAGTCAAACCACTTAATGATTTGCTACGCAAAGGCAACAAGTGGGTATGGACACCGGAACATCAGATGGCGTTCGAAGAAGTTAAGGCAAGACTCGTTGCTGACCCCGTACTGGCATGCCCGGACTTCGACAAACCGTTCACCCTGCAAACGGACGCAAGCGACTACGGCATCGGAGCAATACTGACCCAGGAAACGGAGAAAGGCGAAAAGGTAATCTCGTACTCAAGCCGAACGCTCAACGGCGCCGAGAAGAATTACTCGACGACCGAGAAGGAATGCTTGGCAATCGTCTGGGCGATCCGAAAGCTAAAACCATATCTGGAAGGTTACCACTTTAAAGTAGTAACCGACCATATGGCCCTGAAGTGGCTCAACAGCATCGAGAGCCCTTCAGGAAGGATCGCCAGATGGGCACTGGAGTTACAGCAGTACGACTTCGAGATAGCATACCGGAAGGGACAGCTCAACGTTGTGGCGGACGCCCTGTCAAGACAGCCACTACCAGAAACGCTTCGAGGCATCAAGGAGACATCGGCGGCGGAAGCGTCTGCAGCATGCAGCTGGACTCAAGGAATGCGCGAGAAGATTAAGACCCAACCGCAAAAGTACCCGGACTACGTGATGGAAGGTGACACTCTATATCGAAATATACCCCATAGAGCAGGCAGCGAAGATGTCGCGACATGGAAGATGTGTGTCCCAAAGGCCCTACGAGAAACGGTGCTGAAGGAAAACCACGACGAGCCTTCAGCGGGTCACGTAGGAAGCCGAAGGACGATTGCACGCCTGGCAGCCCGATATTACTGGCCAGGTATGCACAGAGACGCCCGAGCCCATGTAAGAAAATGCGAGACGTGCATGAAATTCAAGCCGAATCAAATGCAGGCGGCCGGCAAAATGCTAACGCAGGTGCCAGAGGAACCATGGGCAACGGTATGCGCGGACTTCGTCGGACCCCTGCCGCGTTCGAAGCACGGCAACCAAATGCTGCTAGTACTAATAGACCGGTTCTCCAAGTGGACTGAGTTAGTACCACTGCGCAGCGCGACGGCGGAATCACTGAAAAAAGCATTCAGGGAACGCATAATCGCAAGGTATGGGGTCCCGAAGGTGGTCATAACGGACAACGGAGTACAATTTGCCAGCCGAATCTTCAAGGGTTTCCTAGCCGATATGGGTATCAAACAGCAGTTCACAGCTCCTTACACCCCGCAAGAGAACCCGACCGAGCGAGCCAATAGAACTGTAAAAACAATGATTGCGCAGTTCGCCGGGCAGGACCAGAGAAATTGGGACGAGAAATGGCCAGAAATCATGCTCGCAGTGAACACCAGCGTTTCGGAATCCACTGGCTACACCCCGGCATTTCTTACCCAAGGCAGAGAGCCCAGACTACCAAGCGCCCTATACGATCGAGAAACGTTAGGGACAGGACGTACGGCTGAAACCCCAGATGAAAATGCAAGCAAACTAAAAGAGATCTTTGAGATCGTAAGGCGAAACATGGAAAAAGCCTCCCAAGATCAGGCCAGGCATTATAATCTAAGGAGAAGGCAATGGACACCAGCGGTGGGCGACGTCGTGTGGGCCAAAGAACACCACTTATCGAAAGCGGCCGAAGGATTCGCAGCAAAGTTGGCTCGTGGATTTCGTCTCGCCTGTAATATGCAAAATACGCCATGTAAATACAAAGAAAGAGCGATCCATACATATAAGCGAGCTTAAACAACAACAAATACAAGATACAAATAAGCAACAGCATCAGGCGGAAACAACAGACGAGTAACTACAAGATAACTCCAAGGACTCTCCAAGGATAACTCCAAGGACTCTCCAAGGATACTACAAGGTAACTCCAAGGACTATCCAAGGATACTACAAGATAACTCCAAGGACTATCCAAGGATACTACAAGATAACTCCAAGGACTCTCCAAGGATAACTCCAAGGACTCTCCAAGGATACTACAAGATAACTCCAAGGACTATCCAAGGATACTACAAGATAACTCCAAGGACTCTCCAAGGATAACTCCAAGGACTCTCCAAGGATACTACAAGATAACTCCAAGGACTATCCAAGGATACTACAAGATAACTCCAAGGACTCTCCAAGGATAACTCCAAGGACTCTCCAAGGATACTACGGAACTCCAAGGATACTACAAGACTCCAAGGATACTACGGAACTCCAAGGATACTACAAGACTCCAAGGATACTACGGGACTCCAAGGATACTACAAGACTCCAAGGATACTACGGAACTCCAAGGATACTACAAGACTCCAAGGATACTACGAAACTCCAAGGATACTACAAGACTCCAAGGATACTACGAAACTCCAAGGATACTACAAGACTCCAAGGATACTACGGAACTCCAAGGATACTACAAGACTCCAAGGATACTACGGAACTCCAAGGATACTACAAGACTCCAAGGATACTACGAAACTCCAAGGACAATACAAGATAAGTCCAAGGATGCTAAAGGTAACTGCAGCAAATTCCGATTGGGAAGCTCGTCAAGAGAACGAACCGAAGCATCCAAAGTCTCGTTTGGAACTGACCAGAGCACGCGTTTCAAATGTCTGCGGAAGGAAGGGAGAAGACGGCACAGAAAACTGTACCGTAGTGTCCGCATAGGATAAGGAAGGCGAAGGAAATAGCGGGATCGAAGAAAAAGGAAGACGAGAAACCGAGGTATCGTTAAAGGGAGCGCAGATCCAGTTGGATAATCTGAAATCAAAAAGCAAAATGAGCACACGTGTCACACGCAGCGAAGCGCGTCGCATCCTGGCGACCAATAACCTCTCCGAGGGATCCAGCCCGGGGCAAGGACGGTCGACATCCCGGCCCACCCGAACTCCGCGGCGGACCCCGAAGAGAGGTGTCCCGGATCCGGTCGTGAGCTCCGACAGCGACGTGCAGGTGGTGGACGACGAGGTCGAGAGGCAGAGGAGGTGGCGGATCCGGAGGGCGGTCCAGCGCGGCGAGGGACGAATCCCGACGGGATCGGCGGAGGTGGAGTGGGCAAGCGCCGAGCCTGCCCAGGGTCCAGCAAAACCCGAGGAGGCAGTGGAGGAGTCGCCCCAGGCTGCACCGGCGATCGGCGAGGGGGAGGCAGGAGGCAAACCGCCTCAGCCCCCCAGCTATGTGGAGTGCATCGTCGCGGCGACGATGAAAAACCAGCGGTGGTGCGAGGAGCGGCGCAGGAGCGAGGAACGGCGGCGGCAGCAACTGGAGGAGTCGCCAGAATGGCAAGCTCGATTGCGGGCGGCCGAGGAGGAGGAGCAGCAGCTGTGGGAGAATCCGGGGTACCCGCCCACGCCGCGGTATATCCACGAGCCCCGCGTCCAGCCGCTCGAAGTCGCGTCGGAGTGGGCACCATCGCCGTCGCGGTGGCTGCCCGAAATCCCGCCGACGCCGCGGTACGAGGGGTCACCCAAATGGAGGCCCGCACGACCACCCACACCACGCTTCGAGCCGACGCAGCAGCAGCAACCCGATCCATCACCGCAGCAGCACCCCGAGCCACCGCAGCCCGAGATGCCGCCGCCGCCGCAAGCCGAGTCACCGAAGCCGCAACAGCCCGAGATGCCGCCGCCACCACACACCGAACCACCGCGGCCGAACCATGAGGAGCACCATGTCCGCACAGACATCCCGGCAGCGCACGTGAGCCACAGCTCGCGCACGTTCGTGGTCGACGGTGTGCGGTGGCGTCAACAGACGTTTACTTTGACATGGCCAGAGGGGCCCGCGGAGGACACGACGACGAGGGACCCACAAATATGGGAGGAGGAGGAACCGCGGGTGAGCCCGAGAGATCCGAGGGTACGCGGCAGACCCGAGGCACCGACGACGCCCGCGCCGGCAGCAACAGAGTCCCGGAACGCGACGACGACCACACCAGCCGCAGCGGAGCCTTGGACCCCGCCAACCCCAAGCACCGGGCCGGGGACACCAGCGTCGCCGAACACACCAGCGGCAGCAGACGACGTGGTGAAGGAGGACGAGCCGCTGGAGAAGGGTCCTTGGGTGTGGCCGGAACCGCTGGCCAGTCGGCGGCCACCGTGGAAGCGGCAACATTCCGCGCCGGAGGTCACCGAGGAGGTCGCGAGGCCGAAATTAATGCGGCAGACGTCCGCACCCGAAGGCCAGCGGTGGCGCGAGATCGCGAAGGACGAGTGGCCCGAAGGAATCGCGGAGGTGCAGGCGGTGAAGGAGGCGCGGGTCCTGGGAGGCAGGCGGAGTGTCCGCGTGAGGTTCGATCGACGCGCGTTCCGCGTGAGGTTGGGCCCCGCGGGCATGAGGCTGTTTGAAGAGCAGCGTTGAACAATAAACACTTAAAAAAAAATGAAAAAAAACACGAAAGACGAAGGTCGGTGTATGGCTGGGAACAACGCGGCTGAAAACAGGGGAGACAAGAAGGAGCATACATGGTTTGATCAGCGTCTGAAATGAAGAAAAAGGAATTAGCTGGGTACGACATGAAAGTAAACAAACCAGCACTTACCTGTTGCTTCGATTGGCGAAGCTAAGTCGAATCCTGCTCTTAACTCGATGTCGACGTTGCCAACCAAGAGCAACTAGCCGAGGGCGAATGAAGGGCGAAGGAGCCTGGAAAGAAGAGAGAAGGATGAGAGGATGGAAAAGGATAAAGAAAAGTTGAAGAAACTTACCCAAAAATGCAAAATCACCATGAAGTAGGGACGGGGGCGCCTCGATAGGGCGGTCGATTGGCACGGACGATAGTGCGATCGATGGGCACACGATATATGGCAAAATCATGGTGAAGAAAATATCGCGAACGATCAAGTGGCAACGCCGCCCCAGCGATATCGATAGCTGATGGGTATCGATATCGTGGGGAGTTCCGCTGGGCTATCGATAGCTGATGGGTATCGATGACCAGTGGGACCAGACGAGAAAAACAGCGCGGGAAACTTGAACGAAGGCCCGCTGGGTATCGATAGCTGATGGGTATCGGTAACCAGTGGGACCAGATAGAGGATCGGCGCGGGAGTTTCAAATTGCTGCAACGACGACGACCGGCGCCGTAGAAACTCTCGGAGTTGAAGGCATCGAGGGAGCGTCGAGGGAGCAACGATGGAGCAACGAGGGAGCGCCGAGGGAGCGCCGAGGGAATCGAAAAGAGCAACGCGAAGACTCAACGGCTAGCATACACGAGGAAACGCCGGCGAGTAGGAGCAAGTTCTTAAAAGTTTCCCGAAGTAAGGGGGGAATGTGAGGAGTTGAATAACTCCCCACAAATTCCCGCAGCAGAACTACCGATGGCCGGCCGCTTACCAATTACTCGGCGAATTAGCGGGGTAGCGGCGCGGCGAAGAGCAAATGGAGAGACTCTTGCAAATAGAGAGTTTGGAGAAAGAGAGTTTGGAGAAAGAGAGTTTGGAGACCGAGAAGTGGAGAATGAGAGTTTGGAGACTTCGAGGTTGGGAGAGAGAACTCTGCCAAAGAGAGTTTGGAGAGCGGGAAGCGGAGAGTGAGAGAGTGGAGACTTCGCAGGCAGAGCCAGAGTGCCGTGTGCAAAAGGGGAAATAACGGATCTGCACCGGACTTTGGACTCTGCCGTGGACTTTGATCCAGGAGGACAAGTGCCACATCTCAGCAGCGGAGCGACGCACGGACGTGCCACAGGCACCAAAAGCATAAGCGGAGCAGCGGCAACACGCAGAAACACAATTTAAGGCCGTGCGTGAAAGGCAAGTGGGTCAGGCAGGAGCTACGGACTTTGGACCCGGAGTGGAGAGATGCGGCGGGCAGAGAGAAATAGGGAAATAACGGTTCCTAGAGGCCCTATATAATGCCGCCGGGCGCTGGCAACAGGATCAGTCGATCACGAAGAGTCAATCTATCAAGATCAGTCCAGATACAAAAGTGCCAGTACAGTGAACTACAAGTGAACAACAACAAGTCGAATCGCCGGAAGCAGCGTCGTTGGAGCCCACAAGGAACAAGATCGCTACGTCGAGACGTTCGGGATTGAACCACCAGGAATCTCCGAATTGAGACGCAGGTAGCTGAGGTCCAGAGGGCATCACACGGCTAGGTCAAGGCGATCCGTTTCAAGTCTGTCTCTACTAAATCCACGCTCCTCGCCGGAGAGTCGAACAGAGTTTGAGCGGTGTAAGCCTGCGACAACAAATCGTGAACTCAGGGAGAAGCCATTAGGCCAGAAGGGAGATCGAGTCAGTCGTTGTGGTCTTGAGTGGAGTACTCCAGGAGAGCCATACGGTTTGAGTCGTGTATTCCCGGAGCGGCGTGCGTCCGAATCCCGAGTGAAACGAGCCAGAAGGGAGATCGGTCTATCGTTGGTGGCCTCGAGTGGAGAACTCCAGTAGAGCCCCGCGGTTAAGTCGTGTAGTCCCGGATCGGCGTTGACCAAGATCCCGAGTGCCAGAAGCCACGCAACGTCCAGCCACGCAGTCAGCCTATCCAGGAGCATCAGCAACGGGCCAGCCACTACACCACGACAGAGCGAGCTACAAGGAAACGTCGGACGATAAGCCAAGGGGTGAAGCTAGGGCGGAACGTTCGTTTACGCTAGGCGTTGAAGCAAAGTGAAGCGCTCGGCAGCATCCTTGCGTAACTTGGACTGCCGGTGCGATCTGAGTTAAACCCTAGTGGGACCATCCGGGACAGAGCCAGGGACAGGCGGTGGTGTGTCGAAAGGAGTGATTCCTGGAGATCGCGGCCTCTGTTCACCCTAGTCTGAGAACGGTGACGCTTCCCTAAACCCGTACAGCCGATCTCCTGGCGAGTCTAAGGCGCGACGAGTAGTCGTCGTTTCTGTGCATCAGCGGCGAGCGGCGTCGAGCCTCTTCAGGGAGCTACAGGGATCTTCAGGAAACTACAAGCATCTTCAGGGAGTTCACGGAACTGGAGCCCGAAGTCCACAAGGGGAGCGCCGGATCGACAAGGCGACCCGGAGTCAACAACGGCCACGAGCGGCGACGGCAAGGTTGCCGTGCTATCATACCCTCTCGCTCGCAATAAAATCCACTGAGTACCCGAAAATTCTGTGCTTTCTCACTGATCTACTGGGCGGTCACGTTTATATAAATTTGGTGGGACGAACATACAACTATACTGAGCTAGCCGCACGAATCTCGTAGCGAGCAGACATAACAGAATCAGTTCGTTACAATATAATAAGGATTATTAAAAATCGCGCGATTTTTTAGAAAAAAAATTTTTGCCTGCGGCCCTTTTTTTCGTCTGAAAATTTAACTACAGGCTTATCACTCAATGCTACACTATTATATAATAATCCTTATTATATTACTCGATTTATAATTTATAAGAATTTTAATAAAATGTTAAATAGGGCGCACGCAAACATTTATTATTATTTTGTGATTTAATCGACCTGTGTTTATATTTTTGAGTGCTTTTTAGTGGACTCGAGGTCATTTTTAGAAGTTGAGTTTGTTATTTCAACAGTCTAGCATTTCAACACACTTGTCCTCTCTGAGGAGTGAACCTCGGACTTTCTGGGATTTGCAAATTTCGGTAGGGCGTCACCGCTACCTCTTCAGCCAGAGTAGAGGATATGAGCTGAGCGTCGAAACTTCTATTTATATCACATCTAGGAATCTATAATTAGGAATTACATACTTCTAGGCTGTGACATACTAAAGCTTCGTCGCTTAAACTTCTAATGTGTGTGAAAGCTATAGTCGTTGTCTGTTTGGAAACAATCTGTTTCCCAATTTCAGACGTGAATACTTAATTGTTGTATTCGAACGCTCGCATTTTTCTTATGCATTTGCATTATGCGATTGTTATAGGGTGTGTCCCCCTTTTTGTTAGTTTGTGATTTAATCGACCTGTGTTTATATTTTTGAGTGCTTTTTAGTGGACTCGAGGTCATTTTTAGAAGTTGAGTTTGTTATTTCAACAGTCTAGCATATTCACGTCTGAAATTGGGAAACAGATTGTTTCCAAACAGACAACGACTATAGCTTTCACACACATTAGAAGTTTAAGCGACGAAGCTTTAGTATGTCACAGCCTAGAAGTATGTAATTCCTAATTATAGATTCCTAGATGTGATATAAATAGAAGTTTCGACGCTCAGCTCATACCCTCTACTCTGGCTGAAGAGGTAGCGGTGACGCCCTACCGAAATTTGCAAATCCCAGAAAGTCCGAGGTTCACTCCTCAGAGAGGGCAAGTGTGTTGAAATGCTAGACTGTTGAAATAACAAACTCAACTTCTAAAAATGACCTCGAGTCCACTAAAAAGCACTCAAAAATTTATTATTATATTATTCTATGTTCCTCGCATTTACAAGAATTTCAATAAAATGTTAAGTAGGGCGCCGACAAAAATTTGTTTGAATAAAGGTGCAAGCCGCATTAATGTTTAATGCGCGCGCTCAAGCTTAATACGACTTCTTTACTTATATAAATAATAGTTAAATATATTTTCCCTGAGGGCGTTATGACACTTTTCTGTGTGTCATAAGGCCCTCAAAAAAAGTGACATAGCGCCTGCGGGCGTTATGACACTTTTGAGTGTGTCATAAGGCCCACGGACCTTATGACACTTTTTAGTGTGTCATAGCGCCCGCGGGCGTTATGTCACCGGGCGTTATGACATGCACCCATTGAAGTTAATGGGTGCGTAATTAGGGCGATAAGTTGACAGGTGACCGTTGCTTGTATCCAGAAATCCGGGATCCTGATTAAGTGGTTAACGAGTAGGTTGACGAGATCGAACGTGGGAGAAGTTACTGGGGTGTGACGGGTGACCGTTACTAAGATCTATAAAAGTTTTTGGTTCAGCATACCATATTGGAAGTAAAGACTCCAGAAAATGTTCACGTGCAATCATACCACTTATATGCCTTGAATCCTACACACGTATATTCTTTTGTCACCGACAGTGTCAGTACTTCAACTGAAAATTAGCAAGGTAAAGTAAATTTGGATTAGATCAAGAATAAATAGTGCCCCAAATTAAAACAGGGAACTACAAGAAATCAGAGTGAAACATTCAGAAGGCGTAAAATCCGGTGGCACTCCGGTGGAGCGATCGCAGAAATATTCCACCATCCAGGCACGATCCTAGAAAATTTGTGAACCAGCTTGGAGAACCCTCAAATCTGTCAACGGCGAAGCAGCTGCCCAACGGGCACAGTCGGTGCAGACACGTAGAAATACGTTTCGTGGAACTCTAGTCTTAAGTTCCCGCACTGCCGCAGTTGGATCAATTTTGTTGCGATAAAAATTTGTACAAATTATCAAAGAAAACCTACATAAAGTAGCATATATTATCTATAAGTATAGTGAGTAATATGAATTTGGAAAGCTTGGAATATTTCTCTTTATATACATATAACTTAAATTCTTAAACGTCTACGATTATACATAAACATCGGAATCATCTTGGACCCAACGATACATCGATGCATGTGATTTAAACGTCTGTGAGTATTACAGTACAAGTATGCATGCTTACTTCTTGTAATACATTTAAATTTATATATATATATATATATATATATATATATATATATATAAATATATATATATATATATATGAGATTCGACGAGTTCGTCATATTACCCTACTCGTCACATTACCCTACACTCCCCTACATATATATATATAATATGACGAACTCGTCGAATCTCATATATGACGTCCCAACAAAAATTCCAAATAAATGTAATCGTCTCCCCATATCGTGTTGACAATGTATTTATAGTAATATTATAGTAATATAGTAATATTAAGAAGAAGTCTGGTAATTTTTTTGTGAGGTAATTTTCGCTAAAAATGTGGTGCCCAAACTAGAAAAGCTTTTCAATTTACTTGTGTTTCAGCAGTGCCAGAGCGAAGATGAGTGGAAAATAAAATCAGCTAAGTATATGCACATATAAATGAGATCTTTATCAACAGTTTTTGGTACTTCGCGTTTTTTTCTTTTGCCCCGTTTGAGTGTGACACCGTGTTTGCTCCAAGTCTACCTTGTAGATATTACCAGATAACATTAACTGCTTCAGTTTAATTGCTTTTTCGTATTGTTTTAGACATCTGCATCGAGTTTAATTGTGTATTCATCAGTTCGTCACCTTATCTGACACTTTTGAAAGTGCAAAAAGGATGGTTCACGCCAAACGCTGTAGGATTTATCACCGTTGGAATTTCGACTCCTAATTTTGCAGTAATATGCTCAGTAGATGTCAGCAACTTTCTGCTTTTACACTTTTAAAAAATATTGATTTTTGGGGAAGTTACATTAAAAAACAAATCGTTCGTCACATTACCCTACAACTTTTTAAAGTGCAAAAAAAGGATGGTTCACTCCAAACGCTGTAGAATTTAGCTCCGTTGGAATTTCGAATCCAAATTTTACAGAAATGTTCTCAGTAGATGTCAGCAACTTTCTGCTTTTACACATTAAAAAAATATTGATTTTTAGAAAAGTTACATTCAAAAAACGAATCGCTCGTCACCTTACCCTACACTCCCCTATATATATATATATATAATGATTTGAAACCATATATTCCACCAGAAGCTTTAGGTGCGTATATCAATGTAAACTTACTATTATTTAGTATATATATATTTTTTTTTTGTGATCAGCGCATTAACCATTGATTTGTGTTAGTGAACTTAGGTAGCTGGGAGAGAAGGGACCCCGACCAATCCGACAAGCTGGACCCGAGCACCGCTAGAATGTGCACCGTCGAACCAACATCATGTGGCCGAGGGGGAACAAAGTGTGGCCGAGGGGGAAAAAAGTTTGTTGTGGAGACCATTTAATAACCATAACCTCTAGAAAATGTCACGGGCTGTTGACACGTTCACACGTGGACGTGGTAACTTGATTAGCACCCTTGGATAGGGGATCCCTTTGCTTGCAACTGAGAAACAAACAACCACCCCGAACAAACGAATTCTTAAAAGAAACAGCTGAAAACCAACACCCACCCAAAACAAGGAATATGCTAATTTTAATTCTTATACACTAAATATGATGACATTACTTTTAAGGCTCCGTCTCCATGATTTTTATAGAAATAGCAGGCACACCACTAAAAACATATTTGGATTTTTTTTAACTGAAAAGAAACAGCTGAAAGCAAATACCCACCCCAATAGCAAAGGAAGATACAAATTTGAATTGAAAAAATATTTTTATTTTTACTTTTTTTTAACCGTTTTACAATTATAAAAATATAGATTTATTTTTAATTATTTATTTTTTTAAATTTAAGTTTAAGTTTATTGTATTTGTTTATTAAATCAATAGCCTTAATCCTAAGGTATGGTGCCTGGTGGCATTGACATGTATCCGGGCCCTGTCTTACATCATCGTCGGCCCAGGAACATGATAGCATATGTACGCCATATTTTGATTTTTTCTCACCAACTTTCTCCATCCGTTGAATTTTGCAGAAAATCATCTCCAGGGTCTGCCGATGTTCCTCAAAAATGAAATCATAATTTTCTTTGAGGAAATTGGTGATTTCATCACAGACGTCGTTGTTGGTATTCATGATGTTTTTGTTGTTTCTTGATGTTTAACTGTTGTTCCTTGATGTTTCTTGATGTTTAACTGTTGATTCTTGATGTTGTTAGTGCTGTTTAACTGTTCTTTTTTGATGTTTCTTGATGTTTAACTGTTTCTTGATGTTGTTGGTGCTGTTTAACTGTTGTTTCTAGTTGTTTAACTGTATAGCTGTTTTTTGTTGTTTGGTTGATTATTGATTTTTGTTTGTTGCTGATGTTGCTGATCCAGCGGCCTTTCAATTCGAACTGAAGTTCCTTCACAGTAACTTTTCACTTTATCCCCTCTTCATATGGGGAGCAAACATTTTCCACCACCATCCCTCCCTCGCAATCATCCCCTTTGAGAAGTTTTAGTTAGACAAATGCTAAGTTTTAGAAACCGAGTAGTAAACAACCTGGTTACAAGCCACTGTTAAATTTCACCCTTCTTTATTTTTGAGAATTCTGCTTTCTTCCACCACTATAACTTTCTCGCAAGAAGTTTTAGTTAGACAAATGCTAAGTTTTAGAAACCGAGTAGTCAACAACCTTGTTTCTAGACACTGTTCACTTTCACCCCTCTTTATTTTTGAGAATTCTGCTTTCTTCTACCACCATCCCTCCCTCGCAAGAAGTTTTAGTTAGACAAATGCTAAGTTTTAGCAACCGAGTAGTCAACAACCTGGTTTCTAGACACTGTTCACTTTCACCCCTGTTTATTTTTGAGAATTCTTCTTTCTTCCAGCACCTTTCCCCCCTCGCCATCAAATATTCGATAAAATCAACCAATGAAAATATTGCAAGTCTAATTTCTTATCTTAAATTTTAGGAAAATATTGTCATCAACCAATCAACTCGTTGCATCTCTAATCTTTTATTTTACAAACTATTGTTTAAGTTCATACTAATAATCAAAGTTATATTTAACTAAGAATTTCGTTTAATTCATATCAGTATAATACAATTTTCTTGATGTGAATTACTACTTTTACTAGTTTTGAAAAACAGTAAAGTGTTCTTATCAACGAATGTACCTTAATTTGTTAGGTGTCTTTGTGAGAACAATTAAATTACAATTACAAATTAACTACATTACAAACTGTTAAAAAATAAAAACAAGAAACTGTTTTTAAATTTGTGAAGTGACTTTGTGAAAACAATAAAATTAAATAAAAACAATCTATAAACTAATTACATTTGTAACTCTTAAAAAAAATAAAAACCAAAAATGAATAACCAAGCCCAAAAATATTGCGAGTCGTGCCGTCGTTTCCTCCCGGTGGGCGTACAATGGAATCACCATGCTTGCACCGAGGAACACAAGCGGAATGCTATAGAACCTTTGGATGGAAGAATCAAAAAGATTTCGGATGGATTCAAGGGACGAATCCTTCATTATATGCATGTTAATAAAGGAGAGGAATTAAGATACCCAGAGGAGAGGCTTTAAAATCTCATTTATTTAATGTGCTTCAAAGCTTTATGTCCTGTAAAGTTAATTTTGAGCTTTTTGCCGAATATATGCTCGTGAAAGATGATGATTTAAAAACGGAGACCAAACAATTCCAAAGCAAAATGGAAGTTGTTACAATCCACTTGGATTTATACCACATATTCACCAATCACCCAGACCAACTGAAAATAAAAATGGAAGGAAGGAAAGGGATAGCGGGTGGACCCTACTCCGCACAATTCGATTGGAAATGAATTTCAATCAATATAATCCGCTTCCTGGATCCTCATATATCCCAACACGCAAGCTTGCTTCGAAAAAAGCAATAATTAATGTTCAATATAACAATGACTCATACTGTTTTAAATGGACTTTGATTTTGGCACTTACAAAGACAACAGCCAACGTTAGTATGTGATACACATATTTTTTTTTATTACATATGCATTTATTTATTGGATCTTCTCTGAATTGAGACTAAGAATAAGTATATAAAATCTTAAATTAAAAATTTATCTGACAGTCAAGATGACTGACGCGAGATTAAAGGGCTCTAATAACTATTGCTGAGCTGGAAGGTCATTACGTTGCAATCGGGTCCGGTAAGAGCCCCTGGCTAGGCCCCTGGCGAGCTGGTTTGGTTGAGAAGTTAACTTGGTGTGGTAGGACTTCGATGTGGCTCCGCCATGTAAGTCTCCTGTCTAGGTGAACGCCAAGGTACGTTACATCGTCAGCTTGTGGAAGTGGCGTGTTATTCAGAGTTAGCGGGGGACACGTTTGTCTGTTAAAAGTAAACGTTATGTGTTTACATTTTTGCGCATTTATTTTAATACGCCAGTCTGATAACCACCTCTTCATTACAACGAGATGATCAGCTAGTAGTGCTGTTGCCTGAATTGGGCATTTGGACCGACTTATGATCGCGTCAAAAGGCATTTTTCGAGCAGCTTTGACAGACACGAAAGTAAACTTATCGGTCTGTAGGAAGCTGGTATTGTGTGATCTTTACCTGGCTTTGGGATCTTATGATTACCGATTTTTCCATTTATTTTGGAAGTAGCCAAGTCATGTTATCCCGTTAAAGAGTTTACAAATGACCTCAACTACACAGTTTGGGAGTTCAATTAGCATTTTGGGAGTTATTAGATCCCCGGCTGATGCCTTTTTTGGTTTCGATTGCTCGCTGATGACTTTTGCAACTTCGTTTGGTTGAAACAGAATTGGCTCCGTTTCAGTTTCAATTCGAATTGACGGCGACGGTAGTGCAAATGAATTTGTTGCAGGGTTTGGCTGAAAGACATTTCGAAGGTGTAAAGCAAATGTACAAGCTCTGTCTTTGTCGCTTCTGGCCCAGCTGCCTGAAGAGTCTCTTAAGGGAATTACTGTTTCGGCCGGCGCACTTAGATTCAGGTGGGCCCTCCACAAGGGATGCTCGGTGCTGGTGGGTGATAGTTTCTCAATGTACTGGCATTGTGCTTTTACTTCTTCGTGTCTTAATGCCCTGGTAAGTCTGCAACCAGCTTCCTTAAGACTTTGTTTTGAGGATGACGATCTGCTGGTTTGCCAAGCACGCCTCAAACGTCTTTTCTCCAAAACAAGCTGTTCGATTTCAAGGTTAGTTTTGTGTTGGTGTGTGTGCCCATCCCTCCCTTGCGGTGTAGAGACTTTGGCTGCTGCGACGAGTACAGACTCCAGTGCTTCGGCGTAGCAGTCGATGTCTTCCTTGATGTTGAGCTGTAGAGTTAGTTCAATGTGGGAATTTACGTACTTTTTATACCCGTTACTCGTAGAGTAAAAGGGTATATTAGATTCGTGCAAAAGTATGTAACAGGCAGAAGGAAGCGTTTCCGACCATATAAAGTATATATATTCTTGATCAGGATCACTAGCCGAGTCGATCTAGCCATGTCCGTCTGTCCGTCTGTCCGTCTGTCTGTCCGTCTGTATGAACGCTGAGATCTTGGAAACTATAAAAGCTAGAAGATTGAGATTTGGCATGCAGATTCTAGGGGTTAATACGCAGCGCAAGTTTTTCACGCCGATGTGCCACGCCCTCTCTAACGCCCACAAACCGCGAAAAACTGTGACCCGTTCTGTATGAACGCTGAGATCTCGGAAACTATAAAAGCTAGAAGATTGGGATTTGGCATGCAGATTCTAGGGGTTATTACGCAGCGCAAGTTTTTCACGCCGATGTGCCACGCCCCCTCTAACGCCCACAAACCGCGAAAAACTGTGGCACCCACACTTTTGAAGCTATATTAACGGGAAAAGCAATGTGTATTCGTTTCATCAATACATATTGATAGACCAAAGTTGGAAACCCCCCCCCCCCTCCCCCTAACGCCCACAAACCGCGAAAAGCTGTGGCGCCCATAGTTTTAAAGCTAGAGCAAAAGTGTAAACGCAATTTTGTTTGGGTTATTAACGCCTACCGAAATGTAGAAGAAATATTTTTAATTTTTTGATGCGGTTGCTTGGTTTGCCCTGCTTGAGACTGCTGACTTTAGCTGAGTAACGGGTATTTGATAGTCGAGGCACTCGACTATAGCGTTCCCTCTTGTTTAACTTCAGCCAGTTGGTTCGATGCGACGTCAGCCTGCAAGGGAGCTTGATTAATTCCGGGCTTTGAAGAAGAGTTACTAGCACTAATGAGTGGTTCGATGATAGATCCAAAAGCGATTTTGCAGATATTTGATTGCGAAAAATATTTTTTGTCACAGCAAAACCAATTAAATCAGGTAGTTTTCTAGGATCTGTAGGCCAGTATGTAGGGCTGCCTGGTGAAACGTAGTCCACTTTGTTGCAAGTTTTGATGAGTGCATTATATAGTTGCCTTCCTTTGGGGGTCACAAGGCGGGATCCCCAGTGTGTGTTCTTGGCGTTGTAATCTCCTGCTGCTATGAATCGCTCTTCAAGTGAATTGTAGGAGTCCATGAATTGGTCTTCGGAGACTGTAAAACGGTGTGGGCAGTAAACAGCGGCAATGGCAAAGTTGCAGTTGCCCAACTGTAATTTAATCGATGTAGCTTGCAAATATTTTTTTGCAAACCTTTGCTGAAAGTGGTGTTTGATGAGGTCTCTTATTAAGATGCCGGTTTCGCCATGTTTTTACCATCTGGATGATTGGTGTTGTAGAACGTGTATCCCCGTATTTGAAAGTTATATTTGCTGGTGAGATGCGTTTCTGCCAGCAACATAACGTCGACATGGTTTTCGTTCAGAAATTGAGTTATTTCAGGTTTGTGCCGTGAAACACCTTTGGCGTTCCGCAAGTTATTCGAAGATTAGGCATATTTTACTTGGACTGCTAAGCTGCAAGCATTTGTAACAAGATGTTTTGGTTTTGCATAAGGGTTTGCATGGTGGTTTTCATGAAGGACATAAATTCCATCATATTTTGTTGCAAAGTGATCATCATAGTTTCCATGTTACTTTGTGGCTGTCACATGGGCTGCTGGATGTTATCGGCTCTATGTGAGCTGTGCCTGATCTTAGAGCACTGGCGTAAGAAATGCCGTTGGTGGTAATTGAACCCCCAAACGATGACCTGGCTGCTTTTGCGAAGAAAACTTCCGTTGTCGTTTGCGATCTCATGTAAGTGTTCTGTGTGTTCTGGGAGCGTGCCGCTGTCGCTCGTTGCATCCGACTTTTCATCTCCTTGTAGACTGGACAGCCTCTGTAGTTTGCTGTGTGTTTCCTTGGCAGTTTACACACTTTTTAGTGAGAGAGTCTTTCTTGTTGGCAGGGCAGGGTTCGGAGCCGTGGCAGTTTCCACAAGCTACACATACTGACCTGAGGGTGCAGTAAGCCCTGGTGTGTCCGTATTCCTAGCAATTTGTGCATTGCACTGGCCAGTTACGTTTGTGCGGCTCTTCTACTGTGATCCTACGATGCAGCAGGTACTGCAACTTGTAGATCGGGTGCACTGCGTTTTTTTTTCAAAGTTCTGCTGTCAGGCTCCAGCTCGGCCTTGAATAGTGGTTGCGGCTTCTTGTTTTTGTTCATAATGTTTATAACATTTTTTGCACAAAAACCAATTGCTTTTAAAGCCTCTGTAATTTCAGAGGGGGTCACATCGGATTCTATTCCCTTAAGCACAACTTGTAAGCCCTTGCAGCTTTTTAGCTGGTACGTGTAGTAATTTAAGTACTTTGACACTGTTCGGAAATCGTCTTCAGTTTTGGTTTGCAGTTTAGTTTCGCTTATATTATCTTTCATAAGCGGAATAACATGAAAGTTATCTTTTCCGACTAGCTCAAATATTTTGTTGACTAGGGCATTCGAGGTCTTCTCCCGAATAAAGATAAGTGGCGGCTTCAGTTTCCTTGGGGCTAATTGTTTAGACTCTGTTTCGGGCTCCGCCAGGATGGAAAATCTATTTGCATTTAATGATCTGAGATTTTTAGGCCCTTTGCCTGTACGGTTAACTTTGGGCTTATTCCCGTCACATTTGTTTGGGGGTGTTAGCTTGCGCTTGGAAATATTTATATAGCGATCCATGCCTGTTTGACCCGATTTTTGCACTTGGTTGTGTTGTTGCTTTCCCCGCTGCAGAAGAACAGAGTGGAGTCGTTATTGCTTTGTTGGCGACAGAGACCGTTGTAGTTGACGTAGTAGTATCTGTTGTTGTTACACTAGGTGGCAGAAGCTCGGTTGGAGTTTTGCATTGCTCACTCCATGGCGTTTGAGTGGTGAAAAGCAGGGCGGGAGAGCAAGAACTAGCTCTCTGGTTTTCGGCGGTTCGGTTCTGGAGTATTACTCGTGGAAGAGAAATAAGCATTATTACGGGCCAGAGAAAAACGACGTTTGTCTTGCTCTCTCTGAATTTTTTCACGAGCTTCGTCTTGTTGTTTTTTGCGTTAAGTGCGATCCACGTTCTTAATCATTTGTTTATTGATAGTACGTAAAGAATAATTAATTAATTAATTAAAACTTTATTTAACGATATGCGATTGGTATTGCGAAACGCAACACCTCGCGTAGTGGAAAAATGTGTAGGATATCTAAAGTTAACAGGAAATAAGCCAAGTGATTCCATATCGTTTGACAAATGCTTTTCAATTAAAATATTACTGTTAAAATCGCCAGCCAGAATTACGTCTGTGTATTTCAATGAGAGGGTAGATAAAAAGTCAATCAGCTCAGAAGATTCAGTTGTTTTGTGTGGTCTGTAGATACAGCCAATTAAAATTGATGTGTTATCTCTTTTGTTAAAGATTTTTAGGAATATATATTCAATCGCACTTGTCTCTGGTTGGACACATACCGTTTTAGCATTTAGTTTCTTGTTTATATAGATTGCAACTCCTCCACCTCGACCACTACGATCGGAGCGAAAAAGATTAAAACTTTCACACATAATTGACATATCACTAACACCTGAGACAAACCACGTTTCGGATACACAGATAACATCAATATTGGAGTTTATAAATAAGAAACGGAATTCCTCAATCTTTTTTGCTAAGCCTTGCGCATTTAAATGTATTACTTTTAAGCCTGGTTTTTGTTTGGCTAGACTCTGATTACTACCTGGCTGCTTGTCCTGGATATGAGTGGATTATCCATACTTAATATATAAAAATACACGCAATTCAAAGTTAACTACACACACAATTAATTTTCTAGAGATAAAATAGTAAATACTACGAAAAATAAAAAGACAAAAAAAATATAAGCATAATTTTAGGCCAATTTTATGTGCGAAACGAACTAGACGCAGACAGCTGTTCTGGAAACAATTCGAACTGCAGCTGATAAAGCTTATGCACGGTCTCCAGACACATTACATCTTCTCTCCCATGCACTCTAACGTGAACAAAGCCACGACGAGAGAAAACAGCAGATAGTAGCTTTTGTTTTTTCATTGTTATTGCTTTTTTAAAAATGTTGTAGTTTTCCTTCGTTGTTCGTTTAAATAAATTGCCGCATCTGAATCAAAACCCAACAGCCCCAGAACTAGTGTTTTCTTGTGAGTACGCCTGTATTCGGCGGCATGTCGCAACATCGTTATTTTGTCCCTCAAGTTCTCAAATATGAGTTTAATTATTGGGTCAACAATAGCGCTCGACGCGTTGCGTGTTTGACTCTAAAAATCTCCAAAAGTTTTGGTGCCGGCGTGATTCCAAGTGAAAAGGAGAGTGTGTTAAAAAGAGTTTTTAGTGATTCGCCCTCTTTGTAGGGCACACCGTGCAATCTAACTTCGCATTTTCCTGGGCAGATATTTTTGCGGACAGCTCACCCACTTGCTTCTCCATACTTCGCATATCTGCAATTTCGAACTCCAGATGTTGTATGTCATCACCTCGCGAGTGCACCTTCTCTACTTTGGCCTCCAACTTGTCGAAGTTCAACTTTAGAGCCTGCAACTCTTTCAGCTCCTCCTCCATTTGTGTTACCCGACTTTCGAGTTTAACCACTTGGTCGCAAACGTCGTGCAGCTTCCCCTCCAGTGAAGTAAAAATACGCTCTTCGCAAGAACGCATTACAGACGTTAGTTGTTGCTGCTCCGCATGGGCCTTCAGTTTGTCCCCAATAAGCCGATCGAGAAGCTGGATAAGATGTGGTGAAGGGGCATATGAGTCCCGACCAGGTTTCAGATTGGTGGCCGTGGCTTCTCGTGCTCGTTTGGGGGCAGGCATGGCTGAGTGTTTTGTTTATGAGTGACATGTGTTAAATGAGTGTCTTCTGTTGTTTCGTTATACACTTCTTAAGCTTGTGCAAGACAATTTTAGTTTTCTTTTGGTTTTCGAGTGTTTTGTGCTTTTTTTATTGAGTGATTATCGGCTTGTGCCTGCGAATTAAAATGTAGAATTTTTAAATCACAAATGTTCACGGTTTCACAATATAAAACCACAGTTTTTGATATTCTCGTTGCTTTATTTGTGTTCACGAAAAAAATTCAATTGTTTTTGGTGGGTTTTATTGTTTTTTTGCGATATTTAAAAGACTTTGCGAGGAGGCCGAAAGAAACACGACTCGGTTTTACTTTTTCGTTTTTCTTGTCCTGCCTCGAGATTTATGTGGAGTTTTACGACTCCTCACAACATGATCAACTAAAATCAGTAAGATCACATTTTAATTGTGAAAATGAATTTAGGCTTATGCGGAAGAAGGGTGGGAATACTCATATATGAATATCTTGATTCAGAGCATAGACTAGATGAAACTTGTTTACCATCAAGAGACCAATTTTATAATCAGTTTACTGCAAAGCAATGTTCTCAAGAGGATTACAGTCATGCTTTTAAAGTTTGGATACAATTTTTTTGTAAATACCTAAAGGATTATTTATAGATTTATTTAAAAACTGATGTATTATTATTAACTGACGTTTTTGAAAATTTTCGTTTAATTTGCATGAAGATTAATTCTCTTGACCGAGCTCATTTTTATACAACACCAGATTTATCTTGGCAGGCAATGCTGAATACCACACAAATTGAGTTACAGTTGATAACTGATATTGATATGTATAAATTTATACAAAGTGGAATTCGGGGTGGTTTGGTACAATGCTGCCACAGATATACTAAAGCAAATAATCAATATTTAAGAGACTATGATGTTAGTAAAGAGTTCAAAGTCTCAACCTTTACCTTACCAAGGGTTTGAGTGGTTGTCTCCCATAGACATAGAAAATTTAGCAGTGGAAAATACTCCAAGCGATGGTCATTATGGTTATATTTTAGAAGTGGATTTGGACTATTTATACAGTATCCATGATTTACATAGTGATTTACCGTTTTGTTCAACAACAAAGTTAGCCACTAATGGCGAAAAAGTAAAAAAAAATTAATGGCCGACTTTGGAAATACAGCAATGTTTGCTTAATGGGTTGCAGTTAAAAAAATTCATAGAGGGGTACGTTTTAAGCAAAAACCTTGGCTCAAAACGTATATAGACCTTAACACCCAATATCGCCAAAAAGCTAAAAACTCATTTGAAAAAGATTTTTTAATTATTAAATAATGCAGTCTACGGTAAAACCCTCGAAAATATCGAGAAACGGGTTGACATTAAAAAAGTTTGTGATTTGGAACCTCCACAGAATAATAATATCAATAAAGTGGTCGTAAAAAATTATGTGTACGAGCATTAATTTCCAAACTTAATTCCCAAAGTGCTACAAAACTAGAGAATGATTTCTATACAATTCAAATGTGAAGAATGTCATATGTATACGATAAACCCATGTATCTTGGGCTTACAGTATTAGAGTTATCAAAGAGGAACATGTATAATTTCCATTATCAGTATATGAAACCAAAATTTCAAGATAACATAAGATTAAATTACATGGATACAGATTCCTTCCTCTATACAATTAAAACTGATGACTTTTATAGAGATATTCGTAATTATATAGAATTCAAATTTTATACATCTGGATATCCCGAAGAAAGAACTAAATTATTTAATTTTAAAATATGTAATAAAGAGGTATTAGGTGTTTTTAAAGATGAGCTTCATGGTGGACCAATGTTAGAATTTGTTGGTCTCCGTCCTAAGGTTTATTGTTATAAAATTGATTCTATGGACAAATCGTTTATAAAATCTAAGAGAGTAACAAGAACAGCACTAGAGTATCTAGATATTGAAAAATACCTGCCATAGGATTTAGTACTAGTTCTTTTCACTGAAAAAAGAATGTATGGCAGTATGTCAGTTTTTAGATCTAAAATGCATACCATAAATACTTACAAAATGACAAAAATAATTCTTCATGGTAATGATACGAAGATAAAAGTTGAGGCCGATAAATTTTCTACACTCCCTTATCATCATAAGAGTTTAATAGAAAGGGAACTCATATTAAAAGATCAATTCCTTGAGGGAGAGTCACATGTTTTGGGGAGACAGGTAGATGAAATAGAAAATATTGAATTCCAGACTGAGCAACAAAAAACTTTACTCAACTTCCTAAAAAAAGAAATTAAAAATGTTCAAAAACGATTTACTTTACAAGTCACTTGAACTTGAACGACCCCAAAAAACAGAAACAATTTTAGATTTAACGATAGAAAATAATTATTTAATTAGTAAGTTTGAACAATAAAAAAAATAAATATAAATCTTGAGCAATATATAAATGTTTATATTTTGTTAGTATAACATTTAAGCTTAAACGAATAAGAATTATATTTCAAATAAATTGAGTTTTAAATATAATATTTGGGTGTGTTGGGAATTTTTTGGATATTTGTTTATACATTGGGTGAGTATATTTTTTGTGATTGCTTTTGTACCCATCGCTCATATAGATAATCAAACAAAAACACCTCATAACGAGGTAAAAAACTAGTGACGATCGCACCTTGAACATACAAAAGTTCTGATATCAACATTTGTGACGAAAGATGATTACACACATGATTAAATACACTTTCTAAAATTTAATTTTTCAGCTCTCTGCAATGCTTATAAAGCGAAAAAGGCTAGACTAGTTTTTAAGAACACACGAACATTTTCTATTGCAGAGTGCAAGGAATCTCAAAGGCTATACAGTTTAATACAGTTTTACAGAAAATCGTTAGAGCCGTTTTTGAGAAAAATAAAAAAAGCTAAAAAAAAACGGGACGCTTATAGCATTTCAAAATGCCTTTCAAATAAGATACAGCACAAGTCTGTAGCTTCAGTAGTTTAGAAGTTACAGCCTTCCGTATTTTAGCTATTTATAGCTGTTTTCCCGCTAAACTAGTAGGTTTTTCCAAAAGTGGTAAAACTAAAGTTTCTTATATCGAGCTGTTGAACATCATATCAAATTTTTAGGACTTTAAGGTCCGTTTTCTCGTCCGTACTTTAGTTTGCCTACCGGGACAACGGAGCGATAAACAAAAAATGGTTTACTCGTCCTTATGTTAGCGCAGGTAGTGACAAGTTTTGGTACTTCATCCACCGTGCAAAATTTGTGCGGTTGGATTGTGCGCAAGTTTTGCCAGACATTCGAGCGTTGACAATCTGGTTCCACTCTTCATTCGAAAACAGCTGATTCTATTTACAGTTAAATATGAATCAAAATTTCAAGTCATCTAATTTATTTTAAAATGAATTCCCGAGCGATTTATCTTCAAACTCTGCGGGATATTATATGATAAACGTTGATGCACTACGAGCAGTACAAACAAGTGGCCCAACGATACCAAGCACGTGCTTGTTACGCGCGGGACCCTTTTTTCAAATTGGGCAAATATGCGAGTTCGCAAGGAAAATACTTGAGACAAAATAGAGACGGGACAAATAAAGATTCTAGTGGATACAACTAAGATTGAAGCAAATGAGATAAAATTTTAGATATTAATACAGGGATAGAAGTTAAAGTACAAATTAATTGATAAAGATTGTTGTAATTATTACATAGGACGCGAAAGGGCTCATGTAGAGTAAAATTTGATGTACATCGAGGAAAATTAGGAGGGTAGTAATTTCGTGTTAGTCTAACGGGAATATTAAAAGTTAAACGGTTTACCAGTTCTACAGAATCCATATCACCTTTTATAAGATTTTGCATAAAAATAGTACCAAGCATTATTCTACGGTTTTCAAGTGTAGGTAAATTAAGCAATAGTAATCTACTCTGGTAGGAAGGAAGCCTTATGTTTTGATCCCAGTTCAAACTACGAAGCGCAAAAAGAAGAAATTTTTTTTGGACCGACTAAATACGGTCGATGTGCACTTGATATTGTGGACTCCAAACAGAAGAACAATATTCCAAAATAGGACGGACAAGGGAGGTAAATAACAATTTGGTTATATAAGGGTCATCAAATTCTTTTGACCAATGCTTTATAAATCCAAGAACACTCATAGCTTTGTTGACAGTCGACATTATGTGGCAGTCAAATTTAAGCTTCGGGTCCAAAAGAACACCAAAATCGTTTACTGAATATATACGATCAAAAAGGGAGTTCTGAAGCGAATAACTTATAAACGTAGGGGTACCTCTATATAAAAGGTCATTACGTTACATTTCAGGCAGTTCAAATTTAAGAGGTTATACTCACACCATATCTGAAAATTATCAATGTCTGATTGTAAGCCAAAACTAGACTCAATCTTATTATATGTCAAACAAAGCTTAACATCATCAGCATACATTAGTACACGAGAATGTGTTACGATAGACGGAAGATCGTTAATAAACAAGGTGAACAGCAAAGGGCCCAAATGACTACCCTGGGGCACTCCCGATGTCACGTGGACCATTTTGAAAACAGCGTTTTTAAATATAACCCTCTGAGTCCTTTCATTCAAATAACTTGAAATCCAAGTTAATAGATTACATGGAAACCCAAGCTGATCTAATTTGAATAAAAAAAGAGAGTGGTTAACAGAGTCAAAGGCTTTGCTGAAATCTGTATATATAACGTCAGTTTTTTCTTTAAATCCCTGTATTACAATGGATGTCAATTCAAGAAGGTTCGTGGTGGTCGATCTTCGCTTAACAAAACCATCCTGACACGGTGATATTAGCGAGGAACACAAATGTTGCAAATGAGATGTAATAGTTCGCTCAAATGCTTTAGGAATTGCCGACAATTTAGAAATACCTCTAAAATTCTGGGCATCCGCCTTCGCACCCTTTTTGTGAAGTGGAATAATGAAAGATTCCTTCCAGATAGTTGGAAAAACAGATGATGAAATAGACAAATGAAAAAGTTTAAGAATCGGTTTGCAAATGGTTGATGCACAATACTTAAGAACACATCCAGGAAGTCCATCGGGACCGGGAGAATAAGTTGGCGTTGTTGTTTCTAGGTCTTTTAAGAGAGAACTTTCGGTAATTACGGGGGAAAAAATACAATTTGCCCTATTTAAGGGATTAGGGTAGTTAGAGTTTGACCAAGAAAACGAACTATAAGTAGTTCGGAAAAAGTCAGCAAATAAATCAGCAATTTCAGAATCCGTCGATGCTTCCATTGAGTTTAAACGAACCACTGAAGGTAATGCCGATGACTTACGCTTAGCGTTAACGAAGTTATAAAACTGCTTCGGATCATTTGAAAATTCAAATTTACATCGAGTTAAATACATAGAACATTAAAATCTGATCGAGCAACTACGTATTTCGAAAAATCGCTCGGCTTACCAGATTTTTTATACTTTTTATAAGTGTTTGTTTTAAGATTTTTTAGTCTTTGAAACGCATTGGTAAACCAGAGGGGCCTGTTCGGCTTTGGAGAAAGCCTATCAGGAATGCATTCATTAAAGAAAGTGTTTAAAACGCTATAGAATAGTTCAGTGGCACTTTCGATGTCAATACAGTTATAAAAATCTGTCCAATTATATTGGGAAATCATATAGTTAAGTTTGTTATAGTCACATTTACGAAAACATCTCATTTTAGTTGGCGAAACTAAAGGAGAGAGGGTATCAAGGTAGGGAAGGCAAATTGTCAATTCAATTGTAGGGTGGTATCGGTCTTCTGGTACCACAAGAGCGGCAATTTTAGATACCGTGACTTTAGACGGATCAGAAACAAACACAAGGTCTAATTGTCTATTTAATGAATTACGTATAAAGCTAACTTGCTGTAAAGGTATAGCGACAAGTGAGTCACAAGAAATATCAGGGAGATTGAAGTCACCCAAAACAATCAAAAGGTCCCTGTTGGAAAGAAAGGATAGAATAGATTTAATAGCAGATAGATGTTGCTCATAAATTATTACGTCAGAGCCAGGTAGAATATAAGAACAAGTAACAAAAATAGATAGAGATTGAAGGGAAACTTTCACACTGACAAATTCAACGTCATCAGGGGCATGAGAGTGAATTCGCTCAGAATTTAGGGTAGAGGTAACGGCGATCAGAACTCCGCCCCCCCAACGGGAAAGGCGATCGGTTCTGTAGGTGTTAAAGTTGCTTGACAAAACTTCAGAGTCAGTTATCTCTGGTTTCAGCCAAGTTTCTGTAAAAGCCAAGATATCGTCCGTAAATGCCGAGGAGTCTAAAGCTATGGTAGCTTCATTTTTAGTCCTCTAACATTTTGATAGGGCAAAAATAAATTTTTTAGTTTTTTGCCGCTGAGGAAGGCCTGTTATTTGGCACAGTGGACAGCGTTTTATTAGGCGCAAAGGGAGGCCTGTTATTTGTTCTCGGTTTATTGGGAACAAATTCTTTTATTACCAAATCATCATTAAGCCAAAAGCTTTCAGAAAGCAGTACTTTAAACACATCAGGCGGAGCAAATATTTTAAAAGACTATATCCTACGAGCGTAAGAAAAGCAAAATTGTTCCACAACAATGTCCTCGGATGGGAATTTTTCACGAATAAATTCCAAAGTATCCTCGGATGTGGTATCTGGGGTAAATCGGGAAACGAATAGTTGCTTCCTATGCGGAACAACCGACAGTTTCTTTCGACCCCCAGCAGCAATCTGAACGTCGTTCGGCTGAGACCCAGGAAGAGTACCTACATTACTTATAGGTGCGGTCGGCACCGAATTCATGGGCTCAGCTTGGCTTCGGGAACACCTCCGTAATTGGCTGCTTCCATAGGCACAGTTGGCTCACTTGGAAACTGCTGCCGCTACCTGATCAGGAGTTGGGTTTTCCCCACGGTCGCATTAACTGCCCTTGAGCCAGCTTTTTTGCGTTTGGGCGACTCGGTTAATCATTTTTTATTATTAAATTGGGCACAAACGGAATTGAACCCCTCATTGAGCTTTTTAAAAGCACTAGAGATATTCAATAGGCCGTCCCAAGTCTGCCTCATAAAGCTGCTTATCTCGACTGTCATTTCCTTGCAGGACTCACATGCCCACATGAGACCGGTACGCATTTCAATGAAGTCTTTTACTCTGCCAGTAAATCCTGCACATCTGACGTGCATGATCGACTCACAGAGCCATCAGATAATGAACGATTCTTTTGGAGAATAAGGAAGAGAGCAATTTTTTTAGAACAGATAAGAGCCATTTTAAAAGAAAAGAAAAGTTTATTTAAATTAAATAAAAATAAAATCTGAAAAACTACCTCGAGTAAATTTGGCACTGGGATCAAATACCAAAACCGCAAAGACACAAAACACGAAAAATATAAGAGCGCGAGAATCGCGAATTTATTCGAATGCAAGAGAGCGCGAGAGAAATAATCTTTTATCGACTGAGCGTGGCTTGTGAGGCAACAACAACTATTACGCACGAACAGTTACAAATGTAAAGCAAGCAAGAGAAGAGAAATTAGAAGTACAGCAAGTACAGAGAGTGTGAGATTACACTAACAAACAGTTATGTATAATATAGAGCGGGAGAGTGGGAGAGGGATTACAAGCGTTTAGAAGCGTGTTAATTACACTAACAAAGCAAAGAGATTAAACAAATCCGATAGAAATGTTAAAATAACTATAACCACGTACCCGTTATTGGTAGATTTAATTCAAAATACTAACACAATTGTTAGGCTAAGCTTTGTTGATAAACAAACACAAGACACTCGCAAAAAATCACCGAAAAAGACAAAAAACTCAGAGCACAAGCGACGCTAAATCGACTGACTGAATTGTCTGAAGTGCGAATCTATCGGCGCAGATATCAAGACCAGAGAAATTACTTCGAACATTACAGTGATGAAGAATTTATTAAAAGGTTTCGCTTGTGCAAAAGCACGGCACTATTTGTTTTGCAAGAAATTGTTTTGCGACTTGAATCTAAAGTAAAGAAGTAAGAGCATTCATTTGGTTTAACTAATTCCATATAATCAAAAAACATTATTACAGGGAAACGACAATACAGCCATGGGTTAAGCTTCTAATAGCTCTTAGATTCTACGCAAGCGGCAGTTTTATAACTGTTGGCGATTTTTGTGGTGTTAGCGTGGCCACAGCCACTCGAGTTGTGAGGGAAGTTTCTATTGCTATAGCGTCTTTATCAAAACAATTTATTAAGTTCCCGCGTATTGAAGATCTTCAAGAAAATGTTGTTGATTTTTATAAAATAGCCAAGTTTCCGAAAGTCATAGGAGCCATAGATTGCACGCACGTAAGAATTCAATCTCCCTGGGGCGATTCCGGAGAGATATGTTTTTGTATTTGTTTGAAATGTTGTTTATATCATCAGCTGTTAGTATGACTGTTTTATGGTATTTTTCGATAGTTTTTCCATTAATTTTTGACAATTAGTTAACTCTTCTGAAGTGGGGATGCCATCTAGTCTCAAATTAGTGCGCCTTTTTTTGGAGTTTTAAAAGACGGACGAGAAAACGAAAGCCGCTTTGCCGCCGGGATAAATTTATCCTGCTATTAGCTAAATTGTACTTTGCAGGACGGACGAGAAAACGGCCCTAAAACCATGAATTAAATTTTCATTTTGACTAGGCCCCCGCAAATTTGTTTTCGGTATAACTTTTGAACGGAGCGTCCGTGATATGACCCCTCATATTAAGCGCATTTTCAGTAGGAATACAACTAACTTAGTGCAAGGGGCCAATTATCCAAATATCTAAATTTTCACTTTTACACTTTCACCGCTCTCTCTCCCAAACCAATTAATTTTCTTGAGGTCTTGGTATGCAATCCTTTAAGTTTTAGCAATACCTTTAATTTGGTGTATTACTCATTACGATCGGACTATCACAGCAAATTTTCAATTTTGCCCATATGGGCGGTTCTTTTACAAACCGAAAACTTTTTATTGGGTCACATTTTTGATTTGCCTGAAACTTTTTTTAGAAGTACTATTCGGAAAATAAGTAAACACGTGTATCAGGATGTGACCGAAAAAAAATTATTTTTTTAGTTAGAATTTTTTTAAGTTTGCCAAAAATCGTCAAATTTGGAAAAATACCCTCTCTTTGAAAATCTGTATCTCCGGTTATATGAATCCGATTGACTTCATGTCTTTTTCATTAATTCCTCTATAACCTCTTCTTTCAAAAAAAAAAAAAACAAATTAAAATTTTAAAAAAACTTTTAACCATTGCCCCAAAAAAAAAATTATTTTTTTATTTTAATATATGCGCAATAGTGTTAGTTACAATCGGTTTTTGTAGAAAGTTGGAGCCATTTTTAGTTTTTTAAATATCGAATTTTTTTTTAACAAGCCCTCGCTTTTTTTCTATGAACGCCCGCCAAAGCATGTAGTGCATCTCGCTCGCTCTTATAACATTTGATTTAAACTTCTCTAAAAATTCTTTTTTAAGAAAAAAATATTTTTTGTCTACACTGCGCTTCTTTGTTTTATTTAAAATTTTGGACTCTTCACTTACATTATCATTATTTTCATTTACTGGCGAGAATGATATCATGGTGGGTGTCAAGTCATCATACTCATCAAAAATTTGTATATTAGCTGGTGCTTTTGTTGTAGTTGTTGCTTCTGTTGTGGTGGTGCTGGGGGTGGTGCTACTCGTTCTAGTTTTTGCTTCTGTTGTGGTAGTGCTGAGGGTGGTACTACTCGTTGTAGTGGTTGTGGTGCTCATTGTAGTTGTTGTTTCTGTTGTGGTGGTGCTACTCGTTGTAGTTGTTGCTTCTGAAATTAAATTATGTAGAGAAATATAAAAAAAAAATTATTTTTTTTTTTTGTGATTGTTTTTGTTATTTACCTTGTGGGGCTTCGTCTACTTCTTTTTTTTTTTAGCATGTTACTCTCTTCTGTAATATTGCTTGCTATTGTTATTGATATTGTTATTGTTATTGATAATGATATTCTTACCTTGTGAGGTTTTTAATTTTTTCTCTATCTCATCAATCATCATAGGTACAGATTCAGCTGAATATCCAAAACATGATTGCTAGGCAGTAAGATTCCAAAACTTGTGTATTCGTTATATCTCGATAGATTGTAAGTCAGAATGCTAGTGGTTATAACACCCATTTCCCCTACTCCTATTCCACAAGCTAGTATCAAAAATAGATTCACTATTTTTTTACTTTCCATTTTTGATCTCACACACGCAATTATTTGCTCAAGTTTTAGTTTTAAATTTTATGTTTTTTTTTATTCACCACTTTTATACGAGCAATCAGTTTTTCAATTTTCACCGTCTCGTCTTGGTTGCGTTCGGCACTGAAAAAATCATCAACGCCCCAGTGTTATTTATTAAGATTTTTAGTATACAACTCTTATGTAAACGAATAAAGGGATGAGGCAATCATACATAAATATGCTGGCGAACCACCAACAAAACATAACAGTATATAGCAACCTTGACTAAACATTCTTATCGCCCTCACAGAAAGCAGAAAAATCTATCAGTCTCTGCGTGTGCGCGAGTGGAAACTATTTTTGTCTTTGTATACGTAGGGTGGTGCGGGATATTGGCTGAAAACTATTTTTGACTTTGTACATAAGCTGTTACATGAGCATGCGGGTCTGAACATATTTATTTTTCTATAGCTGAGATGATTTTTCAATCCGAATAAGAGTTGTTCTATTAAATATTATCTTTAGATTCCCAGCTGACATTTTTTTTTTAAATCCCAACCAACGGACACGGACTTTATTCCCAACTCTCTTTAATATTTTTTCACTAAATATTTGTCTGGGAAACGAGTTTTTTTCACTTCTTTTTGGTAGAAACCACCTTGTATTGGATTCCTTTCGAAATCTTCCAAGAAGTATGTGGTATGGCGTGTGCTTTTCAGACTTATTATTTTAAAAATTTCTGTTGTACAATTCGGTGTATATCCCTTTTCAAACAAATGTTTATATTTACCGTTGCGCAAATAATCTCCATTACTCAATTTTCCCACACTAAACATTTTAAGATGATTTTAGGCTATTTTCAAAATGTGTTTTTCATTAGAAGAATTGACGTCAATTGGGGCGACCTTAATTGTTCTATGTGTTCGTTTGTTGTATATATAAATTTATTTTTTATACATATCAACCCACTTGTATGTTCCGCTAAAACTAAATTCCCTCCACATAAGTTCCTTCAAACTTCTGTTGAAGCGTTCCACAATTGAAGCTTTTACATTTGAAAAGGTAGAATAAGGATTAATTCCATATTGTTTCATCCACGCATTAAATTGATTGTGGAAAAATTCAGTTCCATCATCCGTTTCTAAATTCTTTGGTGTTCCACGTCCTGATTTGAAAATTTTTTCCATTGCCATTGAGACATCTTTAGTGCTTTTTGATTTTAATGCTTCTCCCCAGGCATATTTGCTTAAACAATCCACAACAGTCAAAATATAAACAAATCCTCCGTTAAGCCTTGAGTATTTTCCCATTTCCACTAAATCTGCTTGCCAGAGATCATTTATACCCTTTGTCACTACCCTTCGACGTTTAAAATTACGTCGACACGGAGCATGAATTTATTTAACAATACCCAATTTATCACTCATAGTTGTTAGTACTGGAACTTTCTTACTTTTGGAGTTGCAATACCTTCTATTTCAACCGACAGTGATTTTAAACATGATTTCGGTTGAGTAACATATTGTAAAACATATTATATTTGATAGAATTTTATCAACATTATTAACCCTTCCATTAATAGCTTGAACTACATTTTCCGAAGAAGTCACTTTAGAAAGTCTTCGATTAAGGGATGTAATAATTTTCTTATTAAGGTCTCTCTTTAACGTCTCCAAGTTTTCATCGACATATTTTTTCGTCGTTGCATCCGAATAATCTATTGGGTTCTTACAATTTTAAATTCGTTTCTGTTGGGTATTCAGGTTATCGTCGCCATCAATGCACAACCCCAAAACAGTTTTAAAATATCTGAATGCTCTTTTTCGTCTGAAAAGTGACCAAACTTGTCGACAGACATTTTGTTTATAAGGTAATTTAAAGTTGGTGCACCTTATTTTTTCAAATAATATATAATTTTAGCCTCTCGCAGTTCTTCTATTATAGACAAGATCTCGTTATTGTTATTAGTGTTGCCAGCGGCCTTTGAGGCTATTAAAAGCTGCAATCTTTCAACTAATTTCAACATTGACGTCATCCCCATAATTATAATTGGGTTTCCCTCGTTGTAGGGACATGTATCCAAATCCCTTTGTATTTGATTTTTTTTTGTTTTGATTGAATTGGGGTGGATATAGCTGAAGGAGGTATATTTTCATTGATCATGAACTTTTTAATAATGTTTGTATACTTGTAACCTCTCGTTCCTTTTATTCGCTTATTTGGATCAGAATCTATTCTATGTGCACTTGTCTCAGTAATGATTTCTTTATAATTTTTCAAGTATGTGGCACTGAATTGTGTGGGTTTATTATGAACAATAAGATAATAAAGCCCAGGAGCCGTGTGCAGTTTTGTCATCGCTAGTTTCTGGCGAGAAAGCCGAGAGATTAGGCGAAAGAAGAACGGTTCGAGTTGGTAACACTAAGAAGACTTGGAAATGAAAGGAAGAACCCCGTGAATTTTGTTCCGCGAATAAAACTTGAAACTGTATTTTAAGTGCACAATATATAAAACTATATTTCAGTATAAAACCCCAATTTTTTCATTGTTTGCCTCTTCAGTCAAGCACAAACAAGTCGAATCCCACGAGACACTTGATAATTGAACTTTATTATTATTTATATGTAATTCACTATTTTCCAAATTTAAGGACTTGGGGCTGATGAACTTTTTCTAGGTCCAGAACTTTTTTTCTCGATAGACTGCTAATATTAAAATCATAGTCTGCATGAGTTAGACTGGTAGCATCTGCTTCTACATATATCTAGCGGTGTTTCCGGCTCTGATCCCAATTCAATATGTGACTGTGAAAAAAATGGATCATCTGAGTCACTAGTATCATCATCATTATAAATTTTTATTTCTCCATTTCGCATATGATTATCATCATAATCATAATCACGATCATCATCGTCATCATACCTTAGTTGATGTTTCTTAAGCTTTTTACTGTGGGTTTTCATTTTTAAATAATTCACTTTTTCGTTTTTTTATTTTCACTAACTAGTTCATTTAAGGGATCTGTTATTGGACTTAAAGTTTCTTCCAACAAAATGTTTTAGAGCATCGAATTTTTTCTTTAATGCATTTCTCGTTTTAGTAAGCTGACTTAAAATAACTACTCTCAAAACATTTACCACGTCAGCACAAACTTTACTTTACAGGGTTACATTTTATACTAATGAAAGCTATACCTTACAAAGTCGAAGGATAGACATGCTATACCTCAAGCTCCGTGTTGACTCGTTTTTTCTGAGTTCCCGCTACTGTTACGACCAACAATAAGCTTCAACGAATCGTCCCGGAACCTAAGTCGTCTGCACATTCTAATGGTTCTCCCGTATCGTTGCTGATTTTGGTAAAACAAAACTATTTTCTTCGCGTCGCAAAAACCACTCATATCCCCGAAGACCACTCAAATCGTCGCAAACACGGTGAAAAACGGCAAAAAGGCGGAAAACTCTCTTGGCCAGAAAGCGTGTCAAAAGTAAGCCAAAAACTAAAGGTGGACCAGGTCAGCTGTTGTCACCATTCACACGGCACGATCACACCACCGCAGAAGTGTGACTGCTAAAAGAGTTCGTGTTGTAGCAGCTAGCTTATTTTTCGCCAAACCATTTTAAATTCTAACTGCCTAAACATGCCACAACCGCCAGCAAAAAGAACCAGGGAAAAAACTTCCACTGAGTTAAGTTCTCCAACAGATGGGCTTTGGGAAAAAATAAGCCAGAAGTTTTCTGAGCAAACTGATTTCTTTAAAAACCATATGGCTGAACTGGAGAATCGCATTACGACCAAAATTACTGTTACGCTGGACGCTATTAACAGTGATATGTCGGAAATCTTGAAGAGTTTGGAGAGTGAGGTTGCGGAAATCCGGGGCTTGCGAGACCAAGTCAATCGCCTAAAGTCGGCATCTGAGCTGCAGCAAAACGAAAGGGTAGCTTGTGATCTCCGCCTTCATGGGGTACCATTTAATCAAGGCGAAGATGTGAGGGCATTGTTTCACACCCTTTGCTTTAACCTTAAAGTTACCCCCACCCCAAGAATTCGAGATATATTCCGGATGAAACCCCCTAGGAACGGTCGTTCTATAGTTGACCCAATTATAATGATCAAGTTTGATAGACTTGAGGACAAGGTCAACCTAATGCGTACCGTGGGTGCACTAATGCGTGAAACGAAAAGCCAGCTTTCTCTAAGTTACGTTGGCATAGATTCGCCCACTCCAATCTATCTGAACGAACAGCTGGCTAAAACCAACTATGAGATTTTTAAAGCAGCCATGCACATGAAGCGTCAGAAGGTCCTATCGGCTGTCTTCACTCGTCGAGCAATGGTCCAATCCTTTAAGTTTTAGCAATACCTTTAATTTGGTGTATTACTCATTACGATCGGACTATCACAGCAAATTTTCAATTTTGCCCATATGGGCGGTTCTTTTACAAACCGAAAACTTTTTATTGGGTCACATTTTTGATTTGCCTGAAACTTTTTTTAGAAGTACTATTCGGAAAATAAGTAAACACGTGTATCAGGATGTGACCGAAAAAAAATTATTTTTTTAGTTAGAATTTTTTTAAGTTTGCCAAAAATCGTCAAATTTGGAAAAATACCCTCTCTTTGAAAATCTGTATCTCCGGTTATATGAATCCGATTGACTTCATGTCTTTTTCATTAATTCCTCTATAACCTCTTCTTTCAAAAAAAAAAAAAAAACAAATTAAAATTTTAAAAAAACTTTTAACCATTGCCCCAAAAAAAAAAATTATTTTTTTATTTTAATATATGCGCAATAGTGTTAGTTACAATCGGTTTTTGTAGAAAGTTGGAGCCATTTTTAGTTTTTTAAATATCGAATTTTTTTTTAACAAGCCCTCGCTTTTTTTCTATGAACGCCCGCCAAAGCATGTAGTGCATCTCGCTCGCTCTTATAACATTTGATTTAAACTTCTCTAAAAATTCTTTTTTAAGAAAAAAATATTTTTTGTCTACACTGCGCTTCTTTGTTTTATTTAAAATTTTGGACTCTTCACTTACATTATCATTATTTTCATTTACTGGCGAGAATGATATCATGGTGGGTGTCAAGTCATCATACTCATCAAAAATTTGTATATTAGCTGGTGCTTTTGTTGTAGTTGTTGCTTCTGTTGTGGTGGTGCTGGGGGTGGTGCTACTCGTTCTAGTTTTTGCTTCTGTTGTGGTAGTGCTGAGGGTGGTACTACTCGTTGTAGTGGTTGTGGTGCTCATTGTAGTTGTTGTTTCTGTTGTGGTGGTGCTACTCGTTGTAGTTGTTGCTTCTGAAATTAAATTATGTAGAGAAATATAAAAAAAAAATTATTTTTTTTTTTTGTGATTGTTTTTGTTATTTACCTTGTGGGGCTTCGTCTACTCCTTTTTTTTTTAGCATGTTACTCTCTTCTGTAATATTGCTTGCTATTGTTATTGATATTGTTATTGTTATTGATAATGATATTCTTACCTTGTGAGGTTTTTAATTTTTTCTCTATCTCATCAATCATCATAGGTACAGATTCAGCTGAATATCCAAAACATGATTGCTAGGCAGTAAGATTCCAAAACTTGTGTATTCGTTATATCTCGATAGATTGTAAGTCAGAATGCTAGTGGTTATAACACCCATTTCCCCTACTCCTATTCCACAAGCTAGTATCAAAAATAGATTCACTATTTTTTTACTTTCCATTTTTGATCTCACACACGCAATTATTTGCTCAAGTTTTAGTTTTAAATTTTATGTTTTTTTTTATTCACCACTTTTATACGAGCAATCAGTTTTTCAATTTTCACCGTCTCGTCTTGGTTGCGTTCGGCACTGAAAAAATCATCAACGCCCCAGTGTTATTTATTAAGATTTTTAGTATACAACTCTTATGTAAACGAATAAAGGGATGAGGCAATCATACATAAATATGCTGGCGAACCACCAACAAAACATAACAGTATATAGCAACCTTGACTAAACATTCTTATCGCCCTCACAGAAAGCAGAAAAATCTATCAGTCTCTGCGTGTGCGCGAGTGGAAACTATTTTTGTCTTTGTATACGTAGGGTGGTGCGGGATATTGGCTGAAAACTATTTTTGACTTTGTACATAAGCTGTTACATGAGCATGCGGGTCTGAACATATTTATTTTTCTATAGCTGAGATGATTTTTCAATCCGAATAAGAGTTGTTCTATTAAATATTATCTTTAGATTCCCAGCTGACATTTTTTTTTTAAATCCCAACCAACGGACACGGACTTTATTCCCAACTCTCTTTAATATTTTTTCACTAAATATTTGTCTGGGAAACGAGTTTTTTTCACTTCTTTTTGGTAGAAACCACCTTGTATTGGATTCCTTTCGAAATCTTCCAAGAAGTATGTGGTATGGTGTGTGCTTTTCAGACTTATTATTTTAAAAATTTCTGTTGTACAATTCGGTGTATATCCCTTTTCAAACAAATGTTTATATTTACCGATGCGCAAATAATCTCCATTACTCAATTTTCCCACACTAAACATTTTAAGATGATTTTAGGCTATTTTCAAAATGTGTTTTTCATTAGAAGAATTGACGTCAATTGGGGCGACCTTAATTGTTCTATGTGTTCGTTTGTTGTATATATAAATTTATTTTTTATACATATCAACCCACTTGTATGTTCCGCTAAAACTAAATTCCCTCCACATAAGTTCCTTCAAACTTCTGTTGAAGCGTTCCACAATTGAAGCTTTTACATTTGAAAAGGTAGAATAAGGATTAATTCCATATTGTTTCATCCACGCATTAAATTGATTGTGGAAAAATTCAGTTCCATCATCCGTTTCTAAATTCTTTGGTGTTCCACGTCCTGATTTGAAAATTTTTTCCATTGCCATTGAGACATCTTTAGTGCTTTTTGATTTTAATGCTTCTCCCCAGGCATATTTGCTTAAACAATCCACAACAGTCAAAATATAAACAAATCCTCCGTTAAGCCTTGAGTATTTTCCCATTTCCACTAAATCTGCTTGCCAGAGATCATTTATACCCTTTGTCACTACCCTTCGACGTTTAAAATTACGTCGACACGGAGCATGAATTTATTTAACAATACCCAATTTATCACTCATAGTTGTTAGTACTGGAACTTTCTTACTTTTGGAGTTGCAATACCTTCTATTTCAACCGACAGTGATTTTAAACATGATTTCGGTTGAGTAACATATTGTAAAACATATTATATTTGATAGAATTTTATCAACATTATTAACCCTTCCATTAATAGCTTGAACTACATTTTCCGAAGAAGTCACTTTAGAAAGTCTTCGATTGAGGGATGTAATAATTTTCTTATTAAGGTCTCTCTTTAACGTCTCCAAGTTTTCATCGACATATTTTTTCGTCGTTGCATCCGAATAATCTATTGGGTTCTTACAATTTTAAATTCGTTTCTGTTGGGTATTCAGGTTATCGTCGCCATCAATGCACAACCCCACAACAGTTTTAAAATATCTGAATGCTCTTTTTCGACTGAAAAGTGACCAAACTTGTCGACAGACATTTTGTTTATAAGGTAATTTAAAGTTGGTGCACCTTATTTTTTCAAATAATATATAATTTTAGCCTCTCGCAGTTCTTCTATTATAGACATGATCTCGTTATTGTTATTAGTGTTGCCAGCGGCCTTTGAGGCTATTAAAAGCTGCAATCTTTCAACTAATTTCAACATTGACGTCATCCCCATAATTATAATTGGGTTTCCCTCGTTGTAGGGACATGTATCCAAATCCCTTTGTATTTGATTTTTTTTTGTTTTGATTGAATTGGGGTGGATATAGCTGAAGGAGGTATATTTTCATTGATCATGAACTTTTTAATAATGTTTGTATACTTGTAACCTCTCGTTCCTTTTATTCGCTTATTTGGATCAGAATCTATTCTATGTGCACTTGTCTCAGTAATGATTTCTTTATAATTTTTCAAGTATGTGGCACTGAATTGTGTGGGTTTATTATGAACAATAAGATAATAAAGCCCAGGAGCCGTGTGCAGTTTTGTCATCGCTAGTTTCTGGCGAGAAAGCCGAGAGATTAGGCGAAAGAAGAACGGTTCGAGTTGGTAACACTAAGAAGACTTGGAAATGAAAGGAAGAACCTCGTGAATTTTATTCCGCGAATAAAACCTGAAACTGTATTTTAAGTGCACAATATATAAAACTATATTTCAGTATAAAACCCCAATTTTTTCATTGTTTGCCTCTTCAGTCAAGCACAAACAAGTCGAATCCCACGAGACACTTGATAATTGAACTTTATTATTATTTATATGTAATTCACTATTTTCCAAATTTAAGGACTTGGGGCTGATGAACTTTTTCTAGGTCCAGAACTTTTTTCTCGATAGACTGCTAATATTAAAATCATAGTCTGCATGAGTTAGACTGGTAGCATCTGCTTCTACATATATCTAGCGGTGTTTCCGGCTCTGATCCCAATTCAATATGTGACTGTGAAAAAAATGGATCATCTGAGTCACTAGTATCATCATCATTATAAATTTTTATTTCTCCATTTCGCATATGATTATCATCATAATCATAATCACGATCATCATCGTCATCATACCTTAGTTGATGTTTCTTAAGCTTTTTACTGTGGGTTTTCATTTTTAAATAATTCACTTTTTCGTTTTTTTATTTTCACTAACTAGTTCATTTAAAGGATCTGTTATTGGACTTAAAGTTTCTTCCAACAAAATGTTTTAGAGCATCGAATTTTTTCTTTAATGCATTTCTCGTTTTAGTAAGCTGACTTAAAATAACTACTCTCAAAACATTTACCACGTCAGCACAAACTTTACTTTACAGGGTTACATTTTATACTAATGAAAGCTATACCTTACAAAGTCGAAGGATAGACATGCTATACCTCAAGCTCCGTGTTGACTCGTTTTTTCTGAGTTCCCGCTACTGTTACGACCAACAATAAGCTTCAACGAATCGTCCCGGAACCTAAGTCGTCTGCACATTCTAATGGTTCTCCCGTATCGTTGCTGATTTTGGTAAAACAAAACTATTTTCTTCGCGTCGCAAAAACCACTCATATCCCCGAAGACCACTCAAATCGTCGCAAACACGGTGAAAAACGGCAAAAAGGCGGAAAACTCTCTTGGCCAGAAAGCGTGTCAAAAGTAAGCCAAAAACTAAAGGTGGACCAGGTCAGCTGTTGTCACCATTCACACGGCACGATCACACCACCGCAGAAGTGTGACTGCTAAAAGAGTTCGTGTTGTAGCAGCTAGCTTATTTTTCGCCAAACCATTTTAAATTCTAACTGCCTAAACATGCCACAACCGCCAGCAAAAAGAACCAGGGAAAAAACTTCCACTGAGTTAAGTTCTCCAACAGATGGGCTTTGGGAAAAAATAAGCCAGAAGTTTTCTGAGCAAACTGATTTCTTTAAAAACCATATGGCTGAACTGGAGAATCGCATTACGACCAAAATTACTGTTACGCTGGACGCTATTAACAGTGATATGTCGGAAATCTTGAAGAGTTTGGAGAGTGAGGTTGCGGAAATCCGGGGCTTGCGAGACCAAGTCAATCGCCTAAAGTCGGCATCTGAGCTGCAGCAAAACGAAAGGGTAACTTGTGATCTCCGCCTTCATGGGGTACCATTTAATCAAGGCGAAGATGTGAGGGCATTGTTTCACACCCTTTGCTTTAACCTTAAAGTTACCCCCACCCCAAGAATTCGAGATATATTCCGGATGAAACCCCCTAGGAACGGTCGTTCTATAGTTGACCCAATTATAATGATCAAGTTTGATAGACTTGAGGACAAGGTCAACCTAATGCGTACCGTGGGTGCACTAATGCGTGAAACGAAAAGCCAGCTTTCTCTAAGTTACGTTGGCATAGATTCGCCCACTCCAATCTATCTGAACGAACAGCTGGCTAAAACCAACTATGAGATTTTTAAAGCAGCCATGCACATGAAGCGTCAGAAGGTCCTATCGGCTGTCTTCACTCGTCGAGCAATGGTCCACGTAAAGAAGACGGGCAGTGATCAGGTCCTATGCATTGAGAACATGAAGGCCCTTACCGACATTAATCCTGATCGGCATGAGGCACCTGCTGAAACTCACTCTACGAAGGATGGAGCGACACCTTATTTATTTTGTTAATGCAGTTCATCTAAATGTTCTATATGTTCATTTTAAGGTATTATTAGTTATATTTATATTTACTTTCAATTGCAATTTGTATTTTTATTATATTATGTGTGGCACTGTGTGTGTGTTCCAGGTCTTAGCACTTCAAAATACTTATTCTTCTTTTACTTATGTCTGCAATCGAGCCTAATCAAAACCTTAACAGCCATGCATTGATCAGAATTATTTGTAAACAAACTCCTGGTCTGAAAATATGTCACATAAATGCGCAAAGTCTGTCTAATAAAATCGATGAGTTCAGGTACCTATTCGAAAATTCAAAAGTCGATGTCATCTGTGTTTCCGAAACTTGATTCACGTCCGATATCAGTAGTTCATATCTTCGTTGTGCTGATTACAATCTGTTTCGTTCTGATAGAGTAAATCATGCCGGTGGTGTTGCTATTTTTGTCCGTAAACAATTTAAATGTAAAGTTATACGTCAGCAAGAGCTAGAGAGTGCAATAGAATACTTATTTGTAGAAGTACGAGGAACAAATTCTCAAAACATTCTTATTGGCTGTGCCTATAGACCACATCGTACTTCTTGCTACTCAGATCTACTTGCCAATCTGACTGCCCTAACTTGGACATACAAAAATGTTGTATTAACCGGTGATTTCAACAGTGACCTTTTAACTGATACTAGTCTCTGCGCAGAACTATTATCACTCGGACTTCAGCCAGCAAATGTCACACACCCTACCCATTTCACAAAATCCTCACAAACCCTACTAGTAGTATTTTTCGTAGATGACGCAAGTAAAATCCTTTTAAATGACCAGGTATCTGTACCAGTTTTCTCGCGGCATGATCTTATCTACCTGACGTATAGCATAGACTTAAGCGCTGAAGAATACTCCATAACCTATCGGGCCTTAAAAGATATAAACTATGCGCTACTGGACTCAGAGTGTAACTCTTACAACTGGCAATCATTGTATACAATTCCCAATGTTGATTTACAGTTAGAGTTCTTTAACAACAATATCGAGCTTCTATACAACAAATATGTACCAGTCAAAACAAAAAAAATTAGGCCAAATGAGAACCCATGGATTAGCATGGAAATCAAAAATACAATTAATGCGTGTGATAGAGCCTATAGAAAGTGGAAACGCTATAAAACAGATTACTTACACAAGCAGTACAGTTTCTTGAGAATAAAGGTCAATAAGTCATGCTGGTTAGCTAAAAGGAAATTCTATCAACAGAAATTCAATAATGTGTCATCTGGTAAAGAATTCTGGAAAAACATAAAAAGTATTGGAGTAGGAAAACAACGACAAGAGACAGCTTGCCATATTAATGCCAATGAATTAAATAATAAATTTGTGAAATCTCAACCTTTAGTACCTGATCAAACTAACAATCCGTACCTGAACACATTGCCAAACAACAACTGTGATACTAGCTTTAGTTTTGTTTGTGTGAGTCAGTGTGATGTCCTACAGTCCATGTTAAATATAAAATCGAGTGCAATGGGTCTCGATAATGTACATCCAAAATTTTTACTAATCCTTGTCCCCAAGCTACTTCCATATATAACACACATTTTTAATACAGCAATAACATCTTCGACATTTCCAACATGCTGGAAGACAGCCAAAGTACTTCTTATACTACTTTCCTTTCTATCCAAAGCATTTGAGCGCCTAGTCTCCACTCAAATTAATTTGTATCTTCACGATAACTCACTGTTGAATACACGACAACATGGCTTTCGGAAAACGCGTAGTTGTATGACAGCAATTTTAAAAATTTCAGAGGATGTTCGCATGAAAATGGATGACAGGCAAGTTACATTTCTAACACTGCTAGACTATAGCAAGGCTTTCGACACTGTCGATCATTTTATTCTGTGGACTAAGTTAGAAAAACTATATAATTTTTCAAACCCAGCTACAAGCTTGGTAAGAACATACCTAATGGGCCGATCTCAATGTGTTGTAACGGAGTCTGAGACCTCAGACTTTTTATTTACTAAGCGTGGTGTCCCCCAAGGGTCGGTCCTTGGACCATTACTGTTTTCGATATATGTGAACGATCTTCCAAATGTCTTGTCTAATTGTGAAGTCCAGATGTATGCTGACGATATACAAATGTATGTGAGTCATCCGTATAGCCGTATATCTAAATGTATTGATGTCAGTAATAGTGAACTTAAACAAGTTAGCAATTGGGCTATGAATAACGGTCTTCAAATAAATCCAAAAAAAATCCCAATGTTTGATAATTTTTAAAAAAGAAATAAACGCACCATTGCAAAGGCTAAAGATTGATACTGATGAGATTGAATACGTAAATCGAGCTAGCAACCTCGGAATTGTGTTCAACAGCACTCTTTCGTGGTCCAATCATATTAACTATATAGTTGGTAAGACGTATTGTCAACTACGTCAATTAAAACTGATCCAGAGTATTTTACCAACCCATAGTAAAATGGTATTAGCAAAGTCGATTGTAATCCCTTCATTATTATACTGCATTGAAATATTTGGAAAATGTGACTCAATAAGTAGGAATAAGTTAACCGTAGCATACAATAATATAGCAAGATTTATTTTCAATATTAAACCACACGATTCAATTTCAAGTCATGCTAAACAAATCTTTGGACTAGACTTTTCCACATTAGTTGAATTTAGGACACTGATTCTTCTTCACAAAATAGTCACGACCAAGGAACCGAATTACTTGTTTTCGTTTCTCAACTTTGCACAATCAGCCAGAACGAATAATATAATTCCCACAAGAATCAACTTTTCCTCAAGTGGAAATCACTTCTTTGCATGGGCTGTTAAGCTTTGGAATAATTTACCACACAGTTTAAAGAATACAAGAAGTGCTAGACAGTTTCGGAAAGAATTATTATAATTGTTAAAAAATAACTAACCCACACCCACAACAACACACAACTAAAATCCAAGAACTAACTATAGATAAGAATTCAAAATTGTACTACGGATAATAATCAAAACTTGCAAATATGTTTAAGTAATTCTGTAAAACTTTCTGTAAGATTGTAAACTTTGTTTTTGACTAGTGCTTTATTATTAAGTTAAATTGTTAACTTTAGCGCTAGGAAGATAAATAAATACATAAATCTAAATAAATATATAATTAAATGCTTGTATCGTAAGTTTAATATAAAAAAAAACTTTTTGTAATTTTATTATTAAACCGATTACAATATTTCTGTTGTTGGAAGAACTTGTTTAATTCAAATCTCAAACTGAACTCAGCCTTCTGGCTCCTACTTCATTTACGATTATACCTCGGTTTTGAGCTTTAGAGCTTTTGATGAAAAGATTTTGTTTTTGTAAACTGACTTTTAGCTTTGGACTTTAGACTCCAGACGGGTCCCGAAATCTGAGTATCCTGGATCGTGAGAACGTGCCAATAATCGAAAACAGCGGCTCGTTCCAATTGTTTAGTCTATAAAGTTTCATGGCCGGCCTGCTTGGGGTTCGGTAATTTTCCATTGGCTTGTTGACAAATCTGGGATTCTTATTTCATAAAGGCGTTGGCTTGTTGACAATTAAATTTGGGAGTTCTTATTTCTTAGAGGGTGGTTCGAAGGCGATCGTAAAATGTGTGCATGTATGTGTGGGTGCGTGGAAATGTACATAGGAGTATATGGTACTATGGATATGTCACTCCCCCATCCGTTGAATTTGGCCTGTCCTCAGGTCGATAGTCGTGGGTATAACATTATATTTTCTTCTATGTTAATCTGATTTGGTTGATCGTTTACAATTTCTGTACTCTTTGGCGTTTCTTCCTTTGGTTTTACATATTTTACAATGAGTTTTCTCGGTGTGCTCTTAAATTTATACCATAAATACAATAAAATGCTTATAATTATGATTACAAAAGTTGTTAAAGTAATAGTTTGAAATACATTATAATATTTTGTATGTGATTTTACAATTTCTTTTGTTTGTATATAATACAGTGGTTCTAGTTTTGTTACATTATTATTAACATAGACGCTCTGTGTATAATCTAACATTAAATTTGAAAGTGTAAATTCGTCTATTTGTAAGGAACAATTAAGGATTTTTGCTTTTGCTTTTGGGATATTCCATGTTAATAGAATATTGGGTTCGACATAATTGATTTGGACATTTTATAAGTTTTGGTATATTTACACCCGGTATTTTCTTGCCTAATTATTCCATTTATGCAATCATCAATTACAACTTTTTCTGTTTCTTTATTAAATATTTTGTCTTCATAAAGGAAATATTTATCAAGAATGTTTTCTGTTAAAATATTATTATTTTCGTCGGGATAAGGAACAATTTCGAAAACTGGGGCTTTAACTATCTCTGAAGGAATATGGGAAATAATCAGAATCTCATTCGTATCTGTTTTAAGCCAAGTAGAGGTTTTGATTTTCAACAATTTTTCAGGGTTTATATTTTTCAGGTAATCGTGCTTTAATAATTTCGAATTAAATAACCCTAACCTTGTCATTTGCATTCCCATTTCAATATCTTCTACGTATTCAGTGAAATGTTGCAAGTTAACTGTCCGCTATTTACGACATCAATTATCATGTTTAAATCAGTATTTTGAATGTTAGTGTCTACCAAATTATTAATTTTCTGTTCCATTTCATCTTTATCATCCTGTTCTAATGTTTCGAATAAATATTTATAAACTGTTCCCACTATATTGAATAACCCTCTCTTATTTCGCTTGGCTATTGTGATGCCATTAATTTCTTTTTTTAGTTTTTCCACTAGATATCGGATTTGGATAACATAATTAAATTCCTCAGCTTCCTTTAAAAGACTTTTGAAAGTTTGTTCTGTTTTTGTTATATTTACACTTAGGTAATGGTATTCATAATGAGTTGGGATTTCAATAGATCCTTTTTTAAATACTAAGTATCCGTTTTGTGCCTTAAGTGGATTTACTTCGATGCTTTGTCCAATTACACTAGTTTACAACTTAAAATTTTTTTTATATATAAACGCTAGGACCCATTTTTTTCGATTACTCTTGAGTCACTGATCACCATAAAGAAAATAAAAAAATTTTCCAAAGAATCGTTTTGGAGATATTCGAGATAGCCAGATTTTGGACCACTTGTTTTGTTTAACTTAACAGTTCTTAAAAACCGACAGTCCTATAATTTTGAAACTGGTCCCATTTTAAAGGAAATAGATGCACCTTTCCGAGAAGGTATATCGCTTTGCGATCGGACGTGAATTAATGGAGATCGTTAAACCAATGACTCTAAAATTAAAAAAAGGGGGCAACAATTAATGTCAAAGACAAACCCTATGTGGAGGCTTTCAAAAAAATGAATGTATAAATTACGTCCGACCCTATTTTAGTTTATCCCGATTTCAACAAATTATTATCCTTAACAACAGACGCGAGTAACATGGCTATAGGAGCAGTGCTATCTCAGAATCATAAACCTGTTTGCAATGCTAGTAGGACCTTAAACGAACATGAAATAAATTACGCCACCATAGAAAAAGAATTGTTAGCGATCGTATGGGCAACAAAATATTTCAGGTCATACAAAGCTAACTTCGGCCAGCCGAAGTTTTTATACCCTTGCAGATCGTTCCTATTCTATTTGAAATTACAGAAATGTTAAATTTCGATTTGCAACAAACACAATTATAGTAGTTTACGGAGTATTTTGACATTAATTAATCGATCCTTCCTATGGCAGCTATATAATATAGTCATCCAATTTATGTTAAATTTAATTCGAAATTCTAAAATAATAAAATAAACTTATATTCCAAAGTAGAAGAGAATACAATAAAAATTAGCAAAGCTATAATTTTGTTCCTATTAATTTCCCTTTAGTTTTCCGATCGTTCCTATGGGAGCTATATTATATAGTCGTCCGATTTTTCTAAAACTTAATTCGAAATTCAGAACAGTTAAAAAAATAATATAAATAATAATATAAATATAAGATATAGTTGTCCGATCCGGCCGGCTCCGAATTATACACTACCTGCAATAGAAATACGACTTTTGGTAAAGTTTCAGCTCGATAGCTTTAAAACTGAGGGACTAGTTTGCGTAGAAACGGACGGACAGACGGGCAGACGGACATGGCTAGATCGACTCGTAGGGTCATGCTGACCAAGAATATATATACTTTATAGGGTCGGAAACGTCTCCTTCACTGCGTTGCAAACTTCTGACTGCAAGGGTATAAAGAAATGACGGAAACTTTAGCCAAAGACATAATCAAAGAATATCTATGTACTAAAAAGAGTGCAATTTATTTCCATGATGACCCGACTTTCTCATGTTCCAAAGAGCGTACATTGAACATGATTTCGGTTGAGTAACATATTGTAAAACATATTATATTTGATAGAATTTTATCAACATTATTAACCCTTCCATTAATAGCTTGAACTACATTTTCCGAAGAAGTCACTTTAGAAAGTCTTCGATTAAGGGATGTAATAATTTTCTTATTAAGGTCTCTCTTTAACGTCTCCAAGTTTTCATCGACATATTTTTTCGTCGTTGCATCCGAATAATCTATTGGGTTCTTACAATTTTAAATTCGTTTCTGTTGGGTATTCAGGTTATCGTCGCCATCAATGCACAACCCCACAACAGTTTTAAAATATCTGAATGCTCTTTTTCGTCTGAAAAGTGACCAAACTTGTCGACAGACATTTTGTTTATAAGGTAATTTAAAGTTGGTGCACCTTATTTTTTCAAATAATATATAATTTTAGCCTCTCGCAGTTCTTCTATTATAGACATGATCTCGTTATTGTTATTAGTGTTGCCAGCGGCCTTTGAGGCTATTAAAAGCTGCAATCTTTCAACTAATTTCAACATTGACGTCATCCCCATAATTATAATTGGGTTTCCCTCGTTGTAGGGACATGTATCCAAATCCCTTTGTATTTGATTTTTTTTTGTTTTGATTGAATTGGGGTGGATATAGCTGAAGGAGGTATAAATTATTTTAGTCCTGTAATCCCACGAAGCCGTCGTCGTTTCCGTCCCTCGGGAGGTCCCGCGCAGCAGTCGCAATTACTTGGAAATTAATAACTCTTGGTGGAAAGGGGGGGGGTCCCACGCAGCTCCGAGGTTTCTTCTCTAGATTACGGCCAGTTGGCCGTGTCTGCTACTCTGAAGAATTAGGATGAAATATGTTGGAAGGGAACTGCCTTCTTTACCTGCTGGCCTAGAGACTCAGACAGGTTGTTATTTAAATAAGTACTAACGGCTGTTCGCCGGAGTTTGATGCTAGAGCTTGTGCTCTTTCTTTATTGAATGAAGAATCAGAACTGAACTTAAAACTCAACTTAATGCTAACAAAAGCTCACAGCGGCCACGCAAATATGCAGTGTCTGCCGCTGTGCACGAGCTTCCGGCCCATTGCTAGGTCAGCAATTTCGGCCGGAGCTTATTCTTGGAGTAACTTCGGTCAATGATCTTGATCGGGTTGACCACAGTTAACTGCTCCCCCTTCTAAGTTAAGGCCGCCCTCGGCCGTTTGTAATTCAGCGATAACCTGTCTAATTTGGCATGCGGATTTTTTTGCCCTAATAAGTCGCTTAAGGGTGAGCCCGATGCAGATGAGTGCGCAGCATATTGCTCCTGCAATAATTGCTGCGAGACTTGTTTGGTTGTTGTCGATCTCTTCTCTGAACTCCTTGATGGACTCCAAGTTTCGTTCACTTAGGCGGTGAAGATACGGGAGGCTGAGGACATCTCTGCTAGCGGTGATGTTCAACAAGGGGAGACTTGCTGTCCCTGGAGCTCTCTTCCGGGTGTTATCATGGTTGATGAAGAGTGTGTCATTTATCGTGGCTTGTTTGTCAAAGGTTATGAGGTGCGTGCCATGAGTCCAGGTTTCTGTGCCGTTATCTACTCGAACTTTGGCCGATCTGTCGTTGATGATTACAATTCCCTCGTCCACATAGGTTATCGGGTGTAGATCACTCTCTTGAACTCGGCAATGTGCTACCCCACCGGCATGCAATTCCTTGGCGCATGAACTCTCTGAAGCCAGGCGGCAGAACGTGGCCCCCGGTGATACGGAGCAGTTTTTGATGGCGTAAATTTCTCCGCTGCATTCGGCAATGACGTTGTCTATTATCTGCTACATTGTCTCACCATGGGCGACTGGAAAAACTGTAATCTTTTTGCAGGCTATCTTAATTTTCGGAAATTTTATGATAAAATGTAAAATGTTAGTGGACTGCAGAATTTTTACAGACGAGACGGACAAAATATCTCCTATAGGTGTGTTGGTGGGTTCCTCAAGCCAAACTGTTTTTAAGTCTTCGTGATCTAAAATGTTCGGACTAACAATATTAATTTTAGCAAGGGTTATAGCAAGCATCAAATTTTGTAGCTCCGTCATCAGCATTCGGTTTCTAGCAAGCAGTGTCTCGTATAAATGTCCGGTGTCTACTTGTGAGTTTTTGGCTGATTTCAAAATTAAATTGACGGTAGAGGTTAACTGATTAATTTGGTTTTGGATTTTAGTGTTAATTTGAATTTGTCTATTGCTTGACTCGACTAACTTCATTTCGGTAAATCTGATTTTCTCTAAGTCACCGGCATCCGGTGTCCCTGCCACGACCTTTAGCATCGATCCCAAGAAATCCAAACTCCTAGCTACTCTGTGATGAACGCCCAACGACTCTAACAAGTCTTGGAGATGAGCGGTATCCACGCTTAGAAGCTTCTGCATGTGGGATAGTGGAAACATATCAATCATGTTGTTTGTCTCCTCTATTACACGCCCATATTCTGAGAGGTTCGCTGTATGTGTGACGTAAGCGAACTCCTCCCATACTAGGATTTCGCCATCCACGATGGGAATGTATTTGGCCTGCGAGTAATCGGTAATGTGGGCCGACGTCAAGGACAGGAATATGCAAAATATGGGTCCGAACCTGTGAATTTAAACTTTAGCTATTTCTATGCTCATAGAGGGTTTTCCCACCACCGAAAAAATGAACTTAAAGTTAGGCAAAATGTGCGCCAAGTGGCTCGAATCTTAAAGTTAGAAAAAATATGCGCCAAGTGGCTTGAATCTTAAGGTTAGAAAAAATATGCGCCAAGTGGCTTGTAAAAAAATTAAAAAAAAAAACATGGAGGACATCGTTGGTGATATTACTTGAGATTGTCCTTGTGGACCACCCTCCCCTTAATGAGGACCGTGGTCCCCAGGTCCGCTTCTACGGCTCTCTCCTCACACAGGGGTGTGAGTTTATTTCCTAGCCTTTTGTTTGATTTTACCAATACCTTTTCCCCAACCTCGAAGACCCTATTCTGCCGGGATGTGTTTTCCCGGCTTCTTAACGCGTCTTGGGCGCTTTTTATTTTTTCTTGGATTTCCATCTGTAAGTCTTCCGAGTTCGTCTGTACAACATCAGCTGGTCTTTTGTTAATGACCGAGTGAATTGATTTGTTGTATTTGGCGGTGGCTAATAACATCAACTCTATGGTATCAGTTATACCTTTGTCGATTTTAATGCATCTAGCGAGTTCTATCAGGGTGCTGTGAAAGCGTTCAACCTGTCCGTTAGATACACTGTGTAAGGGTGGTGCGTTTGCGATACCAACACCGAAGTGGTTAGTCAGCATGGCCGAGATCGTATGCGAATTTAGCGATGGCTCATTGTCGCAGTAGATCGTTTTGGCCTTTGGAAAATAGTTTATTAGCTGTAGCACCGCTGGTTTTAGGTCCTCAATTGTCCTAGAGGGAATGGGTTGCACGACTGCGAACTTTGAAAATTTGTCAATGCACGTCAGGAAGTATTTCCTATCTGTTGAGAAAATATTAATGTGCAATATTTCCCCTGCGTGGGATGGAATCGGTGACTCGCCGATTTCCTGTTTTTTGGGGTGCCTATCATACTTGGCCCTTGCGCAGGTCTTGCAATTTTGGGCAACTTCGTTGGCCAATTTAGTCATTTTAGGAAAATAATATTCGGAGAGCACCTGTTTGACATTCTCCTGTGCCGATCTGTGTGCCCTATTGTGCTCGGCAGTAATGATTTCCCGTCGCTCCTCAACTGCAAAAATGTCTGTCACTCGGTTTTTGCAATACCAGAATTTGGTGGCTGGGAATTGCCGGACCAATTTATCCTGTACCATTGCTAGCGTATGCAGATCACAATGGATGGCATTTACGCCCCTGGGGACTATAGTGTCCGCGAGCTCTTCTAGCAGCGACTCCGTGCATGTAAAGTTAATGATATGCCGTCTCTTGTTTCCAAAGAGTACGAAGGTGCGTTTAGACGGGAAGCGTGCTTCCTCCAGAGTTATCTGGTTCTGAAAGCAGTTCAGTGGCTTCTCTGTTGCTTCGATGGTGTGTGTGAGCGACACTTCACTGTGGATAGTAGCCGCACACGAATGAGCTTCTTCCGCCTCCACAACGTTAAGTTGCTGTCTGGAGAGGGCATCCGCGACGAGATTCTCTTTGCCAGGCTTATAAAACATTTTAGCGCCGGACTCGTCGATGCGAGCTTTCCATCGTTTGATTTTCGCGTTCGGATTGGATTCCGATACTGCGAATGTCAATGGCTGATGATCAGTATAGATGTTTATATCTTTTACTGCATACAAATAGTGCCGCAGCTTGGCCAGTGCCCAAACTATGACTAGGAGCTCCCTCTCGTTTGTGGCGTAATTAATCTCCCTGTCTTTTAACGTCCTTGAGATCATTGTTATTGGGCGTCCCTCTTGGGACAATACTGCGCCAATGCCATAGGCCGAGGCATCTGTCGTTAGATCAAATGCCTTTTTGTAGTCGGGGTATCTTAGCATCACGTCGTCGGATGCCAGAATGTTTCGTAGCTTCTGGAACGCTTGTTGTTGCGCCTCAGAGAACTGAACCGGAATGTTTCGTGACCTGTGTCTACTAACTGTTCCGTTTTCCCCTTTCAGGATGTCCGATATAGGTCTTGCTATTGCTGCGAAATCCTTAATGAAACATCTATAATAGCTGGCTAGGCCTAGAAATGACCGTACCTCGAAAACACTTTTAGGTTCCGGGAATTCTTTTATGGCCTTTACCTTCTCCGGGTCTGTTGTAGCACCGTTAGAAGTGACTATAAACCCAAGGAAGTTCACGCTTTTCTTAAAAAAGCTGGATTTTTCTCCAGATACTCTCATGTTCGCATCGTACAGACTCTTCAGAACCCAATCTACGTGCTTGACGTGAGAGTTTTCATCTTCCGAAAAGATGATTACGTCGTCAACGTAAACATAGCAGAACTTGCCGATTTGTTCCCGTAGGATGTCGTCAATGGTTCTCTGAAAAATGCTGCCTGCATTCTTGAGACCGAACGGCAGTCTGCGGAATTCATATTTCCCGCCATTCACTGAGAAGGAAGTTTTTTCTCTATCGCGTCCTGCGAGTGTTATTTGATGATAGCCGGACTTGAGGTCCAGCGTTGAGAAATATTTAGCATTACCCAGGTTGCCTAATATCATGTTTATGTTTGGCATGGGGTACTTGTCGGACACGGTTCTTTCGTTTAATTTGCGGAAGTCAATAACTAGCCGCATTTTCCGGTTTCCGAGCTCATCGGTCCCTTTTTTATCCACTACCCATATAGGATTGTTGTAAGGGGATACCGACTTTTGAATTATCCCGTTTCTGAGCAGATCCTCAATCTCTTTGTTGACGAAATCCGCTGCTCCCATGGGGTATGGGTATAATTTCGCGTATATGGGCTCTTCACTAACCGTTCTGATGGTAGCTACCACCGACGTGTTGTAAGGTAAAGCCTCATTGGGGTCTGCGAAGGCCCTTTTCCTGGTCCTTAGCATTTCTAAAAACGCGTTTCTTGCCAATGGCGGTGCATCTGAGCAATTCACGTTAGTGAAGTTTACATCAGCGCACGTATGGAAATCAATCTGCTCTACCTCAGTGCCCCATTTCAGGTGGCCGGAAGCTAAACAAAGTGATGCCCCTGCCTGTTTTAATAGGTCAAGGCCGATTATTCCATCGAATGTATTTAAGTCTGGTAGTATGAAAAAGGTAGCCTTAATGTTAAATATAGAGACAAAACATTTGTTTGTGATAGTTGTACCCCCATGGATTGAATGAATGGTGAATGGGGAGTCTACTGGGCGAACGCCTTTCAATCCTTTGTGGGGTCGGATGAAATTTTTTGACGCGCCCGTGTCGATGAGGAATCTCATATCAGTCCCCGCTACTCTTCGTCTGATGACGGGTAGCAGGGATTTTCCCCTAAAAAATTTATTACATCTGAGTCATACTCTAAGATGGCGTCATCATCAATTTTGGCCGCTGCACTGGAGGCTGCGGCGGTGTATTCTTCCTCAGTTTCGCCCGCGCTCTGCGTGACGTGGTTGACCCCCTGCCTTTTTTGCGGGCCCGATCGACCGGACGCGGTCGGCTTTCTGTTTTGGTAAGCCGGTGCCTGAGAAGGCCTGATAAATTTGGAAAGCGAAGGGTCAACATCCATGGGTTCGGCAGTATTTTCACGAAATAAACCACTGCGCGGGGCAGGGTGAACTTGGACTTTGTGCTGCTTTGTGAAATAGGGATTTTTGGCAGCGTTTGTTGGGATATTATTTTGAGGAGGGGATTGTTGACGCTCTTGCGCCTTTAGATATTGTTTTTTATCCTTATCCTCCTGGCTTTTTGCAAAAGAGGCCGCGAAAGAATATCTCTCGTGATTTGCCTCCACCTCCTGAGCCAAGGCAAGTGCTGTTGGCATGTCCTTGGGCTTCGCCGAGAAGAGGACATCTGTGAGGCTGCGTTTTAATCCCGAGATGAATACTCGAAGGGCATCATCCCGGAATTTTACGCACAGAACTTCGGCCGCCGCAGCGTCGTACGACATCGTGGCTTTATTTGTTAGTAAGGTGAGTTTTTTCTCAACCTCATCGTAGTATTGCAGGAGTGTGAGGCCTCCCTGTCTGAGGGTGCCCATTTCCTGTTCAATGACGTGGATCTGCCGTTTGTCACTGTAAGTGAAATCCAAACGGTCTATGATCGCGTCAAAATTTAAAATTGTACCAAAGGATGACAACACTGCGTCAGCAGGGCCTCTTATTTTACTTCTTATGATAATTACCGCCTGATAATGGCGTGAACTACCATTATAACGCCTAAATATGTGATAGGCAGCGGTGGCGGCTTGCCTCCACGAAACATACGCCTCCTGTGCCCCCGAAAATTCGGGTAAGCATTTTACAGCATCGAGAGGTTCGGTGCACTGCACAGTGTCATCTATCTCTATGGCTCTATATGTTACTATCTGAGGGGCCGGGGCTGGGGCTGGCGGGACGTTAATTGCCGTTACTCGCCTGGCTAATTCCTGGATTTGTTGCGCAAGCGCTTGCTCCCTTTGTTGGATTTGAGCCCCCTGCCCTGCAAGGGCATTTGCAACGACGGCGTGTATAACATCTCGGATCTGATCGGCATCCATTTCTGTAGGGGGGGCTGGGGGTCTGGGATTCGGAGTTGAATTGTGGATCTGCCCTTCACTATCAGACTCTGAGTCGCTGGAGTTTTGCCTATTGCTCCTATATCTGAGAAACGGATTATTCATGTGCAGCTGGATTTGACCGCACAGAAATTCGCGCGCGTAAGCAAAGCTTTACACACACTAAGACACAAAGACGAAGACAAAAAGCTTTGGGATCATATTTCCTTGCGATAAGTGGAGCGACAAAATTTAATGCCTGTGTTATATATTTTTTATATATTGGTCACAAAATTTAATGCCTGTTTTATATATAGAGGTCCGAACTTATAAAATTTTATGGAAGACTTAAAAAAATTTTTTTGGCCGAAGGGCCCACTTACATTTTCCGTTAACTTCCACGCTAATATAATTTTCCCGGTTGAGCGCCAATTATTTTAGTCCTGTAATCCCACGAAGCCGTCGTCGTTTCCGTCCCTCGGGAGGTCCCGCGCAGCAGTCGCAATTACTTGGAAATTAATAACTCTTGGAGGAAAGGGGGGGGGGGTCCCACGCAGCTCCGAGGTTTCTTCTCTAGATTACGGCCAGTTGGCCGTGTCTGCTACTCTGAAGAATTAGGATGAAATATGTTGGAAGGGAACTGCCTTCTTTACCTGCTGGCCTAGAGACTCAGACAGGTTGTTATTTAAATAAGTACTAACGGCTGTTCGCCGGAGTTTGATGCTAGAGCTTGTGCTCTTTCTTTATTGAATGAAGAATCAGAACTGAACTTAAAACTCAACTTAATGCTAACAAAAGCTCACAGCGGCCACGCAAATATGCAGTGTCTGCCGCTGTGCACGAGCTTCCGGCCCATTGCTAGGTCAGCAATTTCGGCCGGAGCTTATTCTTGGAGTAACTGCGGTCAATGATCTTGATCGGGTTGACCACAGTTAACTTATATTTTCATTGATCATGAACTTTTTAATAATGTTTGTATACTTGTAACCTCTCGTTCCTTTTATTCGCTTATTTGGATCAGAATCTATTCTATGTGCACTTGTCTCAGTAATGATTTCTTTATAATTTTTCAAGTATGTGGCACTGAATTGTGTGGGTTTATTATGAACAATAAGATAATAAAGCCCAGGAGCCGTGTGCAGTTTTGTCATCGCTAGTTTCTGGCGAGAAAGCCGAGAGATTAGGCGAAAGAAGAACGGTTCGAGTTGGTAACACTAAGAAGACTTGGAAATGAAAGGAAGAACCCCGTGAATTTTGTTCCGCGAATAAAACTTGAAACTGTATTTTAAGTGCACAATATATAAAACTATATTTCAGTATAAAACCCCAATTTTTTCATTGTTTGCCTCTTCAGTCAAGCACAAACAAGTCGAATCCCACGAGACACTTGATAATTGAACTTTATTATTATTTATATGTAATTCACTATTTTCCAAATTTAAGGACTTGGGGCTGATGAACTTTTTCTAGGTCCAGAACTTTTTTTCTCGATAGACTGCTAATATTAAAATCATAGTCTGCATGAGTTAGACTGGTAGCATCTGCTTCTACATATATCTAGCGGTGTTTCCGGCTCTGATCCCAATTCAATATGTGACTGTGAAAAAAATGGATCATCTGAGTCACTAGTATCATCATCATTATAAATTTTTATTTCTCCATTTCGCATATGATTATCATCATAATCATAATCACGATCATCATCGTCATCATACCTTAGTTGATGTTTCTTAAGCTTTTTACTGTGGGTTTTCATTTTTAAATAATTCACTTTTTCGTTTTTTTATTTTCACTAACTAGTTCATTTAAGGGATCTGTTATTGGACTTAAAGTTTCTTCCAACAAAATGTTTTAGAGCATCGAATTTTTTCTTTAATGCATTTCTCGTTTTAGTAAGCTGACTTAAAATAACTACTCTCAAAACATTTACCACGTCAGCACAAACTTTACTTTACAGGGTTACATTTTATACTAATGAAAGCTATACCTTACAAAGTCGAAGGATAGACATGCTATACCTCAAGCTCCGTGTTGACTCGTTTTTTCTGAGTTCCCGCTACTGTTACGACCAACAATAAGCTTCAACGAATCGTCCCGGAACCTAAGTCGTCTGCACATTCTAATGGTTCTCCCGTATCGTTGCTGATTTTGGTAAAACAAAACTATTTTCTTCGCGTCGCAAAAACCACTCATATCCCCGAAGACCACTCAAATCGTCGCAAACACGGTGAAAAACGGCAAAAAGGCGGAAAACTCTCTTGGCCAGAAAGCGTGTCAAAAGTAAGCCAAAAACTAAAGGTGGACCAGGTCAGCTGTTGTCACCATTCACACGGCACGATCACACCACCGCAGAAGTGTGACTGCTAAAAGAGTTCGTGTTGTAGCAGCTAGCTTATTTTTCGCCAAACCATTTTAAATTCTAACTGCCTAAACATGCCACAACCGCCAGCAAAAAGAACCAGGGAAAAAACTTCCACTGAGTTAAGTTCTCCAACAGATGGGCTTTGGGAAAAAATAAGCCAGAAGTTTTCTGAGCAAACTGATTTCTTTAAAAACCATATGGCTGAACTGGAGAATCGCATTACGACCAAAATTACTGTTACGCTGGACGCTATTAACAGTGATATGTCGGAAATCTTGAAGAGTTTGGAGAGTGAGGTTGCGGAAATCCGGGGCTTGCGAGACCAAGTCAATCGCCTAAAGTCGGCATCTGAGCTGCAGCAAAACGAAAGGGTAGCTTGTGATCTCCGCCTTCATGGGGTACCATTTAATCAAGGCGAAGATGTGAGGGCATTGTTTCACACCCTTTGCTTTAACCTTAAAGTTACCCCCACCCCAAGAATTCGAGATATATTCCGGATGAAACCCCCTAGGAACGGTCGTTCTATAGTTGACCCAATTATAATGATCAAGTTTGATAGACTTGAGGACAAGGTCAACCTAATGCGTACCGTGGGTGCACTAATGCGTGAAACGAAAAGCCAGCTTTCTCTAAGTTACGTTGGCATAGATTCGCCCACTCCAATCTATCTGAACGAACAGCTGGCTAAAACCAACTATGAGATTTTTAAAGCAGCCATGCACATGAAGCGTCAGAAGGTCCTATCGGCTGTCTTCACTCGTCGAGCAATGGTCCACGTAAAGAAGACGGGCAGTGATCAGGTCCTATGCATTGAGAACATGAAGGCCCTTACCGACATTAATCCTGATCGGCATGAGGCACCTGCTGAAACTCACTCTACGAAGGATGGAGCGACACCTTATTTATTTTGTTAATGCAGTTCATCTAAATGTTCTATATGTTCATTTTAAGGTATTATTAGTTATATTTATATTTACTTTCAATTGCAATTTGTATTTTTATTATATTATGTGTGGCACTGTGTGTGTGTTCCAGGTCTTAGCACTTCAAAATACTTATTCTTCTTTTACTTATGTCTGCAATCGAGCCTAATCAAAACCTTAACAGCCATGCATTGATCAGAATTATTTGTAAACAAACTCCTGGTCTGAAAATATGTCACATAAATGCGCAAAGTCTGTCTAATAAAATCGATGAGTTCAGGTACCTATTCGAAAATTCAAAAGTCGATGTCATCTGTGTTTCCGAAACTTGATTCACGTCCGATATCAGTAGTTCATATCTTCGTTGTGCTGATTACAATCTGTTTCGTTCTGATAGAGTAAATCATGCCGGTGGTGTTGCTATTTTTGTCCGTAAACAATTTAAATGTAAAGTTATACGTCAGCAAGAGCTAGAGAGTGCAATAGAATACTTATTTGTAGAAGTACGAGGAACAAATTCTCAAAACATTCTTATTGGCTGTGCCTATAGACCACATCGTACTTCTTGCTACTCAGATCTACTTGCCAATCTGACTGCCCTAACTTGGACATACAAAAATGTTGTATTAACCGGTGATTTCAACAGTGACCTTTTAACTGATACTAGTCTCTGCGCAGAACTATTATCACTCGGACTTCAGCCAGCAAATGTCACACACCCTACCCATTTCACAAAATCCTCACAAACCCTACTAGTAGTATTTTTCGTAGATGACGCAAGTAAAATCCTTTTAAATGACCAGGTATCTGTACCAGTTTTCTCGCGGCATGATCTTATCTACCTGACGTATAGCATATACTTAAGCGCTGAAGAATACTCCATAACCTATCGGGCCTTAAAAGATATAAACTATGCGCTACTGGACTCAGAGTGTAACTCTTACAACTGGCAATCATTGTATACAATTCCCAATGTTGATTTACAGTTAGAGTTCTTTAACAACAATATCGAGCTTCTATACAACAAATATGTACCAGTCAAAACAAAAAAAATTAGGCCAAATGAGAACCCATGGATTAGCATGGAAATCAAAAATACAATTAATGCGTGTGATAGAGCCTATAGAAAGTGGAAACGCTATAAAACAGATTACTTACACAAGCAGTACAGTTTCTTGAGAATAAAGGTCAATAAGTCATGCTGGTTAGCTAAAAGGAAATTCTATCAACAGAAATTCAATAATGTGTTATCTGGTAAAGAATTCTGGAAAAACATAAAAAGTATTGGAGTAGGAAAACAACGACAAGAGACAGCTTGCCATATTAATGCCAATGAATTAAATAATAAATTTGTGAAATCTCAACCTTTAGTACCTGATCAAGCTAACAATCCGTACCTGAACACATTGCCAAACAACAACTGTGATACTAGCTTTAGTTTTGTTTGTGTGAGTCAGTGTGATGTCCTACAGTCCATGTTAAATATAAAATCGAGTGCAATGGGTCTCGATAATGTACATCCAAAATTTTTACTAATCCTTGTCCCCAAGCTACTTCCATATATAACACACATTTTTAATACAGCAATAACATCTTCGACATTTCCAACATGCTGGAAGACAGCCAAAGTACTTCTTATACCAAAAATAAAGGGTGAATATATACTTTCCTTTCTATCCAAAGCATTTGAGCGCCTAGTCTCCACTCAAATTAATTTGTATCTTCACGATAACTCACTGTTGAATACACGACAACATGGCTTTCGGAAAACGCGTAGTTGTATGACAGCAATTTTAAAAATTTCAGAGGATATTCGCATGAAAATGGATGACAGGCAAGTTACATTTCTAACACTGCTAGACTATAGCAAGGCTTTCGACACTGTCGATCATTTTATTCTGTGTACTAAGTTAGAAAAACTATATAATTTTTCAAACCCAGCTACAAGCTTGGTAAGAACATACCTAATGGGCCGATCTCAATGTGTTGTAACGGAGTCTGAGACCTCAGACTTTTTATTTACTAAGCGTGGTGTCCCCCAAGGGTCGGTCCTTGGACCATTACTGTTTTCGATATATGTGAACGATCTTCCAAATGTCTTGTCTAATTGTGAAGTCCAGATGTATGCTGACGATATGCAAATGTATGTGAGTCATCCGTATAGCCGTATATCTGAATGTATTGATGTCAGTAATAGTGAACTTAAACAAGTTAGCAATTGGGCTATGAATAACGGTCTTCAAATAAATCAAAAAAAAATCCCAATGTTTGATAATTTTTAAAAAAGAAATAAACGCACCATTGCAAAGGCTAAAGATTGATACTGATGAGATTGAATACGTAAATCGAGCTAACAACCTCGGAATTGTGTTCAACAGCACTCTTTCGTGGTCCAATCATATTAACTATATAGTTGGTAAGACGTATTGTCAACTACGTCAATTAAAACTGATCCAGAGTATTTTACCAACCCATAGTAAAATGGTATTAGCAAAGTCGATTGTAATCCCTTCATTATTATACTGCATTGAAATATTTGGAAAATGTGACTCAATAAGTAGGAATAAGTTAACCGTAGCATACAATAATATAGCAAGATTTATTTTCAATATTAAACCACACGATTCAATTTCAAGTCATGCTAAACAAATCTTTGGACTAGACTTTTCCACATTAGTTGAATTTAGGACACTGATTCTTCTTCACAAAATAGTCACGACCAAGGAACCGAATTACTTGTTTTCGTTTCTCAACTTTGCACAATCAGCCAGAACGAATAATATAATTCCCACAAGAATCAACTTTTCCTCAAGTGGAAATCACTTCTTTGCATGGGCTGTTAAGCTTTGGAATAATTTACCACACAGTTTAAAGAATACAAGAAGTGCTAGACAGTTTCGGAAAGAATTATTATAATTGTTAAAAAATAACTAACCCACACCCACAACAACACACAACTAAAATCCAAGAACTAACTATAGATAAGAATTCAAAATTGTACTACGGATAATAATCAAAACTTGCAAATATGTTTAAGTAATTCTGTAAAACTTTCTGTAAGATTGTAAACTTTGTTTTTGACTAGTGCTTTATTATTAAGTTAAATTGTTAACTTTAGCGCTAGGAAGATAAATAAATACATAAATCTAAATAAATATATAATTAAATGCTTGTATCGTAAGTTTAATATAAAAAAAAACTTTTTGTAATTTTATTATTAAACCGATTACAATATTTCTGTTGTTGGAAGAACTTGTTTAATTCAAATCTCAAACTGAACTCAGCCTTCTGGCTCCTACTTCATTTACGATTATACCTCGGTTTTGAGCTTTAGAGCTTTTGATGAAAAGATTTTGTTTTTGTAAACTGACTTTTAGCTTTGGACTTTAGACTCCAGACGGGTCCCGAAATCTGAGTATCCTGGATCGTGAGAACGTGCCAATAATCGAAAACAGCGGCTCGTTCCAATTGTTTAGTCTATAAAGTTTCATGGCCGGCCTGCTTGGGGTTCGGTAATTTTCCATTGGCTTGTTGACAAATCTGGGATTCTTATTTCATAAAGGCGTTGGCTTGTTGACAATTAAATTTGGGAGTTCTTATTTCTTAGAGGGTGGTTCGAAGGCGATCGTAAAATGTGTGCATGTATGTGTGGGTGCGTGGAAATGTACATAGGAGTATATGGTACTATGGATATGTCACTCCCCCATCCGTTGAATTTGGCCTGTCCTCAGGTCGATAGTCGTGGGTATAACATTATATTTTCTTCTATGTTAATCTGATTTGGTTGATCGTTTACAATTTCTGTACTCTTTGGCGTTTCTTCCTTTGGTTTTACATATTTTACAATGAGTTTTCTCGGTGTGCTCTTAAATTTATACCATAAATACAATAAAATGCTTATAATTATGATTACAAAAGTTGTTAAAGTAATAGTTTGAAATACATTATAATATTTTGTATGTGATTTTACAATTTCTTTTGTTTGTATATAATACAGTGGTTCTAGTTTTGTTACATTATTATTAACATAGACGCTCTGTGTATAATCTAACATTAAATTTGAAAGTGTAAATTCGTCTATTTGTAAGGAACAATTAAGGATTTTTGCTTTTGCTTTTGGGATATTCCATGTTAATAGAATATTGGGTTCGACATAATTGATTTGGACATTTTATAAGTTTTGGTATATTTACACCCGGTATTTTCTTGCCTAATTATTCCATTTATGCAATCATCAATTACAACTTTTTCTGTTTCTTTATTAAATATTTTGTCTTCATAAAGGAAATATTTATCAAGAATGTTTTCTGTTAAAATATTATTATTTTCGTCGGGATAAGGAACAATTTCGAAAACTGGGGCTTTAACTATCTCTGAAGGAATATGGGAAATAATCAGAATCTCATTCGTATCTGTTTTAAGCCAAGTAGAGGTTTTGATTTTCAACAATTTTTCAGGGTTTATATTTTTCAGGTAATCGTGCTTTAATAATTTCGAATTAAATAACCCTAACCTTGTCATTTGCATTCCCATTTCAATATCTTCTACGTATTCAGTGAAATGTTGCAAGTTAACTGTCCGCTATTTACGACATCAATTATCATGTTTAAATCAGTATTTTGAATGTTAGTGTCTACCAAATTATTAATTTTCTGTTCCATTTCATCTTTATCATCCTGTTCTAATGTTTCGAATAAATATTTATAAACTGTTCCCACTATATTGAATAACCCATAACCCCAGCCATTAATTTCTTTTTTTAGTTTTTCCACTAGATATCGGATTTGGATAACATAATTAAATTCCTCAGCTTCCTTTAAAAGACTTTTGAAAGTTTGTTCTGTTTTTGTTATATTTACACTTAGGTAATGGTATTCATAATGAGTTGGGATTTAAATAGATCCTGTTTTAAATACTAAGTATCCGTTTTGTGCCTTAAGTGGATTTACTTCGATGCTTTGTCCAATTACACTAGTTTACAACTTAAAATTTTTTTTATATATAAACGCTAGGACCCATTTTTTTCGATTACTCTTGAGTCACTGATCACCATAAAGAAAATAAAAAAATTTTCCAAAGAATCGTTTTGGAGATATTCGAGATAGCCAGATTTTGGACCACTTGTTTTGTTTAACTTAACAGTTCTTAAAAACCGACAGTCCTATAATTTTGAAACTGGTCCCAAAATTTTTTTTTAATTTTTGGTTTGTTTGTCAAAAATAAATTTTGATTTTTTTAAAAATGTCTTTAAATGGTTTTTAATTAAGTGTACATACAATAAATAACACTATTTTAATCGTTTCTCAAAATAGAAATTTCGGAAAATCAGGCAATATCCATTGAAAAGCATTTTTAGTACCACTGCTGACTTATGATGACTTTGAGTTTTTTTTACTTTCAGATGGTAGATCTCCATTAATTCACGTCCAATCGCAAAGCGACATACCTTCTCGGAAAGGTGCATCTATTTCCTTTAAAATGGGACCAGTTTCAAAAATATAGGACTGTCGGTTTTTAAGAACTGTTAAGTTAAACAAAACAAGTGGTCCAAAATCTGGCTATCTCGAATATCTCCAAAACGATTCTTTGGAAAATTTTTTTATTTTCTTTATGGTGATCAGTGACTCAAGAGTAATCGAAAAAAATGGGTCCCAGCGTTTATGTATTTTGGCTGTAAACTAGTGTTATCATTGCTATTGTCATACTGAATATTATGGTTTTAATTAATTTGTTCTTGGATCCGTTCATTTCCTTTTGTTTGCCTGGAGTTATCGTATTTGCTTTTATTAGTTTTCTTTTTCTTTTTGAATTTTGATTTGTAATGAATTACATAGTAACAACTACTGGAATCAAAACAAACCCTAAAAAAATCAGCGCCATTATAAATTTCCCAATACCAAAAACTCCTTAAGAAATGAAGTCATTTTTGGGATTATTCGGATTTTACCGGAAATTTATACCAAATTTTGCAAACATCGTTAAACCAATGACTCTAAAATTAAAAAAAAGGGGGCAACAATTAATGTCAAAGACAAACCCTATGTGGAGGCTTTCGAAAAAATGAAAGTATAAATTACGTCCGACCCTATTTTAGTTTATCTTGATTTCAACAAATTATTATCCTTAACAACAGACGCGAGTAACATGGCTATAGGAGCAGTGCTATCTCAGAATCATAAACCTGTTTGCAATGCTAGTAGGACCTTAAACGAACATGAAATAAATTACGCCACCATAGAAAAAGAATTGTTAGCGATCGTATGGGCAACAAAATATTTCAGGTCATACAAAGCTAACTTCGGCCAGCCGAAGTTTTTATACCCTTGCAGATCGTTCCTATTCTATTTGAAATTACAGAAATGTTAAATTTCGATTTGCAACAAACACAATTATAGTAGTTTACGGAGTATTTTGACATTAATTAATCGATCCTTCCTATGGCAGCTATATAATATAGTCATCCAATTTATGTTAAATTTAATTCGAAATTCTAAAATAATAAAATAAACTTATATTCCAAAGTAGAAGAGAATACAATAAAAATTAGCAAAGCTATAATTTTGTTCCTATTAATTTCCCTTTAGTTTTCCGATCGTTCCTATGGGAGCTATATTATATAGTCGTCCGATTTTTCTAAAACTTAATTCGAAATTCAGAACAGTTAAAAAAATAATATAAATAATAATATAAATATAAGATATAGTTGTCCGATCCGGCCGGCTCCGAATTATACACTACCTGCAATAGAAATACGACTTTTGGTAAAGTTTCAGCTCGATAGCTTTAAAACTGAGGGACTAGTTTGCGTAGAAACGGACGGACAGACGGGCAGACGGACATGGCTAGATCGACTCGTAGGGTCATGCTGACCAAGAATATATATACTTTATAGGGTCGGAAACGTCTCCTTCACTGCGTTGCAAACTTCTGACTGCAAGGGTATAAAGAAATGACGGAAACTTTAGCCAAAGACATAATCAAAGAATATCTATGTACTAAAAAGAGTGCAATTTATTTCCATGATGACCCGACTTTCTCATGTTCCAAAGAGCGTACATTGAAATTGTAAGTTTGAACCATTTAACGAAATTGGTGAGATGTACAGTCCAACTTGAAAATATATTAACATACGCAGACTTTAAAGAAAAAATTTTGGAACGACATAAAGAATTATTACATCCTTGTATAGAAAAAACTACAAAATGGTTTAGGGAAAAATATTATTTTCCTGACTATCAAAAATTAATTCAAAATATAATAAACGAATGCGAAATCTGTAACATAGCTAAAACCGAACATCGAAACACAAAGTTAACGTTTGAAATTACTCCAGAAATTCAAAACATAAGGGAAAAATTCGTTATGGATTTCTATATGGTGGGTAACCAACAATTTCTATCATATACTGACGTATATTTTAAATTTTCTACGTTAGTAGAAGTCGCGGTTAGAGATTGGTTAGAAGCTGAAAGATCCATCATGAGAGTATTCAATGAAATGGGGAAGCCACAGAATATCAAGGCAGATAAATATTCAGCTTTTATGTGTGTAGCTTTACACAATTGGTTAAATTCAAAAGGAGGTCAAATTCAAATAACAACAAGTAAAAACGGTGTTTCTGACATAGAAAGATTCCATAAAACAGTGAATGAAAAATTAAGAATCATAGGAAACGAGTCAGACATCGAAAACATATATACAAAATTTGAATTAATTCTTTATATTTACAACCACAAAACAAAACATAATGCTACGAACCAAATTCCAGCCGACATATTTATGTACGCAGGATCCCCCGGCTATAACAGGATAGAAAAATAAATAGAATTGAAAAATTAAATGAAAAACGCCAGGAGATAGATCCAAAATACAAACAGGCTCCGTTACTAAAGTCCAAGACAACAAACCCATTTAAAAGAACAGGAATTTAAAAAAAAATAGATGATAAACATTTCGAAGAGACGAATAGAGGAAGGAAGATAATTCATTACAAATCAAAATTCAAAAAGAAAAAGAAAACTAATAAAAGCAAATACGATAACTCCAGGCATACAAAAGGAAATGAACGGATCCAAGAACAAATTAATTAAAACCATAATATTCAGTATGACAATAGCAATGATAACACTAGTTTACAGCCAAAATACATAAACGCTGGGACCCATTTTTTCCGATTACTCTTGAGTCACTGATCACCATAAAGAAAATAAAAAAATTTTCCAAAGAATCGTTTTGGAGATATTCGAGATAGCCAGATTTTGGACCACTTGCTTTGTTTAACTTAACAGTTCTTAAAAACCCACAGTCCTATATTTTTGAAACTGGTCCAATTTTAAAGGAAATAGATACACCTTTCCGAGAAGGTATGTCGCTTTGCGATCGGACGTGAATTAATGGAGATCTACCATCTGAAAGTAAAAAAAACTCAAAGTCATCATAAGTCAGCAGTGGTAATAAATATTCTTTTCAATGGATATTGCCTGTTTTACCGAAATTTCTATTTTGAGAAACGATTAAAATAGTGTTATTTATTGTATGTACACTTAATTAAAAACCATTTAAAGACATTTTTAAAAAAATCAAAATTTATTTTTGACAAACAAACCAAAAATTAAAAAAAAAATTTTGGATCTATCTCCTGGCGTTTTTCATTTAATTTTTCAATTCTATTTATTTTTCTATCCTGTGTGTTATAGCCGGGGGATCCTGCGTACATAAATATTTCGGCTGGAATTTGGTTCGTAGCATTATGTATTGTTTTGTGGTTGTAAATATAAAGAATTAATTCAAATTTTGTATATATGTTTTCGATGTCTGACTCATTTCCTATGATTCTTTCCCCTTCTCCGCAGCTCGTGGGACCAATTATGGAAACATCACTTAAAAACAATAAAAAACCAGAGACGGGTACTCTCAACAAACCCACCACTGCAACGACGAACGTTGGCTCCGTTGCAAACACCAGTAAGGCTCAGAAAGGGCCTCATCCCAAACAAGGGGTGATGGGGGACAGAAAGACTGTCGCTAACGCCTCCGCTATGCGCGCATCTGCGCCTAAAACAGCGGTAGACGCAGCAAAGTCGATCGGGTCACCCGCTGGTGTTACGAAATTTACATACGCAGAGAGACGGATGGCCGCCCAAACCCTGCGCTCACATGCCAGAAGCAAAGTCGCCACGCCTTCGCCCGAATGGCTGAAGAAGGTAGAGTGGGCCAGGACGGTGTTCCCAAACTATGGGCAAGAAAACACCCAACAGGAAGGTGCCCAGGTGAAGAGGCAACGCTCCATAGAGCTGCCTGGTCCGTCGGCGAAGAGATCGAAGATCCAGCCGTCGGTCTCCTTTGCCGAGATCGCTAAAGATCGGGTCCTTCTGGGACTCGTTGAGAGGGGAAATCCGGAGAGCAGGATCCCCAAAACCAATTGGAAGGCGGTTGAGTCCCAGCTGTCTCTCATATGCCTGCGTATGGTACGCGAGAAGCCCGGTTCATCGCCTTGCTGCATGGACGCGGGCTGGTACCAGGGCAGTGTAAAGGTGGTGGCCTGCGACAATCAGCGATCAGCTGATCTATACAAGCAGGCGACAGCGCAGCTCGGTGCAGTTTACGATGGGGCGAACATAGTCGCACTAGATTGGTGTGACGTCCCTAGTAGACCCCGAGCTAGAATTTGGCTCCCAGCAGCCATTAAATCACCGGAGGATATCCTCTATATGTTGCAAGAGTGCAACCCATATCTCCCCACTAAAGACTGGAAAGTCGTAAAGGTAGAGGAGCACGCAGGTGATGTTAATCAGGCGATCGTGGTGCTAAACAAGGAGTCGGTCGCTCCCATAGAGGCTGCTCGGGGGGTGCTCAACTTTGGCTTCAGCGCCATCCATATTAAAATCTACAAAGGGGACTCCAGTTCCAAGGGAAGCCCTGCCGGCAACCCAGCTGAGCAGGTGCTTGCGGAGGAAGTGGAGGCGGATTCACTCACTGATAAGCAGAATGGTCACGGTCGCACTAGGGGCCTCAACCCAAACTAGACTAGTGAACAGAGGAACCCCACAAGGGGGCGTTCTATCGCAGTAAATAGACTACTGCGAATCCTGGAAGGAGGAGGATGCAAAGTGGTGGCATACGCAGACGATGTCGCCATTATTTTTAATGGCAAGTATCCACAAACACTCTGCGATCTTATGACCGCGAAACTAAAAATACTATCGGAATGGACGATAAAAAACGGACTCGGGGTAAATCCCTCAAAAACGGAGCTTGTCCTATTTACGAATAGGTACAAGATCCCACAACTCAACCCACCCACACTAAATAACTGCAATATCTCTTTTAACGGGCACGCCAGATACCTGGGGTTGGTATTAGATAAGCGCCTTAAATGGGGCTTGAACAACCAAGAGAGAACCAAAAAGGCAACAATTACACTTTACTCCTGTAAAAAGGGCTAAAATGGGGCATGTCACCCAAAATTGTAAACTGGATCTACACAGCGGTAGTCAAGCCAATTCTCCTATACGGAGTGGCATTATGGTGGACCGCTCTACGAAAACGATGTATCCTAACTCCACTAAACAAAGTACAGCGGATGGCGGATCTGTGTATTAGTGGAGCTCTTAAAACTACCCCAAACGAAGCGCTGAATGCGATCTTGAACCTCCCCAGCCTGGACTTAGCAGGCATGGAAAGGGCAAAATCGACAGCCATTCGACTAAGGGATACTGGGCAATGGAAAGCCCAACTTTACGGTCATGCCAATATACTTCAGCATGATAAGTCGATTCCGAAGAAAACGGACCTATGTAAACCCTATGAGTATAGACACACACCCTTCGAGGCCCTGATCCCAGATAGGGAGGAATGGCAGCAGGGCAGACCAGGCTCGCCAGACGCAATCTGTTTTTACACAGATGGCTCAAAACTGGACGGACACGTTGGCGGAGGGGTATACTCCGAACAATTAGGCATCAGGAAGTCATTCAAACTCCCGGACCACTGTAGCGTCTTCCAAGCGGAAGTACACGCTATAAAGGAGGCACTCGACTGCTTAGGGAACACCAACCTAGGTAGACACCTTAATATATATAGTGATGGCCAAGCAGCTATTAAATCAATCTACTCGACAAACACAAACTCACGAACAATAGCAGACTGTCGCAAATCTCTCCACTAGGGCTAGTGGAGAGGCTGGAGGGCTAGGCAGTTTACTATCAGCCTAATATGGGTTCCGGGTCACCGGGACATCGTAGGCAACTGCATAGCGGATGAGTTAGCCAGGCAGGGCACCATCATGCCTCTCCTTCCAGAAAAGGAGAGTGTCGGTATGCCCATGGCAACTTGTAAGCTAAACATTAGAAATGAACTCATCAAACAAGCCAACACTAATTGGCAGAATGCACCAAAGTGCCGTATCACACATCAGACATGGCCGGTGATTAACAATAAAAGAACATTAGCACTACTCAAACTTAGCCGCACAGAGTGTGGCATGTTAGTTCGAGCCCTTACAGGCCACTGGCTAGTCGGCACACATGCCGGTAGACTAAAAGCCCCAAAAAATGACTTTTGTAGAAGCTGCAGGGACGAGGAAGAAGAAGAAACGGTGGAACACCTTCTCTGCTTCTGCCCAGCCCTCTGCAGGCTTAGACTGAAGCACTTAGGATACCCTTTCCTTAACGATCTGAACGAAATATCGGAGATCAATCTCAAGGATTTAAACTTCTTTGTAAAATCTTAAGGGTGGAAGACATGCTAATCATCATGAGATGCTCTCTAGGCCTCTAGGACGAGACATAAGAGACGGGGGATCCCGGAAAAAAGGGACAACGAGATCATACGGTATCACAACGGACCCACAGAGGTCTAAGTGTGCCAGACGATAGTCTGGCAGCCGTTCAAACCTAACCTAACCTAACCTGTACTGAATGTCATTGTATTCAAATAAAACCCTTTTTAAATTTTCTTTTTCCTCCTTATTTAAATGTTCTAATCTGTATTCGTTACACTCTTTTAATTCATTATTAATAGCGAAGATTGATCATCTGTTAGGGGTGGATTAAGGCATTCTGATACGGTCTTATCCTCTTTAATTTTATTTGTCGTACTTCATTATTTATTTTGGCTTTACTTTCTTTCAAGTAATCCCTACCTATTAGAATGTCGTAATTTATGCAAATAAAATTTTTGTTCGGACGGACAAATTTTGCATGGTTTTAATGTTATACTTTTATCTAGTTCCATAGAACCGTTTATTGTATGTACGTTTAAACTTTATTTTTGTTCTTTATCTCCTCCAAAATTCTCTGTCATTAGGTTGATAGATGAACCCGTGTCTATCATTGCCCTGAGGAGTCTACCCTTTATTATTACTTTGACATATGGGCTACATTTTCCAGATCCGAGGCTACTTGCTGAAATTTACATCCATCCTATTCTGGGTGCTATCACTCTCCCTTTGCCTATTTGTCGCTAAATTAGGAAGATTATTTAAAGTTGAAGGTTGGAAGTTTATTGGGTTTTGGTTTCTTCCTTGATCTAAATTTATTTTGCATTCATAATAATTTCCTCGATACTGAGGGGGAATTGGGTTTCTATGAGTTGGGCCCTGATAGTTTGTTGAATTATTCACTTCTCTTGGGTTAAAATTTTGATTTTTGGAGGTTGCGAATAATAGTTGAATCTTGGGAAAAAGTGATTTTGTTGCGTATTTCCCGCATTCCTTTGATTTTCTTGACGTTTTGGTTTATAATTGTCAAATGGATCTGCATCCCAATGTCCCAAAACCATTGCAGCTTCTTTTAAGTTAGCAATTGTTGTAATATCTCTTTTGGATAGGGAATTGTATAACCTGTCGGGAAGTTTTCTTTCAATGCAATCCTTAATTGTTTTATTTAAGGAACTCGTATAAATTAATCGCTCTGTAGGGTCTGATTCTAATTCTAGCTTATTATGATCTGATTTTTAGTTCATTTATGAACTTACTAATGCTTCCGTGGTATTTTGTGTCTCGGACGTGTTGGATAATATCTTCATACGGCCTGTGATTCTTGAAAGCCTTAATTAAAGCTGCTCGGGTTGTCGCCATGCATTAGATTTTTCCTCCTCGATGACTGCTTGTACTGAATCAACTATGGTCCTCTCGATTGGCCAATAGATAATGTGCACCTGTCGTGCATCCTGAGTAGGGTAGAGCTGTAGCAAGTATTCCACCCTGGCGATGTACATGCTCAGTTCCGACGGATTACCATCGAAGTTGGGCAGTTCTTTGATTTGCCCAATCAATTGATTTAGATGGATTTCCGATAATTGAGGTAACACTGCAGCATTTGCCATTTTTGTGTTTTTGTTAAATATTGGCACTTGTTGAATTAAATTAACAGCGCGGATTGACCGAATTGGATTTTCAAAAATTCTGCGAAAATTAATCACTCGTAGATTATTTTGCGGATCTCTTTTTAATCTTCTTTCTGTTTTTATTCGCGGATATTACGCTGATCAGGATAAACTAGTTGTATGGTATTATCCTTTAGTTGATCAGTACCGGGACTTTTATTCAAAAAGGACTTTGAGATCCTACCGACTGCGCCAATCAAATGCTTGTATCGTAAGTTTAATATAAAAAAAAAAATTATTTAATTTTATTCTTAAACCGATTACAATATTTATGTTGTTGGAAGAACACCGACTTGTTTAATTCAAACCTCAAACTGAACTCAGCCTACTGGCTCCTACTTCATTTACGATTATACCTCGATTTTGAGCTTTAGAGCTTTTGATGAAAAGATTTTATTTTTGTAAACTGACTTTTAGCTTTGGACTATACCCTCCAGACGGGTCCCGAAATCTGAGTATCCTGGATCGTGAGAACGTGCCAAAAATCGAAAACAGCGGCTCGTTCCAATTGTTTAGTCTATAAAGTTTCATGGCCGGCCTGCTTGGGGCTTGGTAATTTTCCATTGGCTTGTTGACAATTAAATCTGGGATTCTTATTTCATAAAGGCGTTGGCTTGTTGACAATTAAATTTGGGAGTTCTTATTTCTTAGAGGGTGTCTCGAGGGCGATCGTAAAATGTGTGCATGTGTGTGTGAGTGCGTGGAAATGTACATAGGAGTATATGGTACTATAGATATGTCACTATATATATTATTTATATGTTTATATTATTTGACTGAAAAATAATAATTTTACTTTTGTAGTTGTTGACATTTCCTCTTCAAAAAAAATTGTAAACTGTGTGTGTGTGTTTTTTGAATATAATAAATGATTGAGTACAAATGTTAACAATTTATAAATATTACAAAGTGATAAGTGGATTAAACAAGTCTATTTAATTCCAGTTGTAGAGTTTGCATCATTACTTCTTTTTATAACTCGATGTTCCTTGTCCTTGGGCAACTTCAGATGGGCATCTTTCATAGCGTTATATCTCTCAGGTAGATATAGAATATATTTATCAAGTTCCAAGGAAATAGACTCCTCATAAACAGTTTCTTCCTCTGCGCATTGATAATTGGGTAGCTGACGTTTATACCCATCCTATTTTGTGATAGCAACGGCTTCAATGCTCGCGTGTTGAAGTCCCTTAAAGCCTCCCCACGAAGAATTTCCTCCTCCATAATAGCGTCCAGTTCATTTTCTGTTGGAATTGGTTGATTCATGATGTTTCTGTTGTTGTTGGTTTAAAGTAGCGTTTTTTAGTTTGCTTTTAAGGTTTATTATTTTTCTCAAAGTTGAAGTTTGTCCTCGAAGAAGGTGATTTAAATGAGAAGCAAGCTTATCGACTTGACAAGTTAATGTTAAAGTTCTTACTGTAATGACTCAACGATTTCCGAGCTCATTTTATATCAGATCTCAGACCGAAAATTCCATAGCAACAGGTTGTTTTTCACCCTTGTTGTTTTTAACCCTTGTTGTTTTACCACCCTTGTTGTTTAAAAGCCATTAAATCAGCTACTTCATTTGAATGAAAGCAAGAACTTAATGCACAGGTGTCCACAATTGTATGATCCAAAACGCTGTACCTGTTCATAGTTATATTTGATATCATCCCCTAAGTATTTCTCAACTTCTTTTGGTGGCTTTAAATTTCCAAAACTATCAAAATAGTATATATGTTATATCCGTTAAAGGGTAAAAGGGTATATTAGATTCGTTTTAGTAGTATAGAAGTTACGGCTTTCCGAATTTTAGCTATTTATAGCTGTTTTCCCGCCAAACTAGCGGGAAAACCTCCAAAAGTGGTAAAACTAAAGTTTTTTATATCGATCTGATGAACATCATATCATTTCATTTTCAGAACTTAAAAAACATGTTTATTTCTTTCTATCTGTTGCTTAACAATTTTTGCGTTTGTTATTAATTTTGCGACACTAGAAGTTCCTGAAGCTAAACTAACTATAGCACTTAATGCAGTTAAGATGGGTACCAGTGGTAAAAAACCACCCAGTTTGTGTACATTATTTATTCGAGGAACTTTAACGTTTTCCTTAGATCCGATTGATCTATGTATTAGGTTAGGTTACACGGACGGCCGTCATGGACGGGGCCACACATAGGCTAATATGGCCCTAAGTTGTCCGGCTAATCTGTATGAACCTCGAGATATTTTATTAATGTCCACAAGGATCGAGGTGTATTTCACGAAGGCAAGAACGAAGGCGACACTAGAAGTTCCTGAAGCTAAACTAACTATAGCACTTAATGCAGTTAAGATGGGTACCAGTGGTAAAAAACCACCCAGTTTGTGTACATTATTTATTCGAGGAACTTTAACGTTTTCCTTAGAGCCGATTGATCTATGTATTAGGTTAGGTTACACGGACGGCCGTCATGGACGGGGCCACACATAGGCTAATATGGCCCTAAGTTGTCCGGCTAATCTGTATGAACCTCGAGATATTTTATTAATGTCCACAAGGATCGAGGTGTATTTCACGAAGGCAAGAAGTTCGCCTGGTTCCCTGCTGGAGGCGTCTTATAGTGATGCCAGAACTGGGGCACCGAGGTATCTTGTTCTTGCTCGTGAGAGAGCCGGGCAGTTCCAGATAAGATGTTCCAGGGTTTCGATAGCCGCATTTCCTGCAGGTGTTCAGTATTCCGATTGTAAATGCGTGTGATGCGGCCAGACAGTGGCCTGTGAAGATTCCAACTAACAGTCTGCAGTCTTTCCGAGGAAGATGCAGTACATACTGTCTGAGTTTTTTATTGCGCTCTTTGCACATTGTTCTTGCAATTCGGCAAGTCTCGGTATTCCTCCACCTGCTTTTTGCTCGCGTGTCTGCCTGGTTCTCCAGGGCGCTTTGTAGCGTTCTGAGGGAAACTAGCACGTTCTCCGTTCTGTCGTTCGTCAACTCTACGCCCTCCTTTGCAAGAACGTCAGCTGTCTCGTTGCCATTGATGCCCTGGTGGCTGGGAACCTAATAGATCCGCACTGACTTCGTCGTGCTAAGGTAATCTAGTGCCTCCCTGCTCGCCATTACATTTTTGGAACTGACCATTGACGACTGCATGGATCTTATCGCCGCTTGGCCCTCCACGAACAAGTTGACCACATCGTATGATCGGTTTATACTTTGAGCCACTTCTGCCGCTTTCCTTATGGCGAAGACTTCTGCCTGGAATATGCTACAGTCCTTGGTAGCTTATATGACAGGCTTATTTCAGGGTCCGTACAGTATAAGCCCGCTCCTACTCCTCCTTTCATCTTGTGTATATGTTGAGGTGTTGAGTCTGGTCCCGACCCGTTTTCCAGACGTCTGGGCCCATGAACGAGGTTGTTTTAACCTCCGGGAATGTAGTCCGTTTTGTTTTTGTATTGCTTTACGTGCAATTTTAATTGCAATAACCACATCCAGAGGTTTTCGTTTTTTCAATTCCCGACTAGCTTCTCTTACAACAGATGATAGTCCATTTATTTTTATCCTCCTAGGCCTCCTATTTTTCGGTTTTTTCTTATTTCGCTTCCGAACACCCATTCCAAAATATTACAGAAATACAGAATCTGCCTTATGGCGATTGCTTAGATCCTTGTTTTGTGAATAGGCAATATAGTGAACCTTGCAAGCTTCATCCAACTGATTAATTCCGTGATCTCTAAGCTGTAATCGCTTTGCAAGCTTTGTGATGTGATTATAAAAACGTTTCCCCATTACATATTGTCTTTATTCATTAAAGATTTACCACGGAATAAACATATTTATATTAGGATGCGATTAATAAAGCAAAAAAATAACATTCCTGTTCGCAACATTGAGATCGTTAACAATGTTTAACAACCACCACGACACAGTGATTTTTTACCAAAATCAGTCTAATTGAGAGTCCAAATGGTTTCAGATTTGAAAATATATATGTGTTCAAAGAGTCTATATGAACCAAAATATGATAGTAGTATAAAAATTCGGGTTCTGAATCGTATAAAATGCGGGTTCTGGATCTAAAGTGGAGGGGGAGGTAATTAATTATGCTAATTGGAGTAATAAATCAGGTCAAGGTGACAGGTGTGGGTTAATTAAAGTTAATGGGTGCGTGACGAGTGATCGTTAATTAGGTGACCGTTACTAAAATCTAGAAATCCTGTCTAGAAATCCAATCCAGAAATCCGTGGGAGAAGTTCCTGGGGTGTGACGGGTGTTCGTTACTAATATCTAGAAAATGGGATGAAACGAGGGGAGGGAACCTAATAAGGCGGGGGAGATGTTAATGGGTGCGTGACGTGTGTTCGTTATTTGTGGTAATAAGTTGACAGGTGTCCGCTACTAAGATCTAGAAAATCGGGTGAAACGAGGGGAGGGATCCTAGTTAAGCGGGGTGTGACGGGAGTCCGTTACTAAGATCTAGAAAGTGGGTTAAAACGATGAGAGGGAACCTAATAAGGCGGGGGAGAAGTTCCTGGGGTGTGACGGGTAACCGTTGCTTACATCCAGAAATCCGGGATCCTAGTTAAGCGGGGTGTGACGGGAGTCCGTTACTAAGATCTAGAAAATGTCACGGGCTTTTGACACGTTCACACGTGGACTTGGTTACTTAATTAGCACCCTTGAATAGGGGATTCATAGCTTGCCACTGAGAAGCAAACATCCACCCCCAATAAAAGAAGACATATATTTGAATTTAGGTCATGAATTTAGGTCATGTTTATTGGAAAATTTTTAACAGGCTTTTCTTATACACTAAATATGATGAGATTATTTTTAAGGCGCCGTCTTGATGATTTTTATAGAAAAAGCAGGCACATTCATATTCCCCGAATCCATTATTACAAAACGTAAAATGATCGCCATATAACGTTTTGTTAGGATCGTCTTCTCCTTTATCCATGAACATATTCCTTGTATCAATGAGATATTTTAAATCTTCTTTAAAAATGTCATCACCAAATTAGGATGCGAAATTATTGATCTGGCTTATTAAACCACTTTGTCTGTTATCCATTGTAATGTATAAGTGTTAGACCATAGTTCCATTGCAAAAATTAAAAATATATTGTGTGCATTATTTAGAGCACAAATGCCGCTTTTAATATGTATTGAGCAAAATGGGAATTGGTTTATGTTTACGGTGTTTAATTGTGGCCAACCCAATTCCTCAACATCTCCTATGTGCGGTGATCTGAGAAAGATTTCTAGAAAACGTTTCTTTTCAATTCCCTTGCATAAAACCTCGAAGTGATTTGTTTAATATATTTTCTTGTTTGCTTAAAGTAGTTTATTCCGTCGTTCCAAAAAATTTTATGATGGCCTTTAGTGAGCCAGAGAGCAGTTTTTCGTGACTTGTTATTAAGACTAGTGAAATCAAATGGAGGTTGTTTAACGAAATTATTGCTAAATTTATTTTCTTTGCTAAGTACAACTCCAATTTCCTTTAGAATGAACTTGTCGTTGTTATCAAAAAATCCTTGTACATCAATTGCCACTAGATCTTTCTCCATTTTATGTGGTTGTTATGTTGTTAGACAATTCTTTGAACTAACCCACTCAAAGGACTATACTCAACTAAACGATCGTGAATAAGGAGACAATATGCTTGGGTATTTTCATGGTTTGCTTTTTTTAAATCGATTGAAATTCTCACGTCGATGGGTTCATTTTGATATGAAAGGTCAACTACAATAATAGGTTTACTTTTAAATTCAAATCATATGGATACGTTTCTGAATTCAAGTGGACTTTCCGGTTAGATAAATTATTTGTAGTTAGTTCTCCATTTAACATGAAGGCTATAATGGCAAATCTCGGTCGTTCTCTATTAGATCCTATTTTCACAGTCCAGACGTGTTGAGTACCCTGTACCAGTTTTGGGTACATTTTTTTCGGTAAGTTTACGCCACTCTTTATTATATCATACATTTTAATTTTTGCAGCATACTGGGTGTTACATGAGGATTTTTATAGCCGTTAATCGTAGAGTAAAAGGGTATATTAGATTCGTGCAAAAGTATGTAACAGGTAGAAGGAAGCGTTTCCGACCATATAAAGTATATATATTCTTGTTCAGGATCACTAGCCGAGTCGATCTAGCCATGTCCGTCTGTCCGTCTGTCGATCCGTCCGTCTGTATGAACGCTGAGATCTCGGAAACTATAAAAGCTAGAAGATTGGGATTTGGCATGAAGCTAGAATAACGGGAAAAGGAATGTGTATTCGTTTTTTCAATACCTATTGATTGACCAATATATGAATAATATCATTTTCACCACTCCATGCAGCACTTAAAAGTTTGCGACTATCCTGACGACTTTCCGATAGATAATTTTTAATTTATTTCATATCTAATTTAATCAATAAAATTTGCCATACAATTATTGCGAAAAGTAACATCGATATTATCAGTGGTGGTTGTACCATCGGCTGCTACTCTCTTAACAATTCCTTGAAAATTAAGATAGCTTTCGTAAGGGAGTACATAGAAGTACTGATTTTGAATGCATATACGAATTTCATCGTTTGCTTTAAATGTTTAATGATATGAGGAATATGTATGATATTCCTTTTTCGAAATACTTTCATCTGAAAACGGTCTCTCACGAACATTTAAAATTTCATTCATTTTGAATTGCTTCTTATTATTATTATCAGATTTGCATTTTGAAGCCCAGTGATTTTAAAAACAATTTGCTTTTTAATGTAAGACCCTTTTGATTTAATCCTTTTCCTTTAGCTTTACAACTGCTAGTGCGCGGTTGATGAAGTATACCGATGCTTTTATTGTAAATTATCATTCTATTGCTCGAATATGTATGCGAATTGATACGTTTTCACCACGCAAATTCAATAAATCTCCGTTCTGATCAACGATATGTATTGAGAGGGTACTTATTTCTCTGCAGTTAATAGGTAAATAGATGAGATTGTGTGGTGTCACAGTCATTTTATAGCCCGGTGGAACCGAAATTGCAAACTAGTAATTCCACTTGAAATGTATTGTTATTGCTTACAATTTTCACTGTATTTTCTAGATTATAATCCTTTAACTTGTTGTAAATAAATTGAAAAATATCGTTGAGTTCATAGGAGCCGGTGGCAATAATAATAACTTTATCACTAATATGAAAGAGATTGTTATTTACATCCACGTTGGGAATTGAGTTGTACATGTTAAACTCAATTAGCGCACACTCGTATTCCCCGATTAATTCAATTGGTGGGAAATAAACTGTGTTTATAACGAAACTAAATGTCTCATATTTCATGTCAGGCATGATATGATCCCGAAATATGTGTTGCATATTTAAATCATCCTGTTTAAACGTAATAATTACATTTGCATTGTCCCGTATAAGATGTTTTGGTATCCGTGTATATGTTTGACACAAATAAAAAAAATCAAAATTTTTGTGACGGCCCATACAGAAATAGGAGCGAATATTAACCTGTTTCTCACAAGCCACATCATCGAAAATCTTGATTGAATTATTTTTTGCTTCGGTGGGTGCTAAAACATTTTCGTTCTGAGAGAATGTATGATATCCCATACCCTTAATCGGATTTATTAGCTTTTCCAAGTAATCATATTTCGGTTGGTATAGACTCTTTGAAAACACGTATATATTTTCAAATCTCAAACCATTTGGACTATCAATTAGACTGATCATTACATTAGCTTTCCCGCAGTTGGATTGACCAACCACAATGGCTCTAATTGTGTTTAGTAATAATTCACTGTGACGTGGTGGTTGTTTCACATTATTCACGTTCTCAATGTTACGAACAAGAATGTTATTTTTTTGCTTTATTAATCGCATCCTAATATAAATATGTTTATTCCGTGATAAATCTTTAATGAATAAAGACAATATATAATGGGGAAACGTTTTAATAATCACATCAGTCATTATTTACATCGTAAAAGTGGAAGTGGTCTTATTAATAAGTTAATAGATTCTATTTCGATTGAGTTTCATATTCCTGGATATAACTATTGTGGAACCCGGTACAAAGCTTGCAGAGCAATTACAGCTCACATTTGGATAGGATATTTGGCAAATCATTAACATATAGACTGAACAAAAGGGGACCAAGAATGACCCCTGCGGTACACCACGTTTTACGGACAGAATAGATGATTTAGAGGCTTGTGTAGCTACTAGCTGTGATCTTTGAGATAAGTACGATTTCATAAAACTTGCTGCAGAGGTTGAAAACATATAAAGACGACTTAGTTTAGTTAATAGTATTTACCGTGTCAAAAGCCTTACTGAAATCTAAAAGCGTCAATAAAGTAATATTGATACTATCCATTTGTAATCTAATATCTTCAGTGATTTTTATAACAGCTGTTGTGCAACTTCTGTTCTTGCGGAAACCGGACTGTTTTTCTAAAAACACATTGTGTGCATCCATAAAACTCACGATTTGGTTAGCAATTAACCTTTCAAGAACTTTTGACAAAAAAGGCAGGATAGCAATAGGTCGATATTCTGTAGCTGATTTGTGAATTGTGATTATTTTTGCTATTTTCCAAGATGTGGGAAACGTAGAAGTGGTGATGGAGCAGTTAAAAATGTGCGTTATTACTGGTAGAATTTGGGGAAGGATTAATTTTAAAAATTTCGGATTTATATCATCTAAGCCGGTTGCATTAGATTTAATGCTTAGGATTGAGTTAAGGACATCGCACTGGCTGACACAATTAAAACTAAAAATAATATCACAGTTATTTCTATCACAAGCCTCAGAGGGTGTCAGGTAGGTGTTATAAGTGGTTTTAGATACGGACAATTGCAAAAACTTATGATTTAGATCGTCAAGATCAGTATCACAGCTTAATGTTGGTTTAATATTGCCGATCCCCAATTCCCTTAAAAATGACCATGTATATTTATTGTTTTTTGAATGTCGGAATTGATGTATAAAGTGATTTCGTTTCGCCTCAGCAATGGTTTCATTTACCAATTTCCTATTTGTTTTGAAATCGTTATAAAAGGTATCTGTTTTGTAGCGTTTCCATTTCGCATACGATTTGTCGCGCTTTTGTTTGTTTTATATTAGAATTAAACCACGATTTGGCGCTGTGTTTACACATTTTGCGCTTCAAAGGAACCGTTCTGTCGTACAGGATTTTAACATTCCGTTGTAAAATTTCTAGCTGAGTGTTAACCTCAGCAGTGCAATATATGGAGGTCCAGTCGCAAGAGTCTAAATCAGCGCTAAGTGAAGTGTAGTCTATGTTGATGAAGTCCCTATACTCTATGTAATAGTCATTATGGTCAAGCTTAATGTTGTACGTGAAAAAGATCAGATCATGTTTGGAAAAGGCTGGCAACGATATTTGGTCATAATTCTGAATTTTTTTACGGTCACTAACATAGAATCAAGAAGGGTGTTGCAGGTACTGAAAAAATGTGTAGGATATCTAAAGTTAACAGGAAATAAGCCATGTGATTCCATATCGTTTGAAAAATGCTTTTCAATTAAAATATTACTGTTGAAATCGCCAGCAAGAATTACGTCTGTGTATTTTAATGAGAGGGTAGATAAAAAGTCAATCAGCTCAGAAGATTCAGTTGTTTTGTGTGGTCTGTAGATACAGCCAATTATATATATATATACAACAAAAGACCACATAGAACAATTAAGGTTGCCCCAATTGACGTCACTTCTTCCAACACATTTTGAAAACAGCCTAAAATCATCTTTAAATGTTTAGTGTGGGAAAATTGAGTAATGGAGATTATTTGCTCATCGGTAAATATAAACATGTGTTTGAAAAGGGGTATACCCCGAATTGGACTACAGAAACTTTTAAAATTATAAGTGTGAGATACATATACCCTATCACCTACTTGTTGGAAGACTTCGAAGGTAATCCAATACAAGGTGGTTTCTAAAAGAAGAACTAAAAAACTCGTTTCCCAGACACATATTTAGAGGAAAAAATACTAAAGAGAGACGGAAATAGAGTCCGTGTACGTTGGTTGGGGTTTAAAAAAAAAAATACGACAGCTGGGAATCTAAAGATTATATTTTATAGAGCAGCTCTTATTCGGATACAAAAACAATTAAATAAAATATACTCACCCAATTTATAAATAAATATCGAAAAAAAAATTCCCAACACCCCAAATATTATGTTTAATCCACATTTTATTGTTATTTCTTTAAAACTTAAATTTTATAGCAACAAAATATAAATAATTTTCATTTATATTGTTCAAGTTTGTAACGAACTGTTTTTAACTGTTGGATCGCTACGTAAACGCCGCGACTAGCTCAGAGATATTGTGTGTTCGTCCCACCAAATTTGTATTGCGTGACTGCCCGTGACCCAAGAAAATGCAGAGATATCCGATTGGGACAAATCGGAAAACTTTATTAAGTTTTTCTTTTCGCTGGAATTGGTTTCTTCGTCAGCTGGCTGTTGCGGCTTGCCGGGTCGGCGACGTGCCTTCCTCGGCTCAAGATTCACTCGGTGCGTTCCTCGGCGCGCTCCTCCTCCTTCGTGGTGCTTGTGGACTCCTACGGCGTCGTTCTCCAACGGCGTCCCTCCGGTTCCACCCGGCTTGTAGGACTCAAGAAGTCTGCACAACCTTCCTTTCGGGTCCGACCAGAGTGTTCCTGGGATCACCTGTTTCGTCGTGTTCCCTGGGGTCGGTCTGGCTCTAGCCTGAGAAACAAATGTCCCGACAGGTCAAATCCGAGGATTCAGCCTTATCGTCACTCCACCGTAACCCCGACGCCTGGCACAAACTCTTGATCCGCGCTTACCCTGCCGGTAGCTCGTCCCTCTCTCGACTCTGTCCCGTTAATTCACGGTGCATCCGCTTTGCGCCGGTTCAAAGTCCACGGCTTTACCGTTCGACCTTATTGCCCTTTGGCGGCGTGGGTCCAAGGTCCAGCGCGGCACCGTTATTTCACGGTCTCTCCGCATTAGCCGGGTCCAAGGTCCAGTATTCACCGGTGGACCTGGATGCCCTTGGATTCTGCCGCATTCTCGCTGTTGCTAGGGGCTCTCCTGCCTCGAGATTTGTGGGGAGTTTTACGACTCCTCACATCTCCCCCTTTCTTCGGAAATGTGTTAAAGACGCACTCCGTCGACGTATCTCAGCTTCCTCGTTGTTGTCCTCGTCCTCCGTTGCTCCTGGTTCCCTACTCCTTATGTTGGCCACCAGTCCGGACGCAGCGGTGCAATCTCAGCCTTTTCCTGTAGGCATCTCGACGACCGCGTCTAACCCTCGCTGATGCCTTCTCCTGCTGTTGGCCACCGGTCGGATCGCAGCGATGCCAGTCTCAGCCGTGTCCTATAGGCATCTTGACCCCCGCGTATAGATCCTTCCGTGCCGTCCTTACTCCTGCTCCTTGTTCCTTGACGATTCTCTCTCCTCAGTTGCTGATCCTCGCCTCCGCTCGGAATTTTGAATTTCCGCGCCGCTCCTCGTAGAAATACGCCGCTTCTATTTCCGCAATCTGGCAACTCCGCTCCTACTCACAATTGCGTTCATCGATCGTGGTGAACGGCGTCGCCACTTTCATGTCTCCAATTCCAGTTATCGATATTTTTAGCGTTGCCATTTTCCGTTCCAGTCGCAGTGTGACCAATAGCGTGGCCACTGTGAAAAATCTAGTATTTTTTCCATGTCGTGTTCCCTATCGATCGCACTATCGATCGACCGCCGCTATCGCAGCGCCCCCATCCCGATTTTTCATTACCGCGTGGTTGCAGCTGAAAATGGTGAGTTTTTATCTCTTTTTCTAAATTTTTCCAGCTTTCTGACCATTTGTTTCCATTTTGCAGCTCCATGCCGGTGTATGAATGCCCCTTGATGATGCTCCGGGGTGCGGACCATGGCCCCGCGCGCCCCGGAAGACAACTTGCGGCTGCAAGTGCCCCCCGTGTCCCGCGCCTGCGGCAGCCTCGCGACCTATTTGCCGGCCCGCGCGCCTGGCCTCGCGCTTCTCTGATCCGCTCCTGGCATGGCTGCCGTAGAGGTCGTTGACCCCTTTTTGTTGTTGTGCTGCAGTCGGTGTTACTGCTTGTGTTGTTGCTGGCGTATTTCGCCAGGTTGTTGTCGTTGTTGCCCATGCTTGCTTGTTGTTGCTGGCCGCGGTTGTTGTAGCCCGCCGCGCCTGCGCGTATGTCGTCGCGCGGTGCGGTGCATGAGGGCGGTGTCGCCGGTGATGGCGGCGGTGGTGGCGATGTTGCTGCCGGTGGTGGCGGCGGTGGTTGGGGCTCCCACAGGCGAGCCTCTTCCTCCTCGGCCCTCTCGAGCAGCCCATGGGCGATTCGTCGGTGGCGCCATCCCGAGCGGGATGTAGCCCTTCCCTTGCATCGCCCTCTGGAGGCGGTGGGACTTGAGCTTCACCCGCTCCACTCGTCGCAGGTGATCCTCCTCGTCCGAGGACACCTCCGGGGTGACCGAGTCCAGGCCTTCCCAGGTCTCGTCGTCGTCATCCGACGAGAGCGACACCACGTCTCCGGCGTCGTCCGGCATCTGGGCCTCCTCTTCCGCGTCGTCCTCCAGCTCGATGTCCGGGATCTCGCCGCGGTCCTCCTCCTCCGACGGCGACGGAGAGCGCGACGCCAGGGGTGACGCGCACAGCTGGAGGTAGGATTCGGGATTCTGCCTCCATATCGCTGCGGGCTGTTCCCCGACGCCGGCCTCACGTGCCTCGGATTTGATTGTCTTGGTGGCCATGTTGCTGCTGCTGCTTGGAATTTTTGAATAGGCAGATCCACTCTGCTCTACCCTCCGCGTAACCTCTGTTCTTTCGCCGCGCTCCTGTTCCGTTATTCCGCAGGGCTTGTACCGGTAACGGGACTTGCCCTCCGTGTACGCCTCCTACGGAATTTTGCATCGGTGTGCGTCAGCCGGTAACGGTAGTCGCGGTTTTGACCCTCCTCTGCCCCGCTCTCGCGCTCCTGTGTGTGTGTGTTCGTGTATCCGTGTGTGTTCCATATGTTGTGCCCGTTTCGATACACCGTATCGTCCTCTCTCTTTTCCCGTTAACGCAAAGCACAGTGCATCCTCGATTCGTGTTCGTTCCCTTTGCTCACTCCCGGGCTTTAGGTCGCTTATGTGAGCTCTCTTTTCCTTGCCGCTTTCCTCGTGCCGTAACTTGCAGATCACCGGCGAGGTGAACTTTGTGATTTTAAACGGCCCATCGAATTTTGGGGCCAGTTTCGCCGCGAAGCCATCTACTGCCTTGGACAGGTGGTGCTCCTTGACCCAGACCTTGTCCCCAACCTTCGGCTTCCATGGTCGCCTTCGGAGATTGTAGTGCCGCGCCTGATCCTGCGCTGCCTTCTCCATGTTTCTCCTGACCAACTCGAAGATTTCCTTTAATTTTTGTGCGTTCTCCGTGGGTGTTTGTGTTTCCTTTCCTGTTCCGGTTGTCCGATCGTCATACAGCGCGTTTGGGAGTCTCGGCTCTCTACCCTGCGTGATAAACGCTGGCGAATAGCCCGTTGTCTCCGCCACACTTGTATTCACGGCCAACTGCTATTCTGGCCATTTTTCATCCCACGTCCTCTGATCGGCTCCGGTGAACTGCGCGATCATTGTTTTTACGGTCCTGTTGGTTCTCTCCGTCGGGTTTTCTTGTGGCGTGTACGGTGCTGTAAACTGGTGTCGTACACCCAGTTCCTCCATGAACTTCTTCAACGCTCTGCTTGTGAACTGCACGCCGTTGTCGGTTATCATTACTTTAGGTACTCCGTATCGCGAAATTATACGTTCTCTCATGGCCTTTTGAAGGGTTTCCGTAGTTGCCCTTCGCATGGGCACGATTTCGGTCCACTTTGAGAATCGATCCACAAAGACTAGTAGCATCGAATTCCCGTGTTTTGATCGTGGCAGGGGACCGACGAAATCGGCGCATACCGTAGCCCATGGCTCCTCCGGAATTTGTGTTAGCATTTTTCCGGCTGCCTGGAGTTGGTTAGGCTTGTATTTCATGCAGCTTTCACAGTTCCGCACATATTTTCGTACGTCTCGATGCATACCCGGCCAGTAATATCTTGCAGCCATTCTTGCAATCGTTTTCCGACTGCCCAAGTGTCCGGCCGTTGGCATGTCGTGATTCTCAGATATGACCCTTTTTCTCGACTCGGTGGGTACGCACAGCTTCCAGGCGACTACGTCCTCGTTGCCAGCCCTGTGCGGAATATGTCGGTACAGCCGGTTGGCTTCCACCAGATAATCGGGGTATTTTTGTTGATTCTGCGTAACTTTTCCTTGCATTTCCTTTATCCAGGGGCATTGTGCTCGTTCTTGCAGATCGGTTTCTTTATTTTCCAGTCTTCGGCACGTTTCTGGTAGCGGCTGACCGTGACAGGGCGTCCGCTACTATGTTAAGCTGGCCCTTCCTGTATGCGATTTCAAAATCGTACTGTTGTAGCTCCAGCGCCCATCTCGCGATTCTGCCGGACGGACTCTCGATACTATTCAACCACTTCAGGGCCATGTGATCGGTTATCACTTTGAAGCGGTAGCCCTACAGGTAAGGTTTTAATTTCCTGATGGCCCACACGATTGCTAAACACTCTTTTTCTGTTGCAGAGTAATTCCTTTCCGCCCCGTTCAAGGATCGGCTGGAGTAGGAAATCACCCGCTCACCCTGGTCCGAATGTTGTGTGAGAATAGCACCGAGGCCGTAATCGCTGGCGTCTGTTTGGAGTACGAACGTTTTGCTGAAATCGGGGCATGCCAGGATTGGGTCAGCAACTAGCCTGGCCTTGACGGCTTCGAACGCTTGCTGGTGATCGTTCGTCCATTTCCATTTTGCTTTCTTCCGGAGGAGTGCGTTCAGGGGCTGCACTATGGTGGCAAAATCTGGTACGAATCGCCTATACCATGATGCCACCCCCAGATACTGGCGCAGCTCCTTGACGTTTGCCGGTGGCTTCAGCTGGGCTATGGCCGACACCTTCTCCGGGTCCGTCCCAATGCCTTGGTCTGAGATTCGATGCCCTAAGTATTGCAACTCCTTCCTGAAGAATTTACATTTATCAGCATTTACTTTCAGGTTTGCTGCCGGTAGTCTTCTGAACACCTCTTTTAGGTTCTGCATGTGTTCCTTTATGGTCCGTCCGATGACGATAATGTCGTCTTGATACGCAAAAGCGTGCGGCATCATCTCGGGCCCTATGACCTGGTCCAACGCCCTTTGGAATGTCGCCGATGCCGAGTGTAGTCCGAATGGCATGACTCTCCATTGGAATAAACCTTTTCCGCCTCCAAGGGTATCTGCCAGTACCCGTCTTTTAGATCCAAGCTGCTGATGTACTTGGCTTCTCTCAGTTGGTCCAGGATGTAATTTATCATTGGCATCGGATACGCGTCCTTTACGGACTTTGCGTTTATTTGCCGGAAATCTACGCACAACCTCCATTTCCCTGTCTTCTTCCTGACCATGACGATTGGTGAGCTGTAGGGGCTTTTTGATGGTTCTATGCAACCTTTTTCGAGTAGCTCGTCGACCTTGGCGTTAATTTCCCCTTGCATCTTGGGATTCTTGGGATAATACCTTTGTTTGACCGGCTGGTCATCTTTCATGGTGATTTTGTGCACAGCTACGGTCGACGTTCCTTGTATATTCTCCAAATCTGCCAATTCTGTTTTTGGGAATTCAGCTACGACCTCTTCCGTAAATTCTTTTGGCGTTTCCGCGACAGCGACGGACAGTCTTTCCTCTGTGCAGTTTTGTTCCCTGTTTCTTGGTGGTATCGCCACCCGAAGACCGGCGCACTCCATTTTTGCTCCTATTGTGGTGAGGAAATTCCATCCTAGCACCAGAGCGTCTATGATTCCAGGAAGGATCAGCAACTGTATTAACACGGTTCTCGTTCCGAGTCCTATTCCTATTTCCAGCTGCGAGGTGATGCTCCCGCATCGTCCGTCTCCCATCCGTACTTGCCTCCTCGTGGGCCTGACCTGTCCTGCCGCCTGCAGCCTGTCCGCCAGCTCCTCGCTTATAAAGCTAGCCGTGGCGCCGGTGTCCACTGTGGCCTTCAGCCTCTTCCCGGCTATGAGCACTGTGGCGGACAGTTGCATTTCTTCCGCCTTCAGGTCGCCCATTAAATCTGAGGGGCAGTGCCTCGCGAACCCTAGTTGCCCCTCGGTGTCTGGGATCGCTGGGCATTTCCCGATCTCGGGCAGCAATTAGTTGTCGCTATGCCTATTTTCCCGCAGTTCCAGCAGAACAGCACCGGGCGGTTTCGGCACTCTGTTGCCCAGTGCTCTTGGCTTCCGCATCTTCGGCATGCTGTTGCCGGGTTCGTAATGTGTCCTCTCCTTCCCTCTGTCCTTTGGCCTTGTGGACCTCGCCTCCAGGGGGCATCAGTGTTGTCTTGGCACCTTCTGCAGACTGCTCCTTGCCCGTTTCGAGTGGCTGCTGGGTGCGCGAACTCTCTTCGTACTGTTCCCGGGTGTTCGTATTCCCGTCGTGCAGCTACCGGGTGCTGAAACTCTCTTCTTGCGGGTACGGGGTGCATCCTGGTCTGTGGAGTGTTGGCCTCCTCGAACTCCCTCCTTTGCTGGTCCAACTCCTCAAAGTCGTCTGCCAGTTCCATCAGAGCGTCCAGGTCCTTGCACTGGTACGGGCGAATGAACATCCGCAGCGCCGGTGTGCTGTTCTCTATAATCCTCTCCAGGACCTCTTCTCGGGTCATATCCAGGGGCCGCATCAAGGTCTGCATGTCTACCATGTAGTCTTTAAACGACTCATTGAAGACTTGTTTCCTCTGCCTGACCTGATCGGCTAGCTTCACCATGAAGCCCCTGGGCAGGAAGAATTCCTTGAAGCTTCGGGAGAAGTCTGCCCAGGTCTCCCAGAATTTGTTGTTAGCGATAAACCACTTGAGGGCTCTTCCCTGCAGGAGTTCCGGCATCGCTCTGGGGATTAGATTGGCGTCGAGCCCGTACGTCACCGCTGACCATTCTACTTGTTCTAGGAACTCCAGGGGTTTATCGTGGCCGTCGTACCTGAAGGTCCACTCTCGTACCTGCTTCGCCACCTTGGCATAGTCCGGTACTTCCGTCTTGGCCCTGTCCTTCCTTTGATTGGCGTCCTCCTGCCTTTCACGACTGTTCTCCCTTTGAGTGGAGTTTCGTCGCTCCTGGTTGCCGGCGTCCCTGAGGCTTTGGACGTCCAAGCTGCTCACCAAGCCCTCTGCGCTTGTGATTTTCATCTCGGGAGCCTTCTTTCCGTATTCCCTTTCCAACGCTTCGAGGATGGCAACTGTCTCCGGTTCTTTGGTTGTGCGGTCTATGAACTCCGACAGTGCTTTTCTCATGTCCTCCACGAGACTCTCTAGCCTGATTCCCAGGGCGGCTGCGATGGCGGGAAAGTCATCCCTTTTGAGGGCATACAGCCACGACTTGCCCATCCTCTATCTGCTTTCTTGATCGGGACAATCACGCTTGGGCGCCAGATGTAACGAACTGTTTTTAACTGTTGGATCGCTACGTAAACGCCGCGACTAGCTCAGAGATATTGTGTGTTCGTCCCACCAAATTTGTATTGCGTGACTGCCCGTGACCCAAGAAAATGCAGAGATATCCGATTGGGACAAATCGGAAAACTTTATTAAGTTTTTCTTTTCGCTGGAATTGGTTTCTTCGTCAGCTGGCTGTTGCGGCTTGCCGGGTCGGCGACGTGCCTTCCTCGGCTCAAGATTCACTCTGTGCGTTCCTCGGCGGCGCTCCTCGACGGCGTCGCTGCTCTCGCCTCCCTTCGTGGTGCTTGTGGACTCCTGCGGCGTCGTTCTCCAACGGCGTCTCTCCGGTTCCACCCGGCTTGTAGGACTCAAGAAGTCTGCACAACCTTCCTTTCGGGTCCGACCAGAGTGTTCCTGGGATCACCTGTTTCGTCGTGTTCCCTGGGGTCGGTCTGGCTCTAGCCTGAGGATTCAGCCTTATCGTCACTCCACCGTAACCCCGACGCCTGGCACAAACTCTTGATTCGCGCTTACCCTGCCGGTAGCTCGTCCCTCTCTCGACTCTGCTCCTGTCCTGCACTCGCCTCCACTCCAATCTCTGTGTCCTGCCGATCTCACCGTTGCAGTCTCAGCCTTGGCCTAGCGTCTTGACTCTGGTATCTTGATCTGGGCATTGAGCACTCGGTTTCTACGGTACTCTCACGGCCACGCACTCGATTGAATCCTCGCACTTGTATCTTGATCTTGATTTCTGGTTCGTTGGTTGCACTTGTACTTTCGTCCGCGTATCTTGGCTATCTGTCTCGAGCTACGCCTGCGCCCTCCCTTTTATAGGAAGCGGCGGGGTCCCGTTATTTCCCTTTTTGCGCACGGCTCGCTAGGGTCCAATGTCCACGTGTGTCCCGTTAGTTCCCTTTGCACACGGCTCGCTAGGGTCCAATGTCCACGTGTGTCCCGTTAGTTCCCTTTGCACACGGCACGCATCGGGTCCAAGGTCCAAGATGTCCCGTTAATTCACGGTGCATCCGCTTTGCGCCGGTTCAAAGTCCACGGCTTTACCGATCGACCTTATTGCCCTTTGGCGGCGTGGGTCCAAGGTCCAGCGCGGCACCGTTATTTCACGGTCTCTCCGCTTTAGCCGGGTCCAAGGTCCAGTATTCACCGGTGGACCTGGATGCCCTTGGATTCTGCCGCATTCTCGCTGTTGCTAGGGGCTTTCCTGCCTCGAGATTTGTGGGGAGTTTTACGACTCCTCACAAGTTTTATGTATATTTACTTTATTTTTATTGTTCAACACATTTTATCAAATTATTAATTAAATAAATATTTTCAATCGTTAAATCTAAAATTGTTTCTGTTTTTTGGGATCAAGTGACTTGTAAAGTAAATCATGTTCAACATTTTCAATTTATTTTTATAGGAATTCAACACTTTCTATTTCATCTACCTGTCTCCCCAAAATAAGTGACTCTCCTTCAAGGAATTGAACATTTGATATGAGTTCCCTTTCTATTAAACCCTTATGATGATAAGGGAGTGTAGAAAATTTATCAGCCTCAACTTTTCCCTTAATATCATTAGCATCAAGAATTATTTTTGTCATTTTGTAAGTATTTATGGTATGAATTTTAGATCTAAAAACTGACATACTGCCATACATTCTTTTTTCATTGAAAATAACCTTTTTATATTTTTTAATATCTAGATACTCTAGTGCTGTTCTTGTTACTCTCTTAGATTTCATAAACGATTTGTCCATAGAATCAATTTTATAACAATAAACCTTAGGACGGAGTGGTCTACAAACTCTGACATTGGTCTACCATGAAGCTCATCTTTAAAAACACCTAATATCGCTTAATTACATTTTTTTAAATTATTTAATTTAGCTCTTTCTTCGGAATATCCAGATGTATCAAATTAGAATTCTATATTATTCCGAATATCTCTATAAAAGTCATCAGTTTTAATTGTATAGATGAAGGAATCTGTATCCATGTAATTTAAACTTATGTTATCTTGAAATTTTGCTTTCATATAGTGATAATGGAAATTATACATGTTTCACTTTGATAACTCTAATACTGTAAACCCAAGATACATGGGTTTATCGTATACATATGACATTATTCACATTTGAATTGTATAGAAATCATTCTCTAGCTCTGTAGGACTTTGGAAATTAATGCTCGTGCACATAATTTTTTACGACCACTTTATTAATATTATTATTCTCTGGAGGTTCCCAATCACAAACTATTTTAATGTGAACCCGTTTCTTAATATTTTCGAAGGTTTTATCGTAGACTAAATTATTTAATAAATTAAAAAAATCGTTTTCAAATGAATTTTGAGCTTTTTGGCGATATTGGGTGTTAAGGTCTATATACGTTTTGAGCCAAGGTTTTTGCTTAAAACGTACGCCTCTATGAATTTTTTTAACTGCAACCCATTAAGCAAACATTGCTGTACATTTTTATAATGAATGATATAATTTTGGTATTTCCAAAGTCGGCCATTAATTTTTTTTACTTTTTCGCTATTAGTGGCTAACTTTGTTGTTTAAAAAAACGGTAAATCACTATGTAAATCATGGATACTGTATAAATTGTCCAAATCCACTTCTAAAATATAACCATAATGACCATCGCTTGGAGTATTTTCCACTGCTAAATTTTCTATGTCTATGGGAGACAACCACTCAAACCCTTGGTAAGGTAAAGGTTGAGACTTTGCCCAACCATACAAATTATTTGCAGTATTTACCGCGTTCAAAGGTAGATTGCTCGCATGCCACGCGGGCGGCCCGGGTTCGTTTCGCGGCCGATGCACCAAGGGGGAGATGTGAGGAGTCGTAAAACTCCCCACAAATCTTGAGGCAGGAGAGCCCCTAGTAACAGCGAAGGCAGCAAGAATGCGGCAGAATCCATGGATTCTTGTATAAATAGTTTTGAAGTTATTTACAAGGGAATTAACAAAATTTATAGCTGAATTACCTCCTGTTTGCATTCCGAATTTATCTAAACTAGACTCATATGCACACGTTATAAAGTAAGCATATGAAAATAACACATGTTCACTCACATTAAATAGTTTAGGACTTACTTAATATTTTTACGACGCAGTACGCACTCGAAATCAGCATATACTGCGAACGGAACTTTTAGTTGATGACGCAGTCGAATTATGTGGGTTTGGGAGAGTGGCAACCTTTCCACTGCAAAGCACCTTGTGACGAAGTGCGCGACTTGCCCTTGATGAAAATTTTAAGCAGGTATTGCAAAACCATTCCCGTCCTTTATGTCTATTAAATAAAAGAAAAATAAATAAAATATAGTAAATAGTGCATAATAAGTAAAAGTAGATCTATAATAAGTAAAATTCATACCTTGAAATATTTTTTATCCATGTGCACTGACCGAATCCGTTTTCTTCCAGGAAGAGTATATTTATGTGAGTCGGCTTTTCAACTCCAGATTGATAAAGAGGACCAATTATACTTTCACTTTCCTTATCGTATCCAAAAACGTTAATGTTCAATGTAACGTTTTTTTGTATGAAAATGTTTATGTCCTTTATTTTGAGTGGGAATGTCAACCTACTGAAATCCAAATTTATTCCAGATGTTGAAACAATTCTTTCGGCCCTTATATCAACTTTATATGTGTAGCACATACTAGGGTTAATTGTTGTCTTTGTAAGTGCCGAAATCAAAGTCAATTTAAAAAAGTATGAGTCGTTGTTATTTTGGACATTAATTATTGCTTTTTTCGAAGCAAGCTTGGGTGGTGTTGGGATATATGAGGAGCCAGAAAGCGGTTTATATTGATGAAAATTCATTTCCAATCGAATTATGCGGAGTAGTTGGTCTGAGTGATTGGTGAATATGTAGTCTAAATCCGAGTGGCTTGTAACAACTTCCATTTTGCTTTTGAATTGTTTGGTCTCCGTTTTTAAATCATCATCTTTCAAGAGGATATATTCGGCAAAAAGCTCAAAATTAACTTTACCTGACATATAGCTTTGAAGCACATTAATTAAATGAGATTTTAAAGCCTTTCCTGCTTCGAAGAGGAACTCTTCCGGGTATCTTAATTCCTCTCTTTCATTAACATTCATATAATGAAGGATTCGTCCCTTGAATCCATCCGAAATATTTTTGATTCTTCCTTCCAAAGGTTCCAAAGGTAATCGTACACCAGTGGGAGCAGAGGCTTGGCGCCTGGCTGCTATTACTCAAAAATGCACGCGGAACCGGGAAATAATACACCAGCGGGGCAGAGACTTGGCTCCTGGCTACGATCACCGAACGATGCACGTAGGAATGGGTAGTGATACACTAGTGGGAGCAGAGGCTTGGCGCCTGGTTGCTATCACCCAAAAATGAAAACGGGAACCGGGAAATGATACACCAGCGGGGCAGAGACTTGGCGCCTGGCTACGATCATCGAAGGATGCACGTGGGAATGGGTAGCGATACACTAATGGGAGCAGAGGCTTGGCGCCTGGCTGCTATCACCCAAAAATGCACGCGGAACCGGGAAATGATACACCAGCTGGGCAAAGTCTTGACGCCTGGCTACGATCACCGAAGGATGCACGTGGGAATGGGTAGTGATACACTAGTGGAAGCAGAGGCTTGGCGCCTGGCTGCTATCACCCAAAAATGCACACGGGAACCGGGAAATGATACACCAGCGGGGCAGAGGCTTGACGCCTGGCTACGATCACCGAAGGCTGCACGTGGGAATGGGTAGCGATACACTAATGGGAGCAGAGGCTTGGAGCCTGTCTGCTATCACCCAAAAATGCACGCGGAACCGGGAAATGATACACCAGCGGTGCAGAGGCTTGACGCCTGGCTACGATCACCGAAGGATGTACGTGGGAATGGGTAGTGATACACTAGTGGGAGCAGAGGCTTGGCGCCTGGCTGCTATCACCCAAAAATGCACACGAGAACCGGGAAATGATACACCAGCGGGGCAGAGGCTTGGCTCCTGGCTACGATCACCGAAGGATGCACGTGGGAATGAGTAGCGATACACTAATGGGAGCAGAGGCTTGGCACCTGGCTGCTATCAGCCCAAAAATGCACACTGGAATGGGGGTTTAATAGACACGCAGGTTTTTAAGCTTCGGATATAATATTTTATTTAATGAGAAACCTATGGGTTCCTGCCTATACCGCACTCCTCGATTTAACGCTACTCACTCAGACAGACTCGGCCAATACGAAACTAAATCCGACTTGTGTTTCTTGGCGGCAGATAATCCTGGCTGCTCCTTGCGGCGGGTATAGCGGACGCACTGTTGCGGTGTCCAGGGAAACGAGAAACAAGTACGATGGCACGTGTTCAAAGACGGGTGAGCACGTGGTTCCAAGACGGGTCAGCACTTGTTGTCGCGGCGGACTGGGGTCGCTAGCGATCGCGTGTGGTCTCGTTCAAGCTCTGGTGACAACTGACTTCTCCTTGTGCCAGTTTAAAGCCGCGGCCCAAAGCTATCTTCCTTTCTTTATTCTCGCTGCTTTTGTCCTCTGCTCGGCATGATCCTGTGGTCTTGCTTTTACACTTACTGAGTGTTTCGTAGATAACCAGTTCGGTCGCCCACGCTGCCCTATGCCTCCGCTGCTCTGTCCCTCTCTCCGCTGCTGCTCTCTCTCTCCGCTGCTCTATCCCTCTGCTGCTGCTGTTCCCTCTCTCCGCTCCTCGGGGTTTCTTTTGTCTCGCTCTGCCGCCTTCGTTTCTATGCTCCCCCCACACCCTGCTAGCTAGAGATGGCCGTGGTTATCTTAATAATAATTTATTTATATTATAGTTCGGGAACAAATGGAAACTTCATGTTCTTAAATTATAAGGAACTTCGCGTATTTTTCATGAGCCTTATTGTACCGCCAATTCGGGCAGTTACATAGGGAGTGCGGTACAAACAGTTTGCAAATCTTACAAGTTACAGTTACTAGATAACTACCCTCCCAAAACCTGGTTTATTTGGTGGTGTCTTGGGCGTCTTCGGGTTCGCTGTCGATGTCATCCTCGTGAAAAACCTTGAGGTCAGCCAGGCCGGCTGTTCGTCTGCACTCGGTCTTCGGGTCTTGGAGACGGATGATGTTTTGCGCTATGAACTTTACGACTTTAAATGGTCCGTCGAAACGTGGGGCCAACTTGTCTGCAAATCCATCCGCAGCCTTGGAGAGATGATGCTGCTTTAGTAGGACCAGATTGCCTATTGCTGGTCGCCAGGTGCGCCTTCGTAGGTTGTAATGTTTGCCCTGGTTCTCGCTGGCCTATTTTGAATGTTCCAGAGCTGCTTTAAAAATCTCCTGGAGATGTGTAGCCTTGTCGGCGGGTGTCACGGGTTCTCGACCCAAATGTGGAGTGACTTCGTGGTAAAGTGAGCCCGGCAATCTCGGCTCCCGACCTTGAAGTAGTGTCCGAGGCGCTGGAGTTGATGGCGAGACTTATCTCGGGCAAGGCTGCGTCCCAGGTCTTCTGGTTCCCGTCGATATACTGCGCTATCATCGCCTTGATAGTCCTATTGGCGCGTTCTGTGGGGTTCTGCTGCGGTGAGTACGGGGCGGTGTGCTGGATAGTCATCCCAAGTTGTCTTCCAAATTCCTTGAATGCTCGACTGGTGAACTGCGTACCGTTGTCGCAGACAAACGTCTTGGGCACCCCGAATCTGGCCAGGATTCGTTCGCGGAATGACCGAGACAGGTATGCCGTAGTCGCCTTGCGAAGTGGGACGAGTTCAACCCACTTGCTAAAAGAGTCGAAAAAGACCAGCAGCATCGTATTGCCGTGAGTAGATCGGGGCAAAGGTCCCACGAAGTCGCTGAAGTCGCTGGCTCTGTTATGAACCGGGTGAACATCTGCCCAGGGGGTTTCAGCTGGCTGGCTTTAAACTTCTTGCAAGTTTCACACCTGCGAACGTACTTGACTACGTCGCGAAGGAGGCCAGGCCAGTAGTACCTCTGCATGATTCGTCTGGCTGTTTTCCGGATCCCCATGTGGCCAGCAGCGGGTTGGTCGTGACACTGCGCGCTCGAAGAGGTTGTGCTCGCACAGTTTCCACAAATATAGTCTTTTTCTTCTGCCCGGTTTCCGAAGCGTCGATACAGCTGGTCGTTCTCTTGGACGTACTCTGGCTTGGTTCCTCAGCTATGCTCGTCAACATCTTGCTTATCCATGTGCAATGGCGTTGTTCTGTGGTGGCTTGTTGAAGTCGTTCCAGCGGTTGCCTGGAGAGCGCGTCGGCGACAATGTTTTGGTTTCCTCGGCGATAGTGCACGTCAAAGCGATATAGTTGGAGCTCTAAGGCCCAGCGAGCTATGCGACCCGTAGGATTATCGATGTCGTTGAGCCACTTTAGCGCTAAATGATCAGTGACTACTTCAAAGTGGTATCCCTCGAGGTAGCATCAGAATTTACGCACGGCCCACACGATTGCCAGGCATTCCTTTTCCGTCGTGGAATAGTTACCCTCGGCCGTTGACAGCCGTCGACTGGCGTAAGCAATGACACGCTCCCGGCCTTCGATCTGCTGCGTCAACACCGCTCCGAGTCCAAAGTCGCTTGCGTCAGTCTGCACTGTGAACTTTTCCTCGAAATCCGGGCAGCCTAAGACGCGTGCTTCTGATAGCCTGGACTTCAGTTCTTCGAACGCTTCCTGTTGGTCGGTGCCCCACGCCCATTTTTGGTTCTTCTTGATCAGTTTGGTCATCGGCTGCACAATGTTTGTGAAGTTTGGTACAAACCGACGGTACCGCGATGCAATGGCAAGACACCTTCTTAGCTCCTTGATTGACGACGGCGGCTTAAGTTCTTGGATAGCGGCTATCTTATCTGGGTCTTTGTGAATGCCATCCTCACTGATCTGGTGTCCGAGGTACACGATGCTCCGCTGGAATAATTTGCATTTGTCCCTGTTGAGCTTTAGGTTAGCTGTGCGCAGTCGGCGAAGTACCTCACGAAGGTGCTGCAAATGTTCTTCGAGTGTTTTGCTAACGATAATAATATAGCCGAGGTACGCAAAAACATGAGGGTTCATATCTGGTCCGATGACGCCGTCTAATGCTCGATGGAATGTTGCTGGCACCGAATGCATTCCGAAGGGCCTGAAAGCTGTGTACTCCCTACTGCCGGCCGCCATCGGAATTTGCCAATACCAGCTCTTTAAGTCCAGTGTGGATATCTACTTGGCATTCCGTAGCTTCTCTAGGATGTGGTTAATCCGAGGTAGCGGGTACGCATCGGGAATAGAGCGGGCGTTCAGCTGCCTGTAACCTAAGCACAAGCGGACGTCTCCCGTCTTCTTTCCGACAAGCACGATTGGCGCTCTGTGAGGACTCTTCAATGGCTCTATCCTACCGTCGCGCAGAAGCTCGTCGATCTGGTCATCAATGATCCGTTGCATCGCTGGATTTTTGGTGAAATACCGCTGCTTGATTGGGCGGTCGTCCCTCATAACAATCGTGTACTCTGTGATATGGGACACGCCTGTAAGTCCGTTGAACAGGTCCAGCTCGTCCTCCAACTTTTTCCTTGCAGCCTGCATACTCTCCTCGACAACGATGGTGGTTGCTCATGCTGAGGGTACCTCGGTGGTGTTGGCCACAGCTGTTGTTCCTGGTGATAGCCTAAATGGCGGGGCTGGTCGCCGCTGCGCCGTTGGACCTGGACTTGTCAAGGCTGGAGCTAGTATAACGGGCAGTAGCGTAGGGCTCACCTGGTTTATTTCAAGAGTAGCTTTTGCTTGACTGAGAAAATCCATTCCTAGTAGTACGTCGTCAATTGTAGTGGGCAGTATCAGGACAATTCTTAATTCAACTTCGCTGAAGACGGTCGTGCTTTTCAATCGCTCCCGAAAACGTTTTCTTATCACTTTCGATACGCCGCTTCACTGTGAATGGCCAACTATATAAAGACAGTGACTTTATTGTTTAATTTTAACAAATTAAAACCAGTGCCTCAACAAGTTTTCAATCCTAATAGTGTTGTTGTTGTTTATGGTTTACTCGTCGCAGCTTTCCGTTACATAGCTTGCATTTCTCGAGTACGAAATCGCGCTCAGAACATTGCCTGCATATCACGCTCTCCCGCTGTCTCCTCTCTGCGCGCCCTCATCGTTGGATTTACTGCCGCTGGACTTATCGCTCTACTGCTCTCTTATCCGATTTCGCCGCTTTTTCTCTTATCAATATTCAATTACTCTTCAACTACACAAAAATGTCTTTAATTTTCTGTGCCAAGAAATGCGAACATTTCTGGTGATAACTACTTGATGTGCTGGCTGTGTGATAACTGCTCACATGTTAAATGTGGCGGTGGCGGTCATAATGGTAGAATCGGAGATATTGTTGGGAAACACAGAAAATTTTACTGGACTTGTACTTCGTGCCTAAGCATTACCATGGAAATGAGAATTTTCATGAGGCAAACGAGATCTGGGTTCCAAAAGGTTCGGACTCAACTCAATGTCTTCTCTGACATATTTGGTTCCGTTGAATCTTCATTTCTGGGCCTCAAACTGTGTGAGGAGTTGAATAACTCCCACAAATAACAGCAGCAAAACTACCGATGGCCGGCCGCTTACCAATTACTCGGCGAATTAGCGGGGTAGCGGCGCGGCGAAGAGCAAATGGAGAGACTCTAGCAAGTAGAGAGTTTGGAGAGACTCTTGCAAAAGAGAGTTTGGAGAGTGAGAGTTTGGAGACCGAGAAGTGTGGAATGAGAGTTTGGAGACCTCGGAAACAGGAGAGAGAACTCTGCCAAAGAGAGTTTGGAGAGCGAGAAGCGGAGAGTGAGAGAGTGGAGACTTCGCAGGCAGAGCCAGAGTGCCGTGTGCAAAAGGGGAAATAACGGATCTGCACCGGACTTTGGACTCTGCCGTGGACTTTGATCCAGGAGGACAAGTGCCACATCTCAGCAGCGGAGCGACGCACAGACGTGCCACAGGCACCAAAAACATAAGCGGAGCAGCGGCAACACCCAGAAACACAAATTAAGGCCGTGCGTGAAGGACAAGTGGGTCCAACAGGATTCACGGACTTTGGACTCGGAGTGGAGAGATGCCGCGGAGAGAGCGCAAAGGGGAAATAACGGTACCCGGAGGCCCTATATAAAGCCGCCGGGCGCTGGCAACAGGATCAGTCGATCACAAGGTGTCAACCCGTAAAGATCAGTCAAGATAACAAAGTGAACCAGTGCGAAGTAATCTACAAGTGAAACACAAGCCCAGTCGTCGGAAGTAGCGCCGTGGGAGCCTTCAAGGATTGGACCACCAGGAATCTCCGAATTGAGACACAGGTAGCTGAGGTCCAGAGGGCATCACACGGCTAAGTCAAAGCGGACCATCCTACTCCTGTTACGACTAAATCCTCGCATTACGCTTGGCGTGTCTAGCAGAGTCGAGTAGTGAAGTCCTGCGACAAGAGATCAAAACTCGGGGCGAGAGCCATCTAAACCCAGGGTGCCTTGTTCCAAATACTCCTTTGTCGGGTCCCGGCGTAAGCCCAGTCCGTCAAGTGGAACTCGAACAGGTCCTGGCGAGACCAGCCAGAAAGGGCGAACCTGTTATCATCTCCAGGCGCTATCCTAGAGAAACCTAACGGTTCACGAACCCGGGATCGGCGTGTGTCCAAACCCCGAGTACCATAAGCCACGCCACGTCCAGCCTCACAACCAGCACCTCCAGGAGCGAGGCGCAGGACATCGTCAGCTACAGCACCCGCCAGAAGGGACACCGAGCTACGCGGAAACGTCACGGGCAATAAGCAAGAGGGTCAGACCAGGGTGGAACGTTCGTTTGCACTAGGCGTAAAAGCGAGGTGGAGCGCTAGACAGATTCCTGGTGTTACCTCGACTGTCAGCGCGATCCGAGCGAAACCCTAGTGGGACCATCCGGTCTGGGAACGGTGACGCTTCCCTAAGCCCACACGGCTGATCGCCTTGTGAGTCCGAGGCGCTACAAGTAGTCGTCGGGCCCGTACATCGTGCACGAGCATCGTCGAGCATCACCGAGCGTTTTCGCGGGACTACAGGGATCTGCAGGACCGGAGCACGGAGTCAACGAGGACAGCGACCACCGAGGCGACGCAGCAACGTGCGGAGACGAGCATCCCCAGGAGACACCGAGGACCCCGAGTGGCGACATCCAGGCCCAACCCGCCAGTGAGCCCGCTGTAATTACACTCGCAATAAACCCTATCCGAACCCGTTAATTCTGTGCTTTTCACTGATCCCCTGGGCGGTCACGTTTATATAAATTTGGTGGGACGAACACACAACTTCTCTGAGCTAGCCGCACGAATCTCGTAGCGAGCAGACATACAAAATCAGTTCGTTACATCTGGCGCCCAAAACGTGATTGTCCCAGCAGTGAAAGCGACTTAAAGCAGAATGGGAAAGAAGTGGATTTACCGCCTGAAGACAGAGGACTTCGCCTACGTCGCACAGAGGCTAGGCATCGCTCTGGAAGGCAAAGCGGAAGACAAGAGAAGGGCACTGCCCGAATACTACTCTGAGACAGAGAACGACCCGAAACTTGCCGCGATCTGGAGCGAGTTGGAGGAAGCATACCCCGAGAAAATAAGCCCAAGCATCACACTAACACCCGCCGAAGGGGAAGACCTACTGGAGAGTCTGAGCTTTGACAACATGCAAAAGGAGAGTCAAAAGAGAGAGCGAAGCCAGGAGAGGAAAACCGCAGCGCCGATACCGACACCTAGCCAACCAGACTATGCCAAGGTCGCCAAACAAGTACGCGAATGGTCCTTCAGATTCGACGGTGTCGAGAAACCATTCGAGTTCCTGGAGCAAGTGGAATGGTCCGCCAACACATACGGCTTAGACTTGGACATGATTCCCCGAGCTATGCCAGAACTACTCAAGGGAAGGGCATTGAAGTGGTTCATCTCCAATAACAAGCACTGGAGAACTTGGGCGGAATTCATCGAGAGCTTTCACACCTATTTCCTGCCAAGAGATTTCTTTACGAAACTTACAGATCAGGTCAAGCAACGGAAGCAGGGCTACAGCGAGTCGTTCAAAGACTATATGATCGACATGCAGACGCTGATGAGACCGCTTGGGTATTCGACAAAAGAAACGCTCAACATCATAAAAGAAAACTGCACGCCGAATCTCAGAATTGCCCTCAGGGCCTACAAAGTATCCGACTTAGACACGCTGATGATCCTAGCCGATGAATACGAGGAACTGGATAAGGAGCGGGAAGCATTCGCCCAGGAGAACCAATTCTCAAAGGCAAAGCCTGCAACCCGTCCGCAAGCTATATGCAGAAGGTGCGAAGACACCGGCGACCAAGAACCTCAACGAAACCATCAGCGGTCACCAACACAACAGGGCTATGAGCGGCAGCCAACCAACGCCCCGAATAACGGCCAATGGTCACCACCACAGCAAGGCCAACGGCATCAGGCGACCGACGCAGCCTATGAGCGCCAATGGACACAACACCAGAGCCAACAGAGGCAGCCAACCCAAGCCGCGTGGAGGCCACCAAACACAACTCAGAGGCCACGAGGGAATACCCACATTACAGACCCCCAGGAGGCCTGTCGGAAATGTGGCGGATCCGGACACTGGGAACGTGGCTGCCGAAACCAACGCTTGCTGTTCTGCTGGGTGTGCGGCAAAGTGGGTGTCAGGAGCGTCGAATGCTGCCAGCAAGCGGGAAATGGCCGGCGATCCCAGCCGCAGAGAGGCGGAAGGGGATCGCAAAATGCTACCTCTCCAAACTAACTGGCAAGCTGATTGAGGAGGAGCAGCAGTTGTCCGCAGCGGTAACGATTGGTGGAGGCACGTATAAAGCCACAATCGACACCGGGGCAACAGCGAGCTTCATAAGCGAGGAACTGGCGGACAACCTGGCTGCCCTCGGAAAAATCACGAGGACGAGGCGGCAAGTTAGGTTGGCAGACGGAAGATGCGGCAGGATCAACGCACAGCTCGATGTGGAAGTCGAATTCGGGAACAAAAGACTGACAATGAGCCTGCTAATACTACCAGGGGTAGTAGATTCGTTGGTGTTGGGGTGGAACTTTCTAACACAAGTCGGAACCGAGATAAAGTGTGCAGGGCACGAAATAATAATACCAGCCAGGAATCGACACAATGGATGGCTCGAGGAGAAGCTATCAGTGGCAGTCGTGCAAGAGACACACGAGGACAACGACATAATGAAATTCCTGGAAGCAGAGCTGGCGGACTTCAGTACCATGACGGGAACATCTAACATGGCAGAGCACCAGATCACGATGAAGGACGACAAACCGATCAAGCAGCGATACTACCCCAAGAATCCGAAAGTTCAAGGGGAAATCAATGCGAAGGTAGACGAGCTCCTTCAAATGGGGTTCATAGAGCATTCAAAGAGCCCATACAGCTCCCCCATCGTGATGGTGAGAAAGAAGACAGGCAAGTGGAGGCTATGCGTAGATTTCAGGCAGATCAACGCGAAATCTGTAAAGGACGCCTACCCCATGCCCCGCATAAACTACATCCTAGATCAGCTGAAGGAGGCGCGGTATATCAGCAGTTTGGACCTGAAGGATGGATACTGGCAAATCCCTCTGGAGGAAAGCAGTAGGCAATACACCGCTTTCACAGTGCCTGGCAAAGGGCTATTCCAGTGGAGGGTAATGCCATTTGGTCTACACTCAGCGTCCGCAACGTTTCAACGAGTTCTAGACCAGGTAATCGGACCCGAAATGTCACCGCATGCATTCGCCTACCAAGATGACATCATAGTGATTGGGCGCACGCTGGAGGAACACACAGAAAACCTGAAAGAGGTGTTCCGACGCCTAAAGGACGCAAACCTCAGGATCAACCCGGAAAAGTGCCAATTTTTCAAGAAAGAGCTGCTGTACCTAGGACACAGAGTGACTAGCGAAGGAATAGGTACAGATCCGGAAAAGGTAGCGGCCATCGCTGAATTGAAACCACCCTCAACCGTCAAAGAACTTCGGCAATACCTGGGAGTAGCGTCCCCCCCTCCCCTCTCCCCCGCCCTAGGCGCCCCCGGCCGCGACGGGGGGTGGGGGGGGGGGGCGGGGCGTGGCGCGCCCCGGTCGCGCCCCCGGGTTATCCCTCTTCCCCCCCCCCCCCTGCGCCCGCCCCCCCCCCCGCGCCCATCCCCCCCCGCCCGCGGAGGGGCCCCCTCCCGCCCCCGCCCCGCCCGCCGGGGCGCGCCCCCCCCCCCCCCAAGGCGTGGCTTGGGGGGGGCGGGGCCCCCCCCGCCTCTCTGCCGCCCCCTATCTCGTGTCCCCCCCCGCCCTGGGCCCCCCCGCCCCCCCCCGGGGGGGGCCCCGGGGGGCGGGGGGGCGGGGGGCCCGTTGCGCGGGGGGGGGCGCGGGGTGGGGGCGGCTGTGGGGCCTGTTGGGCGCGGGGCCGCGCCGGCGGGGGGGTCCCCCGCGGGCGGGGGGTTTGGGGGCGCGCGAGCCCCCCCGCAGGAGTACCCGGCCGACGTTATGGAGGCGGGATCTGTACGGAGATCCCACATAGAGCGGGCGGGGAGGATGTCGTTACATGGAAGATGTGCGTCCCGAGGGCTCTGCGAGAAACGGTGCTGAAAGAAAACCACGACTCACCAGCAGCTGGGCACGTAGGAAGCCGAAGGACAATAGCACGGCTGGCCGCCCGATACTACTGGCCAGGTATGCATAGAGACGCCAGAGCCCACGTAAGGAAATGCGAAACCTGCATGAGATTCAAGCCGAATCAAAGACAGGCGGCGGGCAAAATGATAACCCAAGTGCCAGAGGAACCGTGGGCCACAGTATGCGCGGACTTCGTTGGACCCCTACCGCGATCGAAGCACGGCAATTCAATGCTGCTGGTGCTTATAGACAGGTTCTCTAAATGGACGGAACTAGTGCCACTACGCAGTGCGACTGCCGAATCGCTTAAAAAGGCGTTCAGGGAGCGGATAATTGCAAGGTATGGGGCCCCGAAGGTGGTCATAACGGACAATGGAGTGCAGTTTGCGAGTCGGATTTTTAAAAATTTTCTGGCGGAGATGGGTATCAGACAGCAATTCACCGCACCCTATACGCCGCAAGAAAACCCGACGGAGCGAGCAAACAGGACGGTCAAAACTATGATTGCACAGTTCGCAGGGCAAGACCAAAGAACATGGGACGAAAAGTGGCCTGAGATCATGCTGGCCGTCAACTCCAGTGTATCAGAGTCCACTGGATACACACCATCGTTTCTTACCCAAGGCAGGGAGCCACGACTACCGAGCGCCCTTTACGACAGAGAAACCCTAGGCACCGGACGAGCCACGGAAACCCCGGATGAAAACGCCCAGAAACTCCACGAAACCTTCGAGATCGTAAGGCGAAATCTAGAGAAGGCCTCCCAGGATCAGGTTAGGTATTACAACCTAAGGAGGAGGCAATGGACGCCGGCGGTGGGCGACGTAGTCTGGGCTAAGGAACACCACCTGTCCAAAGCTGTAGAAGGGTTCGCCGCAAAACTGGCCCCTAGGTACGACGGGCCCTACCAGGTCGTAGATTTCGTCTCGCCGGTGATCTGCAAAATTCGGAACGTTAATACAAAGAAAGAGCGGACCATCCATGTTAGCGAGCTTAAACAACAACAAACACAGAACGTAAGCGAGCAACCCGCAGACACCACGGAATATTAACAAAATGGCAGACACAAATTGCGAGGCACCTGGATTATGCGTCAGGCCGAAGCGAGAGTCATCCAATACACGCCAGGCAACAAGGATACAGTCACAAGGATAACATCAAGGATATTGCGAGGCAATTGGATTAAGCGTCAGGCCTAAGCGAGAATCATCCAAGACACGCCAGGCAACGAGGATACAACAAGGATACACCAACAAGGATCTACCGCACAGGGACTCCGACTCCGAGGCCACAGGATTCTGCGTCAGGCATCACGCTTGAGTCATCCCAGATTACGCCAGGGAGGAAAAAGTATGCGCGGAAGACCTATTCTACTTATCCCGAGGAAAGGGGGGAGACGGTACAGCTTTAGGGCTATACCGTAGCCAGCCGAAAATCCCGCACAGAAAACAAGCTCAACCAAGTCGCCGAAAACCCTGAAATGCAAACAAATGAATGCCGGGTCAAGCTGAATTTGGCAACTCACCACGGGTAAACAAACCTGGCTGCTGACAGAGCGCGACAACCAACGGCGCAGCCGCAGCCTAACCTGTTAAGGGCATTGACCCCAAAGCCAAGGGCAAGGAAGGGCATAGTTGCCGCATATGGAAGGAAACAAGTTAGAAACAAAAACACAAACACCGAAACTTGCACTTACAAAAACAAAGATTGCAAAATCACCATGAAGTAGGGACGGGGGCGCCTCGATAGGGCGGTCGATTGGCACGGACGATAGTGCGATCGATGGGCACACGATATATGGCAAAATCATGGTGAAGAAAATATCGCGAACGATCAAGTGGCAACGCCGCCCCAGCGATATCGATAGCTGATGGGTGTCGATATCATGGGGAGTTCCGCTGGGTTATCGGGATCTGATGGGTGTCGATGCCCAGTGTGACCAGACGAGGAAAACAGCGCGGGACACTTGAACGAAGGCCCGCTGGTTATCGATAGCTGATGGGTGTCGATGACCAGTGGGACCAGATGGAGGATCGGCGCGGGAGTTTTGAAAGTTGCTGTAAGAGGACGACCGGCGCCGTAGAAACTCACGGAGTTGAAAGCGTCGAGGGAGCGTCGAGGGAAGCAACGAGGGAGCGCCGAGGGAAGGAGCAGAACATCACAAGGACTCGAAGGCTAGCGAATACAAGGAAACGCCGGAGAGTAGAAGCCAAGTTTTAAAAATTTCCCGAAGTAAGGGGGGAATGTGAGGAGTTGAATAACTCCCACAAATAACAGCAGCAAAACTACCGATGGCCGGCCGCTTACCAATTACTCGGCGAATTAGCGGGGTAGCGGCGCGGCGAAGAGCAAATGGAGAGACTCTTGCAAAAGAGAGTTTGGAGAGTGAGAGTTTGGAGACCGAGAAGTGGGGAATGAGAGTTTGGAGACCTCGGAAACAGGAGAGAGAACTCTGCCAAAGAGAGTTTGGAGAGCGAGAAGCGGAGAGTGAGAGAGTGGAGACTTCGCAGGCAGAGCCAGAGTGCCGTGTGCAAAAGGGGAAATAACGGATCTGTACCGGACTTTGGACTCTGCCGTGGACTTTGATCCAGGAGGACAAGTGCCACATCTCAGCAGCGGAGCGACGCACAGACGTGCCACAGGCACCAAAAACATAAGCGGAGCAGCGGCAACACCCAGAAACACAAATTAAGGCCGTGCGTGAAGGACAAGTGGGTCCAACAGGATTCACGGACTTTGGACTCGGAGTGGAGAGATGCCGCGGAGAGAGCGCAAAGGGGAAATAACGGCACCCGGAGGCCCTATATAAAGCCGCCGGGCGCTGGCAACAGGATCAGTCGATCACAAGGTGTCAACCCGTAAAGATCAGTCAAGATAACAAAGTGAACCAGTGCCAAGTAATCTACAAGTGAAACACAAGCCCAGTCGTCGGAAGCAGCGCCGTGGGAGCCTTCAAGGAGCAAGATCGCTACGTCGAGACGTTCGGGATTGGACCACCAGGAATCTCCGAATTGAGACACAGGTAGCTGAGGTCCAGAGGGCATCACACGGCTAAGTCAAAGCGGACCATCCTACTCCTGTTACGACTAAATCCTCGCATTACGCTTGGCGTGTCTAGCAGAGTCGAGTAGTGAAGTCCTGCGACAAGAGATCAAAACTCGGGGCGAGAGCCATCTAAACCCAGGGTGCCTTGTTCCAAATACTCCTTTGTCGGGTCCCGGCGTAAGCCCAGTCCGTCAAGTGGAACTCGAACAGGTCCTGGCGAGACCAGCCAGAAAGGGCGAACCTGTTATCATCTCCAGGCGCTGTCCTAGAGAAACCTAACGGTTCACGAACCCGGGATCGGCGTGTGTCCAAACCCCGAGTACCATAAGCCACGCCACGTCCAGCCTCACAACCAGCACCTCCAGGAGCGAGGCGCAGGACATCGTCAGCTACAGCACCCGCCAGAAGGGACACCGAGCTACGCGGAAACGTCACGGGCAATAAGCAAGAGAGTCAGACCAGGGTGGAACGTTCGTTTGCACTAGGCGTAAAAGCGAGGTGGAGCGCTAGACAGATTCCTGGTGTTACCTCGACTGTCAGCGCGATCCGAGCGAAACCCTAGTGGGACCATCCGGGACAGAGCAAGGGACAGGCGGCTGTGTGTCTATTGGCGTGGGCCTGTAGAGCGCAGCACCTGTTCACCCTAGTCTGGGAACGGTGACGCTTCCCTAAGCCCACACGGCTGATCGCCTTGTGAGTCCGAGGCGCTACAAGTAGTCGTCGGGCCCGTACATCGTGCACGAGCATCGTCGAGCATCACCGAGCGTTTTCGCGGGACTACAGGGATCTGTAGGACCGAACCACGGAGTCAACGAGGCCAGCGACCACCGAGGCGACGCAGCAACGTGCGGAGACAAGCATCCCCAGGAGACACCGAGGACCCCGAGTGGCGACATCCAGGCCCAACCCGCCAGTGAGCCCGCTGTAATTACACTCGCAATAAACCCTATCCGAACCCGTTAATTCTGTGCTTTTCACTGATCCCCTGGGCGGTCACGTTTATATAAATTTGGTGGGACGAACACACAACTTCTCTGAGATAGCCGCACGAATCTCGTAGCGAGCAGACATACAAAATCAGTTCGTTACAACTTCTAAGTGAATCTCCCAGAGGGAATATTCCCAATATTCCCAATACTCAACCCAATGTTGAACCTATTGCCGACAATGCACTGCTCTACGTACCTCGTTCGCCGTTGAACATCTCTGCCTCATCGATCTCTATCAATACACCTGTACCAACCTTACCTATTGCCTCAAACAATGATGACCAAGCTACAACTACTACTGCTAATGTTCCTGATTCGTCGACGCCGTACGATCGGCGCTCTACTGGATTCAACTTCCGTACATACTGTAGTTACAGATGTTGGTCCTGGCACCTTAACTTCCGCACCACGACCGCTTATGGAATTTTCACCTTGCCGACCGTCCGGATCTACTGGCAACACCAGCGCTACCGCAAATGTTCCCAATCCCGATGAACTGCCGTTAACATCTGTTCCTCGCCCATCTGAATTACCATTGCGCTCAGTCAAACCTCGGAAAGCAATATTTGTGTCCCGCCTGTCACCTGATACTACGCCGGGAGCCGTCAAAAATCATCTGTGCTCCAAGTTAAAAGCTACTCCTTATTTTATTTAACAATTTAATTTTAATCACACCGTAAAATTTCCTCATTAAATTTTCTTCCCGACGTCTCCTATCAAACTTTGAATCCTGCATTATGCCTAATACACTATGTTCATTTTGACCTCTATATATTCCCCCAACGTCAATTCCACAGTATACTTAAACCACCTGTCTGCCATCATTTGTGATGTCTGCCGTGGGTCATGCTGACCAAAAATTGATGGGTGACTTTAACCTCCCACATACTCCTGGATTCCTTGTGATGACTCTAATCTTTTGCTATCTAACATTTCTATCTTCTATCGATGGGTTAACTGACTTGCCCTTAGCTCAAATCAACTCATCAAAAAAATCGGAATAGACTTTTGGACCTCAGTTTGTTGGTGATCCGCTCTTGCAACAGTTTCTAATCATCAATTTCCCTTCCTGAAGATTCTTATCACCCCACTCTATCTATATCTGTTGAGCTTTCAAACCAATCTTACAAATCGACCGCACTAACCCGCTGTCCGATCAAATGTTTTCGGAAAACAGATTACACTGGCCTTAATAAGTACCTTTCGAGGATTGACTGGTCATTTCTATTAGAAATCCAAGATATGGACTCCGCCGTCCTACATTTTACAACTCCATTTATCCGGCCTTGAGCTTTTGTCCCACACTGATATTTCCCCTTCTTCCAAGCCCCCGTGGTTTTCCAAACATCTCTCGTACCTAAAAACAAAAAATCCAGGCTTTATAAAAATTATCAAAAATCCGGCTCTCTACATGACTTTGCCCATTACTCCACCATCCGCTCCCAATTCCTTACTGAAAACAGTCAATCTCATAATCTATACCTATCACAGTGTAAATATAACTTTCGCACTAATCCAAAACAATTTTTCTCCTTCGTCAACTCCAAGCGAAAATCTAATGATTTTCCCCCGTCACTCCGCTATCTCAATAAAACAGAAAATTCTGCTCCCAGATTTCCAACTTATTTCATCTTTTCCAGCAACTTATCTTCTGTACCCTACAACACCTCAACACCATATCCCTATTATATACCGCATGCTAATAATATATTTTTACCCCCTTTCTCGGAGATTGTCGTTTTGGAAGGAATGTCGTCTATTGACATTCATACTCAGCTGGCCCTGATAAGGTGCCAAGCTGCATTTTAAAACACTGTGCCCAAAATCTGTTATATCCAATTACACTTCTTTTTAACTTATCAGTCTCTTCGACCTGCCTACCTAGGATCTGGAATGAGTCTTACATAATTCCTCTTCATAAAAAAGGTTTTCGAATGGACATCGAAAATTACCGCGGCATTGCCAAACTATCAGCTATTCCTAAACTTCTGGAACATCTTATCACTCTCCAATCACAACATCTCTGCAGTTCGTTAATATCTCCTTCTCAGCATGGGTTTATTAGGCATCGATCAACGACGACCAATCTCCTTGAGTTCTCGCACTTGATTAATCAAGGTTTCCTGCACCGCCTACAAACCGACGTTATATTCACTGATTTTAGCAAGGCTTGCGACTCGGTAAACCATTCACTGCTTCTGCTTACACTTTCTTATTTGGGATTCCCAAATAACCTTCTAAAATGGATAGAGTCGTATTTAACAAATCGCACCCAACGAGTTTTCTTTATGAATGAGCTATTTCACACTGTGGATGTCACTTCTAATGTTCCTCAAGGTAGCCACCTTGGACCGCTACTTTTCATTCTTTTTATAAACGACCTACCTCAAGTTATATCATACACGTCTATCTTTATGTCCGCCGATGACGTCAAAATTTGTTTTTCCTATTCCGATTGGTACCTTCATTCTCACTTTCAATTTGACCTCAATGAATTTCATAAGAGGTGCGTCAGTAATCTCCTTTTCCTAAACCATGCAAAATGCAAACTTATGACTTTCTACAGTTCCTCCCCGCATCTTGCCGCCTACAGCCTTGGCAATCACAACCTAGACCGCATTACCACCTAATGACCTTGGAGTCCAGTTCGACCATAAACTATGTTTCAATAGCCATATTACTGCAATGGTAAACAAAGCCAAGGGTGTGTTAGCTTTCATAAAGCGATGGTCCAAAGAATTTGACGACCCGTACACTACCAAAACACTGTATGTAGCTTTATTACGTCCGATTCTGAAATACTGTGCCTGTGTGTGGAGCCCGCAGTATAAGGAGCCTCAGAACATTATCGAATCGGTACAAAAGCAGTTCCTGATCTTTGCACTCCGTAATCTTGGATGGGATTCTGGCAGACTACTTCCATCTTATCGAGCCAGACTTAGATTAATCGACTATATGCTATGCTATGCTATAATGTTTGTCCATAAGCTTCTTTTGGTTCTCATTGATTCTGAAAAACTTCTTTCCTGTATACAATTAAACGTCCCATCCCGATTTACTCGTTCATTCCGTCCTTTACGCTTGCCAATGTGTAGGTCTAATTATGCACAACATGAACCCTTTCGCGCACTATGTAACAACTACAATAGCCTATCAACACTTTATCTTTTGAATTACCTATTAGCACTCTTCCGTCTAATATTTTAAGTCACCTCGAATCGTTAGAACTGTAATAAGTTAGTGTATCCCTATTCAAGCATATGCTAGCAGATAATTGTTAACCAACTAAATAAATAAATAAAAAAGCATGTCTACCTCCTGGCCTCCCAAGCCAATGGTAACGCTGAGGGCCTGCCGTCGGCGAGGCTAAGCTGGGTGATGACCGCTCGCTGATTTTGTTCGGTCCTGACCAACCCAGCGACTTTCTCACTGATGAAGGTACGCGTGGCTCCGGTGTCGACGGTGGCACAGAAAACCTGACCTTCGATGCACACTGATGCCACTATACGGCCCCTCTCACATCGGAGAGCGGGATTTATTGTTGCAGAGGGGAGGCGAGCGCTGTCTCCGCCTCCTCCCTGGGTGGACTGAGGCGCTTCTCGTTTCCCGCCGGTTTGGCACGGCAGCAATCGATCGTTCGTGTCCCTCGGCGGCCGCAGTCCCAGCAGAACAGGACCCGTGTGTTCCTGCATTCCCTGCTAGAATGTCCAGTCTGCGCACAGTTTCCGCAGGCAGTCCGGACGTCGATCCTGGGCTCATCTTCGATGCGGCGATGGGTGACTTCGGTTGACATGGGTACCAGGGCGCTGGCTACCCATGACCTCTCAGTGCGGGCCTCTCCTGGTGCTTGTTTCGCTGGGGATGGGTTCCTGGTAGTAGGTATTTGCGAAGTTATCGATGCCGGCATTAGCTGGGCATACCTGCGTTGGTTCCGGTTCCTGGTTACTTCGAAGTTTGTCACCAGCTGGGTCAACTTTGTCAGAGTGTCAAACTCGTGCCGTCGCGTGAAAAGTTGATATTCTGGGAGGAGGTTTTCGTATATCCGGTTTAATTCCTGGTCCTGTCGTAGTGGGCTCAGCGCATCATCAGGCATAGGCTGAAAGTAAAGTCCTTGAAGCTCTCCCCGGGTCGTTGGGTCTTGGCCCGGATCTCGTCCTCCAGAGTTTGAAAATAGCGCGGCGGCAAAAAGAAATCCAGAAATTCTGACCTAAATTCCTTCCACTGGGCTTTCTGTAGTTGGCTGACTCAGAACCAGTCTCCGGCTCGGCCAACTAATATGATAGATAGCACCCTTGGCAGCTGGTCCTTCTCGATCTGGTATGCGTCCGCTCGCTTCTCCAGCTGCTCGAGGAAATGTAGTGGGTCGCCAGTCTCGCCATTGAAGAAAACGCATGTCCGTAGCTTATCCGCCAGGCCGAACTGCAGCGCTCGTTCGCTTTCTGTTCGCAGAAAAGATCCAGGCTGTCCGGTCGCGCTGCGTCCAAGTGATAAATTCCCGCTGGTCCCGGCTGAGGGAACTTGTAGCAGGAGTTGGCCAACATGTTGCTCCATCTTCCGCTGCCTGTCATCCACGTCACAGTCCGAGTGGTTCGGGGAAGGGTCACGTGAGTGGTCACGGGATTTGGCTTTGTATGTCAGCTCCAGCTCCGCTAAGCGCTCCAACCGCTCCTTGGGCAACTCCGCCTGGTCCACGTATGCGGACATCCGTTTCCGTAGGTCCGCCAAGGTGCCTTCTGGGGTTAACCCAAACTCCTTAAAGACGTCTTTCAGTTGCTCTTTCTTGACGTCGTAGATCCACTGCTTTCCCATAGTGTGTGGGCTCAGCGTGAGGACTTTTGGTGAAATCTGCGGTTTAACTTAGCGCTAAAATTCTGGCGTGCGGCTAGTGCAAGGTGACTGAGCAATATGTGGTGATGGGTGCCCTACTCAGCATGCAGTCGGACAGAAATTTTCCTAGACTGGCCGTGATATTCCCTATGTGGCTATGAGACTTTTCGACTTTTACTTTTCGTGACAAGGATTTTCCCGTGCTCGGACAATGGTAATGTGACCCCTTCAAACTCAAATTATCCTATTCACACTTGAAATTTTGAATTTTTCCCAAAAATAAAAACTGGTGTCGTTTTAAGTCACGAAGGATGTAATCCTCTAATTATCCTGATTCCCTAAATTCCCTGCTCGGGCGCCATCTGTAAAGTAGTTTCCTGGCTGGGATATGGCTCAGTCCGGCCAGGGTCGCTACCAGAAAAATTTCTAAGTTGGGGACTTTTGGAAATTTCGTAGAGGGTGAGCCGACCCAAAGGTGGAAGTCGTCGGGCTCACGTTAGGGTTGTATAACCGGCCTCGTAAAGGGAAATTTTTTTTTTTTTGGGGGGGGGGGGACAACAACAACCGGGTGGGTCGTTGGTAATGGTACACCAGTGGGAGCAGAGCAGAGGAAATGATACACCAGCGGTGCAGAGGCTTGACGCCTGGCTACGATCATCGAAGGATTTACGTGGGAAAGGGTAGTGATACACTAGTGGGAGCAGAGGCTTGGCGCCTGGCTGCTATCACCCAAAAATGCACACGGGAACCGGGAAATGATACACCAGCGGGGCAGAGGCTTGGCGCCTGGCTACGATCACCGAAGGATGCACGTGGGAATGGGTAGCGATACACTAATGGGAGCAGAGGCTTGGCGCCTGGCTGCTATCAGCCCAAAAATGCACACTGGAATGGGGGTTTAATAGACACGCAGGTTTTTAGGCTTCGGATATAATATTTTATTTTATTCACTTTAGAATTTGTTGCTGTTCGTATTAACGTTCATGACTATTTTGTTTACGTCTCATGCTCGTATATTCCACCACGGTCCGACATTAATGTATATCTGCAGCATCTTGCTCATATTCAGAGTATCCACTCCACCCTCGGAAATAACGACCATCTTATTGTTATGGGAGACTTTAACCTACCATCCATTTCCTGGATGGCATCACCTGACTCAAATGTTCTTATTCCCACTTTACCTCACGAGTTGGTACATGGCCTTATCGACCTCTCATTGGGACAATTAAACTCTATTCAGAACTCCTCGAATAAAATCTTGGACCTTATTTTTGCGTCGGAATTCGCCAATGCCTACGTTTCTAGAATTGACCCGCTTGTTAGTCCTGAAGACAAGTATCACCCTACACTAGAGGTTGTTCTGGAAGCATCGGCTCATTTATTGCCAGGTCCTGAAATCGAAATTGCATATTTTCGTTGCTTTCGTAAAGCCAACTTTACTGATATGAACCTTTATTTATCCGAAGTAGATTGGTCCTTTATGGAATTAAATGAAGAACCTTCTAACTTTGTTAAACAGTTCTACGGCATTCTTGGCACGGTTTTCGATTTGTATGTGCCTGCATTCCCCTCACCTAATGTTTCTTATAAGCCTCCTTGGTTCACTCGTAGACTCTCTTACTTAAAAAACTGCAAGTCCAGACTTTTTAAGAAATTTAAAAGGACAGGGATGCAAGTTGACCATTCGAGATACCTTACTGCTCGTTCTGAATTCATAACTCACAATTCCCAATGCTACAAGAATTACCTTGATCGTTGCAGAAATGAGTTTCATGATAACCCCAAGCAGTTCTATGCATTCGTTAACTCTAAACGCAAGTCTCAACAATTTCCATGCTGCCTTCATCTCGACTCCGTATCTGCTTTTAATGACGCCGATATTGCCAATTTATTTGCGAAATTTTTCCAGTCCACATACTCATCTACTAGCTACGATAATACCTCCGCGTATCCCTTTTCACTTCCGCACTCTAATGGTATGTTTATGCCTATAATCAGCGTAGATGACGTCTTTCAAAATCTACAAACAATCAAGCCATCCTTCTCTTCTGGTCCTGATCTTGTACCAAGCTGTGTTTTAAAATATTGTGCTAGTGCATTATGTGAGCCACTGTCAAAACTATTTCAATTATCCCTGCAGCATTCATTTTTTCCAGAAGTTTGGAAGGAATCTTTTATAATTCCGCTTCATAAAAAGGGAAGTAAATCGAACATTGACAACTACCGAGGGATTGCAAAACTCAGTGCTATTCCCAAATTCTTCGAACAGTTAATTACTGCTCAGCTTCAGCACCAATGCAGCTCAATAATGTCCCCAACACAGCACGGCTTTATGAAACGTAGATCAACGTCAACCAACCTTCTTGAGTTTACCACAGTTATTAGGAATGCGTTTAAAACCAACATCCAAACTGATGTAATTTTTACAGATTTCAGTAAGGCGTTCGATTCTGTGAACCATCAATTACTGTTAAAAAAACTTTCGCTCTTGGGATTCCCGATCTTGTTGACGAAGTGGATTTCCTCATATTTATTGAACCGGACCCAGAGAGTATTATTTAAAAATTCGATCTCAAACCTCGTTCATGTGACTTCTGGCGTTCCTCAAGGGAGTCACCTTGGACCTCTTCTGTTTGGAATTTTTATAAATGACTTGCCTCAAGTAATTCTCTCTTCTCACGTGATGATGTACGCCGATGACGTTAAACTTTGTATGCCCTTAACCAACGTCGATTCTCATGTACTCCTGAAAGCGGACTTAAACAATCTGCAATCGTGGTGCCTCCAGAACCTGCTGTTTTTAAACAATTCTAAATGTAGCTTCATGTCCTTTTATCGAAAGAGGCTTTTCCTCTTTAATTATTCCATTGGCACGAGCGATCTTGAACGCATTAATTCCGTAACAGATCTTGGAGTTTTATTCAGCCACAACTTAAACTTTACCAATCACATTGGCATCATTGTCAGTAAAGCAAAAGGGGTTTTTGCATTTGTTAAGCGCTGGTCTAAGGAATTTGAGGATCCCTACACCACTAAGCACCTTTACATTTCTCTTGATCGACCGATTCTTGAATACTGCTCGTGCGTATGGTCACCTCAATATGCTAAATATCAGGACCTAATCGAATCGGTACAGAAACAGTTCCTTTTGTTTGCTTTACGTGGGTTAAACTGGGAACCACAACGTCACCTGCCATCCTATGTCGACAGATTGCGTCTCTTAAGCCTGCCCTCGCTAAAGGATCGTCGGACCTGCCACGGAGTTATGTTCCTCCACAAGCTAATCACTGGACTAGTTAATTCTAGCTTCTTACTCGGCCAAATACGGTTTTCGATCCCTGTAAGAGCATCCCGATACTTTCGGCCTATTGCTTTGGAAATCTGCAAAACGAATTTTGAAACGCACGATCCTTTTCGTGTTTTATGTACTCAATATAATGAATTGCATTTTTTGTTGTTTGGTGAATGTTCCGTGGACTTTAATGTAACAAATATTTTAAGTCACCTATCCTTGCCTCCACCCACTTGATGTGAGTAAGGAGCATATCGTTAAAAATAACTCCTATATTTGGGAGGAGGTGGGAGTTATGTTTTATATTGGCAGATATTTGCTAATGTTTTGAAATAAATAAATAAATAAATAAATAAATAAAATTTAATGAGAAACCTATGGGTCCCTGCCTATACAGCACTCCTCGATTTAACGCTACTCACTCAGACAGACTCGGCCAATACGAAACTAAATCCGACTTGTGTTTCTTGGCGGCAGATAATCCTGGCTGCTCCTTGCGGCGGGTATAGCGGACGCACTGTTGCGGTGTCCAGGGAAACGAGAAACAAGTACGATGGCACGTGTTCAAAGACGGGTGAGCACGTGGTTCCAAGACGGGTCAGCACTTGTTGTCGCGGCGGACTGGGGTCGCGAGCGATCGCGTGTGGTCTCGTTCAAGCTCTGGTGACAACTGACTTCTCCTTGTGCCAGTTTAAAGCCGCGGCCCAAAGCTATCTTCCTTTCTTCATTCTCGCTGCTTCTGTCCTCTGCTCGGCATGATCCTGTGGTCTTGCTTTTACACTTACTGAGTGTTTCGTAGATAATTCTCTGGAAAGTTCTGTCCCGTTCTGCCGCCTTTGTTGGTCCAGTTCGGTCGCCCACGCTGTTCTATGCCTCCGCTGCTCTGTCCCTCTCTCCGCTGCTCTATCCCTCTGCTGTTGCTGTTCCCTCTCTCCGCTGCTTCTCTCTCTCCGCTGCTGCTCTCTCGTTTCATCTGGTCTTCTTTGGATCTGCAACTGTGCTCGGGGTTTCTTTTATCTCGCTTGCCGCCTTCGTTTCTATGCTCCCCCTCACCCTGCTAGCTAGAGATGGCCGTGGTTATCTTAATAATAATTTATTTATATTATAGTTCGGGAACAAATGGAAACTTCATGTTCCTAAATTATAAGGAACTTCGCGTATTTTTCATGAGCCTTATTGTACGGCCAATTCGGGCCGTTACACTAGTAAAAAGAGTAGTTCACTTTAAGAAAATTTGATTATAATGATCTGAATTAACCGAAATTCTGAGTTAAATATAACTTTGAGGTTATATTATTAGTATGAAATTAAACTATAGTTTGTAAAATAAAAAATTAGAGATGCAACGATTTGATTGGTTGATGACAATATTTTCCTAACATTTAATATAAGAAATTTGCTTCGCATTATTCCCATTGGTTGATTCCATCGAATATTTGATGGCGAGAGAGGGAAGGCTGTGGAAGAAAGCTGAATTCTCAAAAATAAAGAGAGGTGAAAGTGAACAGTGGCTAGTAACCAGGTTGTTGACTACTCGGTTTCTAAAACTTAGCACATGTCTAACTAAAATTTCTTGCGAGGGAGGGATGGTGGTGGAAGAAAGCAGAATTCTCAAAAATAAAGAGGGGTGAAAGTGAACAGTGGCTAGTAACCAAGTTGATGACTACTCGGTTTCTAAAACTTAACATTTGTCTAAATAAAACTTCTCAAAGGAGATGATTGCAAGGGAAGGAAGGTGGTGAAAAATGTTTGCTCCCCATATGAAGAGGGGGTAAAAGTGAGAAGTAACTGGAAAGGAACTTCAGTTCGAATTCAAAGTCCACTGGATTCTTGTTAGAGCCATCAGCAGCAGCAACGTTAACAAAACAGTTAAACAACAAAACAAGAAATCAATAAAAACAATAAAAACTTTTTATTTGGTTCCCTCCCCTCGTTTCTTCCTATTTTCTAGATCTTAGTAACAGACTCCCGTCACACCCCTCTGAACTAGGATCCCTTCCCTCGGTTCACCCGATTTTCTAGATTTTAGTAACGGTCACTTGTCAACTTATAACCCTAATTAACGAACACTCGTCGCGCACCCATTAACATCTCCTCGGCCTTATTAGGTTCCCTCCCGGTCACCCGTCACACCCCAGCAACTTCTACCACGGATTACTGTATAGGATTTCTAGATCTTTGTAACGGTCACCTGTCAACTTATCACCCTAATTAACGATCACTCGTCACGCACCCATTAACTTTAATTACCCCACAACTGTCACCTTGACCTGATTTATTACCCTAATTAGCAAAATAATTTCCTCCCCCTCCACTTTAGATCCAGAGCCCGCATTTTATACAATTCAGAACCCGCATTTATAATCTTCTTGAAATTCCAAGAGTTGACTATAATAGTACGTGGACATCCCACAAATCAAAAAAAATATTTGGCAATCTTTAATTGACGTAAAAAAGTTTTTGAAGCTTTAAAATGGCTTAAAAATTATAATCCAACAACTGTCACTTTGACCTGATTTATTACCCTAATTAGCAAAATTAATTTCCTCCCCCTCCACTTTAGATCCAGAACCGCATTTTATACAATTCCGAACCCGCATTTATAATCTTCTTGAAATATCAAGAGTTGACTATAATAGTAGGTGTACATTCCACAAATCAGAAAAAATATTTGGCAATCTTTAATTGACGTAAAAAAGTTTTTGAAGCTTTAAAATGGCTTAAAAATTATAATCCAATTTATTTTGATAATTCACTTCCATATAATGCAGAAGCTTTTTTGGAAGGACATGAAGTAAGTTGTCTTCTCGATTGCAACCATTCCGAGTCGCCAGATACCAATCAAACAAAAGAAAACCTAAATGAAGAAGCGGAAACTAATATCGAAAATAATTTGGTCAATAATAATCGCACGGATAAAAACAAGGCTATGCTTACGCAAAAAGATTCATCAGATGATTTTTATAAGAATTTAACAATATATCCCTCTAAAGAAAAAAAAAACAGTGCTGAGCCTGCCAATGTCTATCAAGTTTTAAAAGTAATGGATGATTGCCTTGATAATAGAGAATTTAGACCGGATTTATTTAGTAGCGGTTGTAACGGTCAATACCAAAGATAAGTCGCATTGAAGCCGGGCGAATATACAACATGGATTTTAAAATCGATACATAGTAGGTTTCGATTAAATCAGCAATATTTATTCGTTTTGCGCCAATTAAATGCCGGAATATTCAATAGGTTAAACACAACTTCGGCAACAAAACATTTAAATAAAGCTAGTTTTCTTAACATGATTAAAGATAATCAAGAAATAAATGCTAATCTATCAACCATATTTGGACGGGTACGAAATACAGAACAATTTGGAGTTTTAAAAAAAATGATTTGAATTGCATGATTGGTAATTACGGCCCAGCAAACTTTTCTTAACGCTAAGTCTAAGCGAGTATCATTGGAAAGATCTACACGAATTTCTATGTATTAGAAACGAAATATGTAATAAGAAGTCACGATCGTTAAATAACCTTACAGCCTCAGACCCTGTAAGTGTATCACTATTTATGAATATAAAGTTTAAGGCCATGATGCGATTTCTTATGTCCAAAGATAACCCTCTAGGTGATATAGAACATTATACTTGGCGGCTTGAATATCAATCAAGAGGTTTACAACATTTTCACATTCTTTTATGGGTTAAGGATGCGCCAATTATTGACAAATCAAGTGAGGAAGAGGTTGCCTGCTTTATTAACAAATATACGTAATACGCCTTCCTCCAAAAGAATCCTTCCCAACCCTTTACGACCGAGTTTGTAAATATAAAGCGCACACACACAATAATTACTGCATGCGATACAAGAAAAGCAAATAAGCTGGTAATTGTTTAGTCATGAATAGCGTTGCAAATTCCATCCTTGGCCGTCGAAAATCAATGAAGACTAGATTGTATGATTTGCCAAGAAATAACGATTACAATGCTCCCGTTTTACTAGCTTGGTGTGGAAATATGAATATTCAATTTATAGGAGAAAAATCTGGATCTTTAGGCACATACGTTTGTAAATATCAAACAAAAGCAGAAAAGTCATTTGCAACTGATGATTTTAGAGATTTCTTTGAAAACAAATCGGTCGCAAGCAATTTATGGCGATTTGCAATGCGGTCATTAACAAATCGAGAGTGCGGAGCACTTGAAGCTGGTGACACATTACTTCAAATTCCTTTATTCGGCACCGATGAAAATAGGACTGTAAGAATGATAGATATACGTCTTTTTTTATTTTATTTATTTGTTTTGTTTTCCTATCCTAGCACAACAAGCGTGAAACTTATTTTTACTGCACTAGTCACTATGAACATTAAATCTTAAATTAATTACATTAATCAAAATCTATTACAAATACAGTTACAAGTTATTATTTTATTATTTTATTATGCCTTTTACTATTATATTTTATTTAACTACTTTTGTTTTATGTGAGTGTGTTAAAGTGTTGTTTAAGTTTAACACTAAATTTTAATGTGCCAGTAATGGTTTTTAAGGAATGCGGCAAAGAGTTCCAAATTTTTATGGCATATACAAGAAATTGTTTCTCCGAGCTTGCAAGTTTTGTTCTAATGCTTATTATATTGTTCGTCCTTTGTGAGAACGTAAATCGAATCATGTCATACAAGTAATCAGGTTGCCTGGAATTAATAATTTTATGAAGAAGAACTAATATTTTTAGGTCAATCCAGCTGTCAATATTCAAGTCAAAGATTTTTTTGGCGCCTTCAGTAACATGGTCATTCCTACCCAATTGGTATATGTATCTGGCTATATTATTAAATGTCACTTTTATTTTATGTCGACTTGCTACATCACAGGTACCAAAAACTTCAACTCCATAGAAAAGAGTCGGTATAACTAAAGTTTTAGCAAGTAATAACCGCATAGAAGTAGGCAGAAAAGTTTGTGTCGCATGTAATTGTCGCAACAATCCATATGTTTTTCCTGTGGCTGCTCTGACATGATCATTCCATGACAGGGTTTTGTTGAACAATATGCCCAGGTTATTTGCTTTCTCAACAAAGTCCAATTCTACATCTCCTATTCTAAGCTTTTGAAAATCATTTGTGTTTATATTTTTCTTGTAGATGACCAAGCACTTTGATTTCTTAGGATTTAAGCTCAAGCCATTCTTTGTAGCCCAGTTATCAACGTTAAACAAACAAATATTAGACAAATTGATACATTCATTAACTAAACTCAATGGTCGACTAACATATAATTGAACATCATCCGCATACATATGTACGTTACACATAGACATTTCATCAGATAGATCATTAATATACATTGAAAACAATAATGGCCCTAATACCGATCCCTGAGGAACACCACGATAGGATGTTTCAAAATTTGATGTATTTTCTTTTATAACAACAGCTTGCTTTCTATTTGTGATATAAGATGACATTAGTTTTACTGATGTGTCAGAAAATTTAAATAATTTCTTCAGCTTTAGTATTAATATTTTGTGGTTCACTGTATCAAATGCCTTACTAAAGTCCAGCAATGTTAAAAAAGTTATTTTGCTTTCATCAATTTCCCTTCGTATTTCCTCAACAATCTTGATAATAGCAGTCGTGCAGCTTCTCTGTTTTCGAAAACCTGACTGATTATTATTTAACAAATTATTTGAAGTGAGGAATCGATTTATTTGTCCGGCAATTAATTTTTCGAATATCTTTGAACAATATGACAAAATTGAAATAGGCCTATATTCATTATTGCCCTTGGGTATAGGCATAATTTTTGCTAATTTCCAAGTCTCTGGAAAGGTTGATGTAGTTATCGCCGTATTGAACAAATGTGTCAAGTGGCTAATAATTTTTGGAAGTAATATTTTTACAAAGTTCGGGTTTACCTCATCAAGTCCTGTAGCTTTTGATTTAATTTGTAGTATAGCTTCTAAAACATCACATTGATTCACACAAACAAAACTGAAACAATCAAACATACTATCTACAGTCTCTGTTGTCACATACGTGCTATCGTCAGGATCAGGTACATTTATGTTTAAGAATTTTCTGTTAAGGTCGTCCACATTTACATCTTCCTTTATCACATTTTTTATATTGCCAATTCCCAGGTTTTTTAGTTCTTTCCAGACTTTTCCGTTTTCTATAGCACCAGTAAGCTTCATGCTTAGGTATTCCCGTTTAGCTGTATTAATAAGTCTGTTCACTGTAGTCCTTTCGCTTTTGAATTGTGTGTAGAAATGTTCAGTCTTATATCGTTTCCATTTGTAGTAAGCCTTATCTCTCTTTAAAATAGCTTTTTTAATATTATTATTGAACCATGATTTTAAGGAATTCCTCACAGTTTTTACTTTAACAGGTACATGGGTATTATATAAGAAGTCAATGTTCGAGTTAAATAGTTCCAGTTGTTCGTCTACTGTTGTTAAGCTAAAAATGTTGTCCCAGTCACAAAGGTTACAATTATTGTTTAGTCTAGAATAGTCAATATTTCTAAAGTCTCTATATGTGTACGATTGCTCATTGCGGTCAAGTTCAACATCGTACGTCAAAAATATAAGGTCGTGCTTAGAAAAATTTGGAACAGAAATCTGGTCATATAGCAATACTTTTCTTACATTATTTACAAAAAATACGTCTAGCAAACTGTTATTATTCTTAGTGTAGTGAGTGGGTATCACAGAATTAACAATGTTTACCCCCAATGACTCCAGATCCCCACGAAGACCAAAGTCATGAAGCATATTACTGTTTAGGTCTCCTGCCAGGATTATATCATTGTATTTAAGAGTTACCCTTGAGAATACTTCGATCATATTTGTGTAGTCTATTTGTTTGTTTGGTCTATAAATACAGCTAACTAATATTCTCGATGGGTTATGTCTAACATTAGTAATTTCTAGAGAAATGTACTCTATAAGGCTATCAGAAGGATGTTGTCCTATGACTTTACATTTGATTTTGGAATTTACATAAATTGCAACCCCTCCAGCATGACCCATACGGTCTGAACGGTATAAAGTATACCCAGGACATTCATAACATGCATCTTTTACATTTGACTGGAACCATGTTTCTGAAATACATACAATATCGACATTTGAATTGACAAACAAATACCTGAATTCTTCCATTTTCTGACATAGACTTTGAGCGTTTAAATGGCATATCGTTAGACCTTGCTTAAAATTTCGGAGAACTCTAATTAATGCATAGCTATTTGAGTTTGACATATCTAAACGTTCGATTACTATTTACTATACACATACACATTATTGGCACATATTTGAACATTAACGGCACATATTTAACACACACACTATTAAGGCATATTATTAGTAAAAATGATCCTAAATTTAAATAAATTATATTAGTTATCTCGAGTATCTCGAAAGCTATGACTTCCCCCAGCAGCAGCAGCATACGATAAAGATGAATTAAGAGCTGCAGAGCTCGTCGAATTAAGAGCGGGTGTGTGAAAAGCGGAAAGCTCTTCCAAGCTTACAATGCAGCGAACTTCTCCTCCATCTCCACTGCTTCTCACGTGTACAAAACCACGGCGTGTGAACACAGCAGATAGCAATTTCGCCTTCTTCATTCTCATTGCTTCTTTAAAGATAACGAAGCTTTCTTTGGAGAGTTGCTCGTTTACATAAACTGCGGCACTGGAGTTAAATCCAAGCAGCTGTAGACTTAGTTGTTGTTTTGTCTGCCTTCGGTATGCGCCAGCTGCTCGGAGAACTTCAATTTTGTCATTTATGGACTCCAATTTGACAATTACAACCGGGTCAACATTTGTGTACTGTGACTTTCGCGCTCGGAAGATATTTCTGACTCTTGGCGCTGGTGTTAAATTTATTGAAAGGCACATTGTGTTAAAAATCGATTTTAACCTTTCGCCGTTGACAAACGGGACACCGTGTATTCGCAGGTCACACGCATTTTCGGCATTCCTTCGCGCCTCAACCCCTGCTTCCATCATTTGCACCCGCTCCTGGATTGAGCGAAGTGTAGTGACCTCCGACTCTAGCTGCTGAACCCGCTCCCGTATCGAGCGAAGAGCAGTTATCTCCGTCTCCATCTGCTGTACCCTTTCGCTGAGCCGGGACACTTCACTGGTCATCCCATCCAGTCGCTCTGACAGCATCGCAAGTAATCTCTGCTCGGCTTCTTGCATGTTGGCCGAGATCATTTTGCCCTGCTCCTCAAAACGCTGGTTGAGGGTGGTTATGATATCAAGGGACAAGTTAGCTGCCGGGGCATCGGATGAACGTGGCCGTTTCATCTCGGCGTTGGTGTTGGTGTTATTGTTTTCGCGTTGACGTTTTGTTGCAGGAGCCATTTCTAACAATTTTTTTTTAATTGAGTGATTATTGAGTTATTTTTATTTATGTTTTTTGAGTGTTTTGAGTGTTTATGTTTTGTTTCCTTCGTTAAACCGCAATTTTGTTTCTTAGGCGCGTATTACTTTGAGCGTCGATTTTTAGTTTTGCTTATAATTATTTAAATCGAAGCACTTTGTTAACAGAGTGTTCTTAAGCAGAACGCTAAAAGCTTCCGCAACACTTTATGTAGTTTTCTGATTTTAAATTTTGGTTTTCTAAGTGTTAATCCGTGTCTTTTCCGGAGCCCGTGCACAAGTATGAATTTGTGGATATGATTGTGATTGTGATTCAAGAAAGAAATCGAAGAGTAAAATCTAGAAATTAATTCAATAATATGAATGACGATGACACAGATATATTTTTTGCCAACTGGGTCGACGTTCATTATCCAATCGACGAAAAGATTTGGAAAGTATAAATTTATTTGATTTATCAAGATTTTTTGATATAGTTAAAGAAAAGTCAAAGAATGTAATATCATATCCATATATTACATACGCAAACGTAAGCGCCCATGTTTGTTAAATCATTTTAAGCCAAACCGGAAAATGCAACCGGAAAGTTATTACTATGGTCTCCTAATTTTATTTAAGCCTTGGCGAAATATAGAAGATCTTAAAGGAGGCTTAAAAACCTATTTTGACGCTTTTGCAATGTGTAAAGATGAGTTGGTAGAAGCCATGCAGTATCATGATAAATTAGAAAAGTTGCTTAAAATACGCTAAGAGTTTAAATAATCGCAGATTTTATCCGAAGTGAATTTCTTAAGAGGTTGTAAGAAATGGAACTTGGACATGTGATCAACTATGATCAATAACCCGATATTCCCTTCTTTCGACCTCGGATATGGGCCTAATAGATCCATATACAATTTCTGGAAAGGTCGGTCCGATGTCATTCGCCTTCCCATGGGCGGCCTTAGTACTAAGTTCGCACCTTTAGTGGATTTACATGTGGGACAGTTTGATATGTATGAACGGATTTGCGTAATTATCCCAGGCCAAAAGAAGAATTGCTTAAGTTTCTGCGCCATTCATCCCATGCCAAGATGAGCCGAGTCGCAAGGATCGTGCGCTCTATGTAGAACGCTGTTTCGAAGGTTTGAAGGCACCCAAAGCTTCCATGAATCACTACCTTCCGCGCCTTCGAGTCGCTTATAGATATACCCGTTATCCACACGTAAGTCTGTCAATCGTGACTGGTCACCTTGTATTCCTTTGATCAAATCTAAATATTCTTGCGAATTAAATTCCTCTGAGGACATGTCGATCATAGGGCCGAGGCCTTGAATCTCACTGACTACTAGTTCGTCTCTCCGGGAAAGCGTATCGGCTACAACATTCTGAGTCCCTTTTCTGTGTTTAATCTCGAATGAAAACCCTTGCAAGCGGATTGACCATCTGGCTAACCTCCCCGACAAGTCTTTCTGTTTCATTAGCCACTGCAGTGACGCGTGGTCAGTAACGACTACGAAGTCTTGTCCCTCGATATACGCCCTGAATTTGTGGATCCCTCTAATCACAGCCAAGCATTCCAACTCGGTTACCGAATAGTTCTGCTGAGCTTTCGAGAGTTTTTCGGACATATACGCGATGGGAAGCTCGGTGCCTTCTTCATCTGCTTGTACTAACACACACCCGATACCGTGCAGACTGGCGTCGCAGAGAAGAATGAACTGCTTTGAGAAATCCGGTGTACGTAAGACTGGGGAAGACGTAAGACTGTCCTTTAGCTGGTTAAAAGCCTGCTCTGCCTCTTCTGTCCACTCAAAGCGATGGTTTTTCTTCAACAGATCAGTTAAAGCTCGGGTGATGGATGCGTAGTTCTCCACGAGACCTAGAAAACGTCTGAGTTGTTTGGTTGTAATAGGTTTTGGAAACTCTTTGACCGCTGATATTTTATCTGGATCGGCTTTCAGTTGACCGTCGCCGATAATGAATCCTAGATATCTTATCTCTTTCGTGCAAAATTTGGATTTCGCGATGTTAATTGTCAAGTTAGCCTTACGAAAATACCCTGATACTTCCTCGATAAGTTGCATATGCGAATCAAAGTCGTCTGAGAGAAGCAAGAGGTCATCTAAATAGACGAACACTCTCGTTCTCAGGCTAGGCGGTATTACTTGGTCCATTAATCTGCACAGCGTTTTAGCGGCGTTGCATAAGCCGAATGGCATTACCTTATATTGGTATAGCGGACGATTTGGTATGGTGAAAGCAGTGCATTGGCGAGACTTCTCCTCAAGAGGTATCTGCCAGAAGGCATGTTTCATGTCTAAGCCGGTAATGTAACGAGCGGGAGGCAGTCTGCTAAGAATACCGTCCACCTGAGGGAGAGGGTAAGCGTCCTTTAGAGTAAGCTTATTTACCTCTCGAGAATCTAAACATAGCCGAATTTTCTCTCCTCGTTGGACCAGAACGCAGTTACTGCTCCATGGGCTTTTAGACTCTTCGATTACATCCATTGCTAACATGTTTTCGATTTCAGAAAACATGACCTTTTCTTTCGCCGGCGAAACTGGCCAATGTCTCTGCTTGACCGGACGCGAACTGCCTACATCAATATGGTGCTCCATAAGATGGGTCCGCCCTAAACCTTCTTTCTCGTAAGAAGGAAGTGTACCTATGACTTGATTTAGCCTGTCTTGTTGAGCGGCTGATAATACATGGTTCTTCATTGTCTCATCACTCTCTTCGCGACCTACATCTAATTCTGTTACAGATCCTTTGTCGTCGGTGATTTTGTCGAGTAACCCAAACTTCTGCCAAAAATCTATACCTAAATATACCTCCTGCTTTAGATCGGGAATGAGGAAAAACTCTACTACATTTGTCTGCCCACGGTATTTGATTTTTATGACGAGTCGTCCTATAACAGAACACTCTGAGTTGTTTGCTGTTTTTATGTACCCTGTACAATTACGCCTTTGAGGATGATCGTTAAACGTTTTCGCGGCGTCACCGCCAATACAACTCACCGTAGCTCCTGAGTCTAATAACGCGATGTAAGAATGGTTATCTATTTCAATATCGGTGTATAATCGGCTATCCTTGTTGAGGAAGATGGCGGAAACTAGTCTTTTGCGGCTGTCACATACTCCTTTCCAAAAAATTCTAGCTCGTCTCGTCGACCTTCGAGTTCTGTCACAGCTATCTACATCCCCAAATATCCTATTCCGCGTTTCGGTGTACCGACCTAACCGTTCCTGATATGGCATATGCTCGTTAGTGCTTGCTGATCGGTTGTTGGGAACCGACTCAGTCTGCGTAGCGCGATCTATTCCTACTGCTTTGGATGCGGCAGCGAGTTGGTCGCTGGCGCATCCTTCTGTCGGTTTTCCGACGGATTACAAGTCTGACATTTTGGCTTAAATGTGTTTTTGGCACCGCATCCGTAACAAAAGATGCGCCGCTGATTTTCCAGACATTCATCAAAACGATGACCTAGACTATCGCAGTGTCAGCATTTAAGTGGTTTTCGCTGCATTGCGGCGACTTCGTCGGGATGCATGTCCTCTTCATCTAGCTGAGATACGAATGGTCTAGGGGCAAAAGTTTTAAACTTTAAAAGTGAGTTAGCTAGAGAATCTACAGAATTAGAAAATATAAATATAATATAAGATGACAATGAATGTAGGAATATTGTTGGATTTGAAGTACTATTAGAAAACAAATTACATGAAATAGACCATCACGCTTTAAATGAAAATAATATTTCAATTTCTTACAAAATTAATCAGCTTAATATGAACCAAAAAAGAATATTTGACGATACAGTTAATATTGTCTCCAACTATTGTATTGCATGGAAACCACAGCTTTTTTATTGCAATATATAAATTTACGATTGTGCGAAATATTTGATACAGAACACCCAGATGGATAGTTAATATGACTAAAGAGAGATTTCAAAAACATTTTTCTGGTCTGCACCCTACATATTTATGGGTAAAGTTATTTTCTTATGATGAGCTAACACAAAATGTCAGGCAACAATCAGATCAAGATTTTTCTCACGACCTTAGCACATGTAAGGTTAGACATTTTAGATGAGAAAGATTATGAGCTTTTATCTAAACGAAAAATAAAATTAAATAGCGATACAATTGAAACATGTCTTTCCAAACTCATCGAATAGATTAGAAAGCTGCCTGCACATACAATATGTTTATTTCCTACAAGGGAACAATGCTCAAAATTAAATATGGGAATGTTAGGAAAAATTCCTTCAGAAAAAATATTGCTTGCCGCTGAAGACTTAATCGAAGCAAAGACTGCAAATCAGAAAGCTTACGCAGCAAAATCTCTGGAAAAACTAACAAAGTAAGGTAAATGTTCAGAAACTGCTAATTTAGCAGATACAATAGAAGCTAAAAAAGGTGCAAAAATAATGTTACTTCGAAATAAAAAAACTGCATAAAACGGTAAATACCGTAAATGCCCGGACATTTAAAACGGTTGTAAAGTTGACTGTCCAATTTGAAGAAAAATAATTTGAAATTGAACGAGCCGAATCAAAGTATCAACTAAATAATAATGATTTTTCAGTTCGAAAACAATTTCCAATATGCTTGGCGTACGCAATAACTATTCATAAAAGCCAAGGGCTAACAATCACTTCTGGTGTTGTCGATATTGGTGATAGTATATTCGCAAATGGTTAAACTTATGTTGCTTTATCTCGTTTGAAAACCCTTTTAGTCCTACATATTCTTAACCTTAATCCGAAAAGCATTAAGACAAATGATGGTGCTATTAAAGAATACAATCGATTAAGAAGTAAATATAGAAAAGATTTACAACATTTGGTTGGTAATACTACAAAAAATAAAAAAAAATCTGATAAAAACATATATTTGAGGCGGCAAACAGCTGCTATCATTGAGCCATCTGTATTAGAAAATAAAAAAAAAGGAAAAAAAAATGATAATAAAGCAATTTTACATAGTATACGTGGTATGGAAAACCCTAACAATGCTTGTTATGCGAAATCTGCTTTTCAATGCCGTATAAATATAAGATTGATAAAGGAATCAGTATTAAATTATCAAAATAGTAACATTTTAAAGGCATCATTTGTGAATTACACAAACCCTCTAATGATCGGGACAAACATTAATATTTCAGATTTACGATCAAGAATTTTCGACAACATAGAACAGCAGGACAGCGGAGATTTTTTGCGACAACTATTAGAGTTCAATTCTCTAGCAAGAATAAAACAATTATTTGTACATAAACTTCTGGAATCTTTAAAATGCTCTAATTGCGATTATAGGCCTAATATACAAATATCAGAAATCGTGATTGCTCAACTTTGTGTTCCTATAGATAAAAAATGCACTCATGCGAGTGTGCACATTGCGGAAGCTATTTACAATGCCAGTCCTTAATAAAAAATTCAGGGCGCGTACTTGTGTTCTCTCTTAGTTTAATTGATGCAGCGAATAGAAAAATAGCAAATTTTAATTTGAGAAACGCCTCACAAATTGAGCCTAGATTTGAAAATAAAAGATATATTTTATTAAGAGCCGTATTTCACCATGAAAATGTATTAAATCAAGGGCATTATATAGTAGTTTTAAGGAAAGATGGGACATTTTAAAAAGCTAATGATACAACAATATCTAAATGTTCTTGGCCACGTAACAGCAAAGATGTGTACATACTGTTTTATATTGAAAGATAATTAAAAAATTTGAGAAAAATTATGTGTATATTTAAAGTTTTTATTAAATGCAAATTGGGCAGAAAAACATTTATTTTTTGCTTGGCGAAAGTCCACATACTGAGGCTGCCGACTGGAAATGACGCCCCAGTGCTTGCAATATTTCAAGCGGCGTTCAGCTAAGATCAGGGGTCAACCCAATATGCTCTAGTTTTTTAATAACTAAGGTATTGTAACGAACTGTTTTAAACTATTGGATCGCTACGTAAACGCCGCGACTAGCTCAGAGATATTGTGTGCTCGTCCCACCAAATTTGTATTGCGTGACTGCCCGTGACCCAAGAAAATGCAGAGATATCCGATTGGGACAAATCGGAAAACTTTATTAAGTTTTTCTTTTCGCTGGAATTGGTTTCTTCGTCAGCTGGCTGTTGCGGCTTGCCGGGTCGGCGACGTGCCTTCCTCTGCTCAATATTCACTCTGTGCGTTCCTCGGCGGCGCTCCTCGACGGCGTCGCTGCTCTCGCCTCCCTTCGTGGTGCTTGTGGACTCCTGCGGCGTCGTTCTCCAACGGCGTCTCTCCGGTTCCACCCGGCTTGTAGGACTCAAGAAGTCTGCACAACCTTCCTTTCGGGTCCGACCAGAGTGTTCCTGGGATCACCTGTTTCGTCGTGTTCCCTGGGGTCGGTCTGGCTCTAGCCTGAGAAACAAATGTCCCGACAGGTCAAATCCGAGGATTCAGCCTTCGTCAGTCCACCGTAACGCCGACGCCTGGCACAAACTCTTGATCCGCGCTTACCCTGCCGGTAGCTCGTCCCTCTCTCGACTCTGCTCCTGTCCTGTTGCAGTCTTAGCCTTGGCCTAGCGTCTTGACTCTGGTATCTTGATCTGGGCGTGGAGCACTCGGTTTCTACGGTACTCTCACGGCCACGCACTCGACTGAATCCTCGCACTTGTATCTTGATCTTGATTTCTGGTTCGTTGGTTGCACTTGTACTTTCGCTCGCGTATCTTGGTTATCTGTCCCGAGCTACGCCTGCGCCGTCCCTTTTATAGGCAGCGGCAGGGTCCCGTTATTTCCCTTTTTGCACACGCTAGGGTCCAATGTCCACGTGTGTCCCGTTAGTTCCCTTTGCACACGGCACGCATCGGGTCCAAGGTCCAAGATGTCCCGGTTATTCACGGTGCATTCGCTTTGCGCCGGTTCAAAGTCCACGGCTTTACCGTTCGACCTTATTGCCCTTTGGCGGCGTGGGTCCAAGGTCCAGCGCGGCACCGTTATTTCACGGTCCCTCCGCTTTAGCCGGGTCCAAGGTCCAATATTCACCGGTGGACCTGGATGCCCTTGGATTCTGCCGCATTCTCGCTGTTGCTAGGGGCTCTCCTGCCTCGAGATTTGTGGGGAGTTTTACGACTCCTCACATCTCCCCCTTTCTTCGGAATGCCTTCGCTGATGCCTTCTCCTGCTGTTGGCCACCGGTCGGATCGCAGCGATGCCAGTCTCAGCCGTGTCCTATAGGCATCTTGACCCCCGCGTATAGATCCTTCCGTGCCGTCCTTACTCCTGCTCCTTGTTCCTTGACGATTCTCTCTCCTCAGTTGCTGATCCTCGCCTCCGCTCGGAATTTTGAATTTCCGCGCCGCTCCTCGTAGAAATACGCCGCTTCTATTTCCGCAATCTGGCAACTCCGCTCCTACTCACAATCGCGTTCATCGATCGTGGTGAACGGCGTCGCCACTTCCATGTCTCCAATTCCAGTTATCGATATTTTTAGCGTTGCCATTTTCCGTTCCAGTCGCAGTGTGACCAATAGCGTGGCCACTGTGAAAAATCTAGTATTTTTTCCATGTCGTGTTCCCTATCGATCGCACTATCGATCGACCGCCGCTATCGCAGCGCCCCCATCCCGATTATTCATTACCGCGTGGTTGCAGCTGAAAATGGTGAGTTTTTATCTCTTTTTCTAAATTTTTCCAGCTTTCTGACCATTTGTTTCCATTTTGCAGCTCCATGCCGGTGTATGAATGCCCCTTGATGATGCTCCGGGGTGCGGACCATGGCCCCGCGCGCCCCGGAAGACAACTTGCGGCTGCAAGTGCCCCCCGTGTCCCGCGCCTGCGGCAGCCTCGCGACGTATTTGCCGGCCCGCGCGCCCGGCCTCGCGCTTCTCTGATCCGCTCCTGGCATGGCTGCCGTAGAGGTCGTAGACCCCTTTTTGTTGTTGTGCTGCAGTCGGTGCTACTGCTTGTGTTGTTGCTGGCGTATTTCGCCGGGTTGTTGTCGTTGTTGCCCATGCTTGCTAGTTGTTGCTGGCCGCGGTTGTTGTAGCCCGCCGCGCCTGCGCGTATGTCGTCGCGCTTACCCTCCCCTGTCCCAGAACATACTCTCGCTTCTGTTCTAGCCCCAATCTGGGGCACCTTTATTCCGCGCGGTAAACGCTGACGTCGCCGGTTGCGGACACCTTGATGCGGTACCGGGCCCCGTTAGCGACGACCAGCTTGGCCCACCGCTTCTGCCGCGCTCTCCCTCGCTGCCGTAGTGCCTCCATTGCCACGCTCGGTGGCCACTCCTCTTCCGCGATCGTCGTCCACGGCTCGCCTCTCGCGGAATGCTGCCACTACAGCTCCGGCCTCTCCGGCGGGGCACGTGCCTCGGGGCACGAGGCCTGCCGCGCGATTTTCGGCGTCGCTGCCAGTGGACTGGGCCACTCCCACGCCGTCTTCTCCCGTTCCTCGTCCTCTCCTCCCGACCTCTTCCTGCACTCCTGTGCTGGCCATCTCCACGTGACGACCGCCTCATGCCACGTCCTGCCGTCTGCCTCGACCACCCGTCGCTCCTCTGCGATCCGCCATGCCTCCTGCTGCTCCCGCAGCGGTGGTGAGTGCGGTGTCGTCGGTGGTGGTGACGAAGTTGCCGGTGGTGGCGGCGGTGGTGGCGGCGGTGGTGAGGGCGGTGTCGCCGGTGATGGCGGCGGTGGTGGCGATGTTGCTGCCGGTGGTGGCGGCGGTGGTTGGGGCTCCCACAGGCGAGCCTCCTCCTCCTCGGCCCTCTCGAGCAGCCTCTGGAACGCGATCTCGGCGGCCGCCTGGCGTCTCATTTGGCCCTTCCTCTGGTCGTGCGTGATCCGGCGCGCCAGGAACATCTGCCGCCAGTCCCTTGGGCGATTCGTCGGTGGCGCCATCCCGAGCGGGATGTAGCCCTTCCCCTGCATCGCCCTCTGGAGGCGGTGGGACTTGAGCTTCACCCGCTCCACTCGTCGCAGGTGATCCTCCTCGTCCGAGGACACCTCCGGGGTGACCGAGTCCAGGCCTCCCCAGGTCTCGTCGTCGTCATCCGACGAGAGCGACACCACGTCTCCGGCGTCGTCCGGCATCTGGGCCTCCTCTTCCGCGTCGTCCTCCAGCTCGATGTCCGGGATCTCGCCGCGGTCCTACTCCTCCGACGGCGACGGAGAGCGCGACGCCAGGGGTGACGCGCACAGCTGGAGGTAGGATTCGGGATTCTGCCTCCATATCGCTGCGGGCTGTTCCCCGACGCTGGCCTCACGTGCCTCGGATTTGATTGTCTTGGTGGCCATGTTGCTGCTGCTGCTTGGAATTTTTGAATAGGCAGATCCACTCTGCTCTACCCTCCGCGTAACCTCTGATCTTCCGCCGCGCTCCTGTTCCGTTATTCCGCAGGGCTTGTACCGGTAACGGGACTTGCCCTCCGTGTACGCCTCCTACGGAATTTTGCATCGGTGTGCGTCAGCCGGTAACGGTAGTCGCGGTTTTGACCCTCCTCTGCCCCGCTCTCGCACTCCTGTGTGTGTGTGTTCGTGTATCCGTGTGTGTTCCATATGTTGTGCCCGTTTCGATACACCGTATCGTCCTCTCTCTTTTCCCGTTAACGCAAAGCACAGTGCATCCTCGATTCGTGTTCGTTCCCTTTGCTCACTCCCGGGCTTTAGGTCGCTTATGTGAGCTCTCTTTTCCTTGCCGCTTTCCTCGTGCCGTAACTTGCAGATCACCGGCGAGGTGAACTTTGTGATTTTAAACGGCCCATCGAATTTTGGGGCCAGTTTCGCCGCGAAGCCATCTACTGCCTTGGACAGGTGGTGCTCCTTGACCCAGACCTTGTCCCCAACCTTCGGCTTCCATGGTCGCCTTCGGAGATTGTAGTGCCGCGCCTGATCCTGCGCTGCCTTCTCCATGTTTCTCCTGACCAACTCGAAGATTTCCTTTAATTTTTGTGCGTTCTCCGTGGGTGTTTGTGTTTCCTTTCCTGTTCCGGTTGTCTGCTCGTCATACAGCGCGTTTGGGAGTCTCGGCTCTCTACCTTGCGTGATAAACGCTGGCGAATAGCCCGTTGTCTCCGCCACACTTGTATTCACGGCCAACTGCAATTCTCTGCGTCGGGTTTTCTTGTGGCGTGTACGGTGCTGTAAACTGGTGTCGGACACCCAGTTCCTCCCTGAACTTCTTGAACGCTCTGCTTGTGAACTGCTCGCCGTTGTCGGTTATCATTACTTTAGGTACTCCGTATCGCGAAATTATACGTTCTCTGATGGCCTTTTGAAGGGTTTCCGTAGTTGCCCTTCGCATGGGCACGATTTCGGTCCACTTTGAGAATCGATCCACCAAGACTAGTAGCATCGAATTCCCGTGTTTTGATCGTGGCAGGGGACCGACGAAATCGGCGCATACCGTAGCCCATGGCTCCTCCGGAATTTGTGTTAGCATTTTTCCGGCTGCCTGGAGTTGGTTAGGCTTGTATTTCATGCAGCTTTCACAGTTCCGCACATATTTTCGTACGTCTCGATGCATACCCGGCCAGTAATATCTTGCAGCCATTCTTGCAATCGTTTTCCGACTGCCCAAGTGTCCGGCCGTTGGCATGTCGTGATTCTCAGATATGACCCTTTTTCTCGACTCGGTGGGTACGCACAGCTTCCAGGCGACTACGTCCTCGTTGCCAGCCCTGTGCGGAATATGTCGGTACAGCCGGTTGGCTTCCACCAGATAATCGGGGTATTTTTGTTGATTCTGCGTAACTTTTCCTTGCATTTCCTTTATCCAGGGGCATTGTGCTCGTTCTTGCAGATCGGTTTCTTTATTTTCCAGTCTTCGGCACGTTTCTGGTAGCGGCTGCCGTGACAGGGCGTCCGCTACTATGTTAAGCTGGCCCTTCCTGTATGCGATTTCAAAATCGTACTGTTGTAGCTCCAGCGCCCATCTCGCGATTCTGCCGGACGGACTCTCGATACTATTCAACCACTTCAGGGCCATGTGATCGGTTATCACTTTGAAGCGGTAGCCCTACAGGTAAGGTTTTAATTTCCTGATGGCCCACACGATTGCTAAACACTCTTTTTCTGTTGCAGAGTAATTCCTTTCCGCCCCGTTCAAGGATCGGCTGGAGTAGGAAATCACCCGCTCACCCTGGTCCGAATGTTGTGTGAGAATAGCACCGAGGCCGTAATCGCTGGCGTCTGTTTGGAGTACGAACGTTTTGCTGAAATCGGGGCATGCCAGGATTGGGTCAGCAACTAGCCTGGCCTTGACGGCTTCGAACGCTTGCTGGTGATCGTTCGTCCATTCCCATTTTGCTTTCTTCCGGAGGAGTGCGTTCAGGGGCTGCACTATGGTGGCAAAATCTGGTACGAATCGCCTATACCATGATGCCACCCCCAGATACTGGCACAGCTCCTTGACGTTTGCCGGTGGCTTCAGCTGGGCTATGGCCGACACCTTCCGTCCGATGACGATAATGTCGTCTTGATACGCAAAAGCGTGCGGCATCATCTCGGGCCCTATGACCTGGTCCAACGCCCTTTGGAATGTCGCCGATGCCGAGTGTAGTCCGAATGGCATGACTCTCTATTGGAATAAACCTTTTCCTGGGACGGTGAAGGCTGTGTACTGCCTGCTGTCCGCCTTCAAGGGTATCTGCCAGTACCCGTCTTTTAGATCCAAGCTGCTGATGTACTTGGCTTTTCTCAGTTGGTCCAGGATGTAATTCATCATTGGCATCGGATACGCGTCCTTTACGGACTTTGCGTTTATTTGCCGGAAATCTACGCACAACCTCCATTTCCCTGTCTTCTTCCTGACCATGACGATTGGTA